>CM053575.1:42127367-42360992 GCA_028646485.1 Cryptoprocta ferox
CAAGGATGTGGAGAAACGGGCACCCTCCTACACTGTTGGTGGGAATGTAAACTGGTACAGCCACTCTGGAAAACAGTGTGGAGGTTCCTCAAAAAACTATCAGTAGAACTCCCCTAAGACCCAGCAATAGCACTGCTGGGGATTTACCCAAGGGATACAGAAGTGCTGATGCATAGGGGCACATATATCCCAATGTTCGTAGCGGCACTTTCAACAATAGCCAAATCATGGAAAGAGCCTAAATGTCCATCAACTGATGAATGGATTAGGAAGATGTGGTTCATCTACACAATGGAATACTACATGGCAATGAGAAAGAATGAAATCTGGCCATTCATAGCAAAGTGGATGGACCTCGAGGGTGTCATGCTAAGTGAAATAAGTCAGGCGGAAAAGGACAGATACCATATGTTTTCACTCATAGGTCTAACAGGAGAAAGCTAACAGTAGACCATGGGGAGGGGAAGGAGGGAAAAGAGTTAGGGAGAGGGAGGAAGACAAAGCAGGAGAGACTCTTGAATACTGAAAACAAACTAAGGGCGGAAGGGGGAGGGGGAAAGGGGAAGGGGGTGATGGTCATGATGGAGGTCACTTGTGGGGAAGAGCACTGGGTGTTATATGGAAACCAACCTGACAATAAACTATAAAGTTAAAAAAAATAAATAAAAGAATACAATAACATGGGGTTTCATGTTCCTGAAAATCCGCCCCCCCTTTTTTTTTGCAATCAGCCTCAGCATGTTGTTCAGGCTTCACAACATGATTGTCAGTACTTGGGATGTTACCAGTCAAGGGACAACTGACAGTGTGGGTTCACTATTTCTATAACACTGTTGAGCCCATGATTCTGCTGGATAATGTCTCTCTCATATGGTCAAGTGACTGGTCAGTGCCTACTTGACTTTCCCCTCCAGCTTCTACACCTCTATAAACCCTCAGCGGACTGTGAGCCTTTCTAGCCCTGGGACCATGCCTTACTCTTCCTTGCATGTCTGGAAACTAGCAGAGGATCTTACCAAGGGTTTCTGAACTGGGGTTTTTAATCTGGGGGTCTGCAGACAGGTTTCAGGATGGTGAAATTTTGTGTGATGTGCACAGGTGCACATTCTTGGGGAGGTGTTCACAGTGTTCTTCTGCTTCTCAAAGAGGTCCCTGACCTTGCAAAGCTTCAGAACCACTATTAGGTCTGAAATGAATGAAAGCAAATATGTGAAAACGGCACATACGCAATGTCATTCCATTTAATAAAATCTCCAACTAAGATATACGCTCTTTTTTTTTTCCTTTTTCTAAAGACGAAGGTTAAATTTTTATTCCAAGAACCCAAGCCTTCAACTACTCTCTCTCTCCAGACTATGCTCTGATCCAAAATAGAGCCTGTCTCGGCTGGAAAACAAGAAACAGAAGGGTGGCATTGCTCCTGGGGTTCTCTGGTCTTCCCTGCAGTCCTTGCCACTCAGCACAGGGCAGGGACATAATCACACAGTCGTCCCAGCCTCTGTGCTAGCAGACTTGCTGCCATGTCGCAGACTCCCATTCGGCTGCTTGACATGAGTCCTTACGTCCCAGAGCTGGTCCTGCTCTGCCCTGGCCTCCACCGCCTCCCCTTTCTGTGGATTCCTGTAAGCCAGGGCTGGCAGCACTGTCCTCTCAAATGTAAGGAAACAATTCAGGTGACAGAGCAATGTCCTCACACATAGGCAGCCTGCCATCCTTTGCATTCCTCAGAGGGCCTCCCTTGTCACACCAGATTTTCTGCTGTGGGAATGGGAGCTTCGTGAACATCAGCAGACATGGGTGTTGGGAGATTCTCCTTCCTCTGGGCTGGGCTAGGGAGTGTGGGGAGGGTGGTTATCGTTCTTAGCTAGGGGTTCAGGGTCCATGAATGGGTTTCAGAAGATTCCTGAATCCCTGAAAAAATGATATGCAAAATTGTAAGTACGTGAGTTGTTTCTGGGGAGAGATTCTATAGGAAGCACTGCTCTAAATTTCAGAGTCATGGTTTTCATGTCTGTTAGTACCCACCCAAGTCCTACCTCCCTCTCCGCCCAAGGAAGGAAGGACATACATGGACGATTAAATGAGTGACTCCCTGTACAATTACTGCAGTAACCTAACAGGTCTCCTCTCCTTGCCAACCCATCCAATTTACCTACATTCTGCCAGGGGATTAACTGTCACCTCCAGCCCATTATCACTTCCTTTCACAGACTATTAGGCAGCCATGGCACCATGGTTCTAATTACCTCACCTCCCACCTCTGCCCTGCCCCACTCCATCCACCCCAGCACAGGGTCTGGCACATAGCAGGTCCTCTCTAAACAAAGGCGCCTCCCTCGTATATATATCATCGTCCAAACTCTTCGCTAAATATCCACAATCCTAAACAAGGATGCAAGCTGCCTTTAAGGTCTGAGCCACTCCCCACCCCCCCCCCCACCATGTCCCCTTGACTCTTCCCAGCTGCTTGAACTCAACCCTGCCTTTTCACTGGGCACAGCAAGTGTGTCACACTACCCCTTCTGGCTTCTGCCCATGCTACTTGATAAGCCAAGAATGCACTCCTACCCTTTCTCTGTCTAATCACACCCCTCTCATCTGTCACCATCTCACTGCCACCTCGGAGTCTCATTGACCAAGACTGTCAGAAGCAACCTCCTCTGGGTTTCTAGAACACCATTGATCTTCCTCGTTCATTTGGCATTTGGGCACTAGACACTCGATGTTTGCTTAAACTTGAACGCCTTGTATTAGCATTTAACTTACTGTGTGTTTATGTTTTGTACCTTTGACTGAATTCTGAACCTTTTCAGGAAAGGACCTTGTTGTACCCCGCGGGCCCCTCTAGCACTGAGCACAGTGTCTTTCATGCAAAAAGCACTGAAGGTGTGGCGATGTGATATGTTTTCATATACTGACTTTACCCGTAAGTCAACTCTTTTATATTCAACATGCAGTGTTGAATGTCTACCATATGTCCATGATCTGGCAAGACGCATAAAGTCCTTTGCATTAGCAGTACCACCCAGAGTGCTGGGTGAACAGCAAACAGTGACTGGTCTGAGTCACGAAATGTTTCCCACTGCATAAAGGCCAGTTAAGTCGGCTTTGCTTTGTTCAGGCCAGGCAGTTTGGCTGATGGCAACCATTGTTCTCAAAAGGAACCATTCAGGTTGAATTCAAAATCCCTTCACAATGTTGGGAATCAGCAGGATGATGGTATGTCTGCCAGGAGGAAGTTAAACCAGGGACAGAGCTTTCTTTATGGAAAAGACCATTGCTGATTGCACTACGCGTTCCACTCTGTTCATCCTTTGAGTTGACACTTCAATAAAAGACACCCAGAGGCCTGACATTTTTGACCCACTCCTGATTTGTCCCATGTTTCTCCTTTTCAACACTGTGCAGCCCTCTTGTAGCATCTGACCTCATTCTTATGTCACATGAGCTCATCAGCAATATGGTCACAATGGACCCCCACAGGTCTCTAGAGCAACAACACGAGACCACACATAGGCCACAAAATCTGGGCATGACTTGTCCTGTTTTCTACCCTTACTCATTGAAAATGCTTTCAGAGATAAGTCAAGGAAGGAAGGAAGGAAGGAAAGAAGGAAGGAAGGAAGCCAGCCAAGAGCTCTATTTTTCTGAAAAATAATGTGGAAGAGAAATAATGGGACCTCGTTTTAATACAGAGAAGAATGCAAGTGACAAATTCTTTTTTAAAAATACACTGTAAATTTTAAAAAGTTCACTAACTCTTGAGACGGGGGACTTAAGAGGCAGCCTCTTATCCATGTTAAACAAGGTACTGCAAATCTTTTTTTCCTTAATTAGGCAGGGAATTAATTAAAACTCAACAAATCAATAAAAATATCTATCCTAAAGGTGGAAGTGTAACCACATTTACACGTTGTGTATCTCAGAGAGATGAGGAAGTTTAGCTTGAGAGCATATGTCCCTGAGAAATGCTTAGAACCTTCACAAAGTAGGGATAGAAGTCACAGTGGAGATGGAGAGGAAGAGAGGGAGGGAAAGGAAGGCTTCACTTTCCTCATCTCTATCAGGGAACAAGAGTAAAACAAGATGGTCACCACCTCCAGAGGACGTCCTCGAAGCTGGACCCTCACAGTGCAGTGAACCCCAAGATCAAACTTCTTCCAGGGTCTGTGCCCTTGTCAGTGCTTTGTTTTGTGTTTGCGAGTGGATGAGTTTGTGCCATCAGATTGTGATGTACATTTCCCTATTTTTCTGGATGTCTCCATGTGGATAATGTTTCTGACACAAAGTTAGATACAGTTCAAGGAAATGAACTAGCAGAATCCTTATCCTAGAAGGATGTTTGGTAATGATCTTCTAGTAATGATGCTTTGCACTGTATTTAACCCCACTGCATCCATATGTGTTGACACGCATCGTATTTCTTTGGATTGACACAGCTGGTCCTGAAGATCTATAATTCAGCTTCCTGCTGACTGGATTCTTATCCATTCAAGCTGCCCTGGAGATGACCAACAGTCCCTCGTGGCCAGAGGTCTAATATCACTGGCCCAGTTTGGGAAGATACTGTACTGAATTGTTATTAGAAAAAGCTAATAAATCCTGGCTTACCATGTGTCTGGTACCCTCCTTAGAAAGGCCACACCAGTTCTTTGATTAATAAATTGTTATAATTTGTGTAACATGTTTTGGGGAAACTAATTAACTGCAACTGATTGAGGATCCATACATGAACCAAAGACATAGAGATGGTCTGGACATGAGGGATGCCAGCAACTTCTGAGCTGCTTTCCTGCTAACTCTGCCCGGTAGGACTTCTGCATATTGAATGGTACAAACTGGCTTCCTTGGATTTTCTTTTGGGGAGAAAAATGTCAGACAAATTAAGAGAAGATGGGTCAATGACACAGGCCTTGGACCATTGTTCAGAGCACTTTTCTGCTCCTTTCTGAATCCGTAGCAGAATCCCATGGTGACCCAGTACAACTGTAGCTGATGTGATGATGTAATCTGCCACGCTGTCCCAGACACTCATGTATCTGTGTGAGAAGTTTCCAGCACGGAAGGTTAGCTGTGCAGAAGAAATACTGCATGGAAGTCTGCAGTGAGCAACATCATTTGGATCCTATTGGGCTCTTTTGGCTGTTGTTGTCAGGGCTCATCAGCATAAAAGTGAAGTTGTTTTGATTTACTACTGTCTCTCTGCTATCAGAAAACTGTTATTAGGAAAATCGCATTAATTAGCAGCAGCTGAGGGGAGGACCAGCTATTTTGGAGCTGCAGCTGCAAGTCTCTTGCAATCTGACTGTTGCCTAAATTTTAACAATTAACAGAATAAATAGTCTCTGAATGTATTTCATCATATTAATTTTGTTTTCCTCTATTTGTATTCCTGTTTAGGAGTGGTAGTTAATCTGCATTAAATACTCTGATACCATTAGCATCTTTAAAGCATATTCTCAGCTATCCTATTCCTCTGTGATTTATTGGAAGTGAAGTTTGATGATAATTTTTTAAACTTTATGTAGGAAAATGCATAATTAATTAACATTTACCTAAAAGTTTGGCCTATTAGCCAAAATATTTGACTAAACTAAAAATCTTATTTTACGGCCATGTTGGGTTACAGAATTGGATGGATGAATGCATGGATGGATAGAAGGAAGGAAAAATAAAAGCAAATAATGATAAACAGAACAGCAGACAGATACATACATACATACATACATACATACATACAAAAGGACTGAGGCTTAAACCTTCTAAATTCTTGGCACAAAAACAGACATTCAGATCAATGGAACAGAATAGAGAACCCAGAAATGGACCCACAAACGTATGGCCAACTAATCTTTGACAAAGCAGGAAAGAATGCCCAATGGAATAAAGACAGTCTCTTCAGCAAGTGGTGCTGGGAAAACTGGACAGTGACATGCAGAATAGTGAACCTGGACCACTTTCTTACATCATACACAAAAATAAACTCAAAATGGATGAAAGACCTAAACCTAAGACAGGAAGCCATCAAAATCCTTGAGGAGAAAGCAGGCAAAAATCTCTCTGACCTTGGCCACAGCAACTTCTTACTCAACATGTCTTCGGAGGGAAGGGAAACAAAAGCAAA
Organism: Cryptoprocta ferox; assembly: GCA_028646485.1. NCBI lineage: Eukaryota > Metazoa > Chordata > Mammalia > Carnivora > Eupleridae > Cryptoprocta > Cryptoprocta ferox. The sequence continues at coordinate 42,133,492 of CM053575.1, forward strand.
AATGAACTATTGGGACCTCATCAAAATAAAAAGCTTCTGCACAGCAAAGGAAATAATCAGCAAAAAGAAAAGGCAACCGATGGAATGGGAGAAGATATTTGCAAATGACATACAAGATTAAGGGTTAGTAGGGGCACCTGGGTGGCTCAGTTGGTTAAGCGACTGACTCAGGCTCAGGTCATGATCTCACGGTTTGAGTTCGAGCCCCACGTCGGGCACTGTACTGATGATTCAGTGCCTGGAGCCTGCTTCAGATTCTGTATCTCCCTCTCTCTCTGCCCCTCCCCCTCTCATGCTCTCTGTCTCTCAAAACTGTATAAACATTAAAAAAAAAATTAAAAAAAAAGATTAAGGGTTAGTATCCAAAATCTATAAAGAACATATCAAATTCAACACCCAAAAAATCAATAATCCCGTGAAGAAATGGGCAAAAGACATGAATAGACACTTCTCCAAAGAAGACATTCAGATGGCAAACAGATACATGAAAAAATGCTCAACATCGCTCATCATCAGGGAGATACAAATCAAAACCACAATGAGATACCATCTCACACCTGTCAGAATGACTAACATGAACAACTCAGGCAACAACAGATGTTGGCAAGGATGTAGAGAAAGAGGATCTCTTTTGTACTGTTGGTGGGAATGTAAACTGGTGCGGCCACTCTGGAAAACAGTATGGAGTTTCCTCAAAAAATTAAAAATAGAACTATCCTATGACCCAGAAATTGCACTACTAGGTATTTATCCAAGGGACACAGGTATGCTGTTTTGAAGGGGCACATGGACCCCAATGTTTATAGCAGCACTATCAACAATAGCCAAATAATGGAAAGAGCCCAAATGTCCATTAATGGCTAAAGAAGATGTGGTATACACACACACACACACACACGCACGCACACGCACACACATACATACCATGGACTATTACTCAGCAATCAAAAAGAATGAAATCCTGCCATTTGCAACTATGTGGATGGAACTAGAGGGTATTATGCTATGCGAAATTAGTCAGTCAGAGAAAGACAAATATCTTATGACTTCACTCATATGAGGACTTTAAGATACCAAGCAGATGAACATACAGGAACGGAAGCAAAATTAATATAAAAGCAGGGAGGGGACAAAACATGGGAGACTTGAATATGGAGAACAAACGGAGGGTTGCTGGAGGGGTTGTGGGAGGGGGGATGGGCTAAATGGGTAAGGGGCATTAAGGAATCTACTCCTGAAATCACTGTTGCACTATCTGCTACCTAACTTGGATGTGAATTAAAAAATAAATTAATTAAAAAAACTTCTAAATTCTAATCCCAACTAGTTCATTACTTTGCTTTATAATCACTATGAAATCAGCATGACAAAGACCTGATATAATAGAAAGACCTTTCTAGTCAGGTTTGATCCTGGATCTACCTCTTCGGTGTGTAGTACATGATTTTAGTGTGTAGTACGTCTAAATTTTCCACCCTACAGATTTGGGTCAATATCTACTCTGCGGGGGATCTTGTGAGCATTAATGAAATAAACCAGGATGAAAGGCACCTAGGCAAAATCTTCCTTTGTTCTTTCAACTTTAAACCTCATGTTGCTATTTAACTTGTCATGTATTTATGCCTTTTCTACCCAACTGGAGAGTCAATTAACACTTACAAAGTAGGGACTGTCTCGTGCTCATCTCAGTACCTACCCACAGTGCACTGCACAGTAGTTTGGGCCCACTGGATGCTCATACCAATTCACCAGTGTTAGCCCGCAGGCCTTGACCTTGTCATCGGCTCGTCTAACAACTAACATCTGGTGAGTGCTTACTATGTGCCAAACACTCTGTACTAAGAATTTTATATACTTCAGGGGCTCTCAGTGTTAAATAACAATAATTCAACTGAGTAAATTTTAAAGATCTGGCTTTATTAATCAATTTATGAAATGGGCAGTATCCTATCTCCCAAGTAGAGGGGAGCTCCAAAGAGCTACAGAAAGAAAAAGATTTTTAAGGGTAGGAGAAGGAAGTCATAAACAGAAAAAAAAAAGGATTATTTCAGGTAAGGTCACCTTCATTTGGGGAGAAAAGGTTTTAGTAGATGAATTACTTTATCTTCCTTTGAGGGATAAAAAGGGCCCATTGGACTGATTACCATATTGGTGCTGACCAGAAAATTCCTGACTGACTGGTTAAAAGTTATATTCCACGGGAGTTGAAACTGCAGTTAGATTAAGTATTAAGTCTCAGTTTACTGACTTGAAGCTTTAACCTAAGTGACACCATTTTGAGCCTTTGGTTTTCTTGTTAACATCAGCCCTGGCTACTCATTAAAATTATTTGGAGGAGGGGCACCTGGGTGGCTCAGTTGGTTGAGTGTTTAACTCCTGATTTCAGCTCAGGTCATGATCTCAAGGTTGTGGGATCGAGCCCCACGTTGGGGCTCTGCACTGGGTGTGGAGCCTGCTTGGGATTCTCTCTCTCCCTCTCTTTCTGCCCCTCCCCCATTTGCACAAATGCCCGGGCACTCCCTCTCTCTCTCTCTCTCTTAAAAAAAAAAAAACAAACAAAAAAACACACCAAAAAACAAACAAAAAACCTTAAAATCATTTGGAGGCACTTCCAAGAAATACTGACATCCTGAGTCCGCCCTAGACCAAGGAAAGTGGGATTTCCAGAGCTGAGACCAGAACACTGGTGATTTTAAAAAGCTGCTCAAGTGATTCTAATGTGCAGCCAGGGTTGAAAATCACTGGCAGAGATGCTCTCATTTAATTCTCCTGTCTATGAGGTAGCTGCCATCATGATTTATGCAGATGAAAAATGCCTAGGCACAGAGGGACCAAGTATCTTGGCCAAGTTTTGATAACTCTTAATCAGTGAGCCAGGTTTAGGAACCCAGTGAGGCTGACTCCACAAAGCACAGCTTTCTTCACTGGGCCCTCCAGCCTCCCATGCAATAAGGAAATCCTGAGCTAAAACTACTGGTAAAGAGAGTCTATGCAGGTGTCCCACTGTATCCTAGTGGGATACAGTGACTTTGATCCTCATAAAAGAAACTGTGCAAAAGCACAGCAATTGCCTTCTGTTTTTTAAGTGGAGACCAGGTTCCTATCTTGACTTGTACACTCAGGGTCTGTGTGATCCAGCTCAAATCACAGTACCTCTCTGAGCCTTAATTTTTTAAATTTGTTTTTTAATGTTTACTTATTTTTGAGAGAGAGAGAGAGAGAGAGAGAGAGAGAGAGAGACAGAGAGAGGCAAAGCATGAGCAGGGGAGGGCAGAGAGGGAGACACAGAATCTGAAGCAGGCTCCAGGCTACGAGCTGTCAGCACAGAGCCTGACATGGGGCTCCATCCTACAAACTGTGAGATCATAACCTGAGCTGAAGTCAAATGCTTAATGGACTGAGCTATCCAAGGTGCCCCTGAGCCTTAATTTTATGATGTCAACTTTGCAAGAGTATGGGGAAGTTGCTCTGTAAACCGTAAACTACTTAAAAAATGCAAAGGGCACTTCCTGTGCCTTAGCTCCTTATCTCCACTTTATAGGGAGGAAAACAGGCTCAGACCTGGTAGAACCAAGACGCAAACCTTGACCTGACTGACCTGAGAGCCCATCTGCAAAGGGCAAACTCTCTAAGGCAACGCTTGCAATCAGTCAGGAGCCATCTTAAAAAATATGATTAGCAATAGAATCTCCCTGTAGTGACAGCAAGATGTGACAATTAGGCCATTTTTAGAAATGACTGCGGCTGTTGGGGGGAGCTTGCTCTTCCCTCCCGCACTCTCCCTGCCCCCAGGCGGTAACTCTGTCACTTCCTGGCTTTGCTCCAGGGGCTAACGTGAAAATGGAAATGCAGGGCTTATTCCAAAGACAGCCTGGAATTTCAGGTTCTCAGATAAATACTCAGGTGCCAGTCCCTATGCCTTGTTCTCTCTTCTTCCCTCCCCATGCCTAGCACAAGTCTGGCACATAGTAAATGCTCACTAAATATCTGTCGAGATGAGTAATGGAGTCCTGCGGAGTAGTGACAGACAGAGGGTGGTGAAAAACACACTGACCTCACTTCCTGCTGAGGCCAAGTGCCACCTACAGCAAGACATACAAAGGAGCCTTTTACATTTTTGCCTTATTTACAGTTTCCATCCTGAACTGCTCACCGTGATCCAGCTTGTGCCCCCGCCCCCCGTTTCTCCCCTTGTGACTGCCTTCCCCACCCTTTAGACCTGAGCCTCAGCCTTTCTTCTTTGATGTGACCCTTTGTTTCTTTCCTCCACTATGAGCTGCCCTCCCTCTACAGCCACCCAGGGTACAGCCATCACCCAGGCCAGCCTAGGCTCCAGGCTCACCTGCGCCCATGGTAGGTCTCGCATGATGCTGACAGTGCAGGCAGGGGAGGCGGTGAGTGGAGTGGCAGGGGAGTGACTTGAGTGGGCGAGACATACCCCCATTCCTGAGCATGTCCCCCATTCGCCCCTATAGTTACAGAACTAGATATAAAAGGCAATCCTCCTCTAGGAAACGAAACAGATGAGGGGCACCCGGATGGCTCAGTCAGTTAAATGTCTGACTCTTGATTTCGGCTCAGGTTATGATCCCACAGTTCCTGGGATCAAGCCCCATGCCAGGCTCTGCACTGACAGAAGAGAGCCTGTTTGGAATTCTTGGTCTCCCTCTCTCTGCCCTTCCCCCACTTGTTCTTTCTATCTCTCTCTCAAAAAGAAATAAACATAAAGAAAGAAATGAAGCAGGTGAATATAGGGGGAAAACAGAAGAGAGGTAAACCAGGAAACAGATTCTTAATGATAGAGGACACACTGATGGTTGCTAGAGGGGAGGTGGGCAGGGGGTGGATGGAACGGGTTAAATGGGTGATGGGGATTAAGGAGGGCATTTGTGATGAGAAGTGGGTGTTGTATGTAAGTGATGCATCACTAAATTCTACATCTGAAACTAATATTACACTGTATGTGAACTGGGATTTAACTAAAAATTAAAAAAAAAAGATAATCCTCTTTATAAAAGACAAGTAATCCTCATGAGAAATCAGCCTCATTAACGATCTACCCATTCACCATGGCACAGCTAAAGCTTGGGCTGTGGAGTTGGGCTGTCTGGGCTTCAAATCCCAGCTCTTCTGCTGATGATGTTGGGCTGGTTGTGTCTCAGTTTCCTCCCTGTAAAATGGGAGAATACTATCTTCATCATAAGAAGATATGTTAGCACATATTTTATCTATCATTATTTCTGTTATTAAAAAATTAGAGCAATACTCTGCTGAATGCTCAAAGAAGCAATGTGTTGGTGAAGGAAAGAATCAAGAATAGGAGAGAAGTAAAGGAAAAAAAAGTCACATTTATTGAGCACCACCTTCGCCCCAACCGTACTCTTTCTTGCTCCACCATCAGGATCCACAAAGGTTCCATGCTTTCTCTGGACTGGGGACAGTCCCACACTCTGTTTCCTCCCCTTCTCTCCCCTACTGCCTTGTTGTCAGCTCACAAGCTGTGCTCTCTAGACCTTCTGCATCACCCCAGACTAGACTGGGTGCCCACCTACCCCAGCCCTGTGCTCTTCCCAGCGTTGACCCCTTCTACACTATGTAGTTGCTGCCCATGGACTGGCCTGTTCCTGCCACCAGGAGTTCCTAAGAGGCTGTGCCCTGCTCATCTCTGCATTCTCCAGGCCAGGCATGGTGCCTGGTACAGACCGATGGTGCCCCAGGAAGGAATCTAGGAGCAGATGCATTTATCAGCCCAACAATCGGGCCTGGCGAGTCCTTGCCTATTTTCTGGACTGAAGCCCAGCGTAATCTCATCCACGTCTCAGCCCAACCTTCTGAGAGGAGGAAACCAGGAAGGAAAGGGAAAAATATAAAAGGGAAGTTGCAAATGCAGCTTTCCTTTTTCCCCTTCTACCCCACCACCCGCTGCCTTTGTGCTGGGTCTGTTTAATTCAAAACCATTTCAACCTTAAAGAAAATTTACAAGAATAGTACAAAGAACTTGTTTTCCCCTGAAGCATCTGTGAGCAGGTGGTTGAATGATATCCAATCACCTTGAGTACTTTATTGCATGTTTTTTGCAAACAAAGATCTCCTGTGTAACCACACACAGTCACCAGATATAGGAGGGAGATTCACATTAATACATCCATTCCTCAAACCCTATTCAAGTTTTGACTGAAATTATCCCTGTATTGCCAAAACATCTCATTTAGAATCATAGCACTGCACTTAGATTTTTATGTCTAGAACAGTTCCTCAGTCTTTCTTTGACTTTTATGACTTTGAAACTTTTGAAGATTACATGTCAGGTAATTCTATAAAATGATTGAGCTTGTCTGATGTTTCCTCAGGATTAGATTCAGGTTATGCATCTTTAGCAGGAATATCATAGAAGTGATGCTGTGTTCTTCTCATGCATCCTATCATGTGGCTCATGATTTTAAATTCAGATTTGTCCCATCACTGGTGTCTGCCAGACTTCTCCACTCTAAAGCCCCTGTTTTTTCTCTTTGCAGTTATTAAGTATTTTTGAGGGCAGAGGCTTTGAGATTATATAAACATCCTGTTCCTTATCAAACTTTGCAAATTTATTTATTTGTTCATTCATTCATTCATGTAAGCAGCATATGAACTTATTTACATCAGACAGCCTCTAGTTTTCCATTTTATTTAATGCATTGCAATCAATGACTCTTACATCTATGGGAAGAGTTGAATGATTACAGGCCATGTAGATTTGCACTAGGTCTTCCTCTTGTTCTGATGTTAGATTTTAGTTTTTATTTTCCCTGGTCTTGATGTTTTAAATTTAACATGACTGTTTTGTTTTATGTTTTTCTTAACACCACTTCATATTCCGTATGGGAAGTGGCAAGGGGCAAACGAGCAAAAGGAAAGGAGACCCAGTGAGACTGAAACTTACAGTACTTAAAGCTTTAAACCATGTTTCAAAAAATGTACAGGTTTTGTCCTAAGTGTCAAAAACTGAAATTCACTTCTAGGGATGAACCACTTCTTTTGTCTTAGAAACACCTATGTGAGTTCCTCATTTTATTGCAAATGTAGAGGAATAATAACAAAATTAATCATGTAGCCATTTACGGAGCTTATTCTATACCAGACGCTGTTCTAAACATTTTAATCCTTATAGCAATCCTATGAGGCAGGTACTAGTATTATCCCTACTTTACAGGGGAGAAAGCTGAGGTGCTGGGAGTTTAAAACGACTTGCCTAATGTCATTAGTTAAGTGGTGTAGCCAGAATTTGATCTCAAGTCTCCTAAGCTGTGACTCCATCTTTTTTTTTCAGGCTTATTTATTTACTTTTGAGAAACAGAAAACAAGACTGGGGGAGAGGCAGAGAGAGAGAGGGAGGGAGAGAATTCCAAGCAGGCTCTGTGCTGTCAGCGCAGAGCCCGATGTAGAACCATGAGATCATGTCCTGAGCCGAAATGAAAAGCCAGACACTTAACCTACTGAGCTGCCCAGGCACACCTGTGACTCCACCTTTGTATCTATAATGCTGAACAAACTAGTCCAGAGGGGAGCTGGGTCTAGAATTTGAGGTAACTGGGATTTGTACAAAGACATCCTTTTGCAGGGGAAGTAAACTGGCCACCAAGGGTAGGCAGAGAGCTTGATATTCACTAAGCATGAAGAGCAGGGGACCCCCACTACCTCGGCCAAGGATGAACTTGGACTTCTGGGCCCAAAGAGCAGCCGAAATCTAGAAGCAAGTTATTTAATTTCTCTGTGTTATAGTTCCCTCCTGGCATTCTCCAAGCTTTCAACAACATCTTATTAACCATTGTTGCTTGGCCTTAGCTGTGATGTGGAGTATTAAGCCATGGGGCTCCAAGTGTGGAGCAAAGTTGAGGCGAATTGCCTGAGGAATGGACCAATAGTCTAGCTAGATGGGTGGGTGGCACACAACAGCCAGGAGTTTGTGATACATGTAACAATTCCCTGAATATTCACCATAATTCTTGGGTGGTCGACATGGCAGAAGCTTGGCAAATCTGTAGTTAAGGAAGAATTAGTTCCTGATTAATAATCTGCAAGCAATACCTCCTATTTAAAAAGATGTGGGGCTCCCCTTTGAGAAGTCATATTGGCCCTTAGAACCCATATCTTGGTTCTGTTATTTCTAGAATAGAAAGCGTCCTGTTATTTCTAGCACTAGTTGGATGAGGCTTTGGATGATTCTTCTTTCAAACCATGACTTCAGAGCTGGGATCCAGGACATCTGCCAAATTTTTCCTTGTGGTGGATTCTTCTTTAGCCTAGCACATGCCACAGTGGTTGACTGAGGAAGAAGGCATGGTGTCTTCCACCTCAGTGTACAAAGATATGCAGTAAGTGTGTGATCGCTTATCGTGTCCCCACTACAGGCATCGTCAAAGAGGGGCCGAGGGCCATGATTGAGCACATGATAGGTACGAAGTAAAAGCCAAATTGAGACCACTGAAAGCCAGACACAAAAATTCGAGGGTAGAGAAATCAGATCCGGGAAGTAGGTTTACCTAGCAACACAGCTGGTGTGAAGGAAGATTCCTCCAAGCAACGTGGACTGGAACAGCCAGGCCTATTCAAGTACATTCTGACTCATCAGATTTCTACGTGGAGCCACAGATGTGTTTAATTTTATACATTGAGACTGATTTGCACACTGTGAGCATGCAGGAACCCAGCTGCCCGAGCCACATAAGCATGGTAGATATGAAAAGAGTGAGTGGGAGACCCTGGCTGCCATTCCGAGGGCTCTGTCTGTTTGCTCTTGCTGGTTTCCTGATTCCACAGCCACAAGACAAGACTCAGCCCCGCGGCTTTCATCTGGGGTTGTGGCCCCGTCACCCATCATTCACCACTCCCCAGTTTTTTTTCTGCATTCTGGAAAGTTTTCTGAGTAGCTGGGACTTTACTTTGTTCAGAATCTGGGTGTAATTATCACAAAACAGCCTCTGACTTTTGGGGATGGGGGGAGGGAAGGACCTTGGACCATGTAGGGGAGGACAGCTAACCAGTCCTACACCCAAAACTGCAATTAGAGCAATTCTGATGTCATCGTTAATCATGCCGATTTATGTTTTGAAAGGAAACCAAATGATGAATATAATGATTATTTCTGTTTCTGCTTCCCCCTCTTTTTCCCCTAAAAAATTGGCAATAGCACTAAAGTCAAATTAAACATCTGTTTGAAAAATAAGCTGGAGTACTGATGACAGCTGCCCTGGACTTACAAATGCACCACAGCTGTCAAACTCTAAATTAACAAGATTTTCATTTATGAATAGCATAGAACTCAGATATAAAGGAGATTTTTCTCCTATTTTCCTGGCTGTTAAATGTGATATCTTAGGGAAATGCCCAAGGAAAAATGGAGCCGAAATCAGCCTGTAAGAATCAATCACCGAAGGAATGGGGGACACCCTTTCTTCTTATGTAACCTCATTTCTTCATTGGCTTTAGGTTGAGTGTTGAGTGTGGCAGGCAGGCTTGCAGGGAGGCTAAGGATTCAGGGACAATTCACTGATTAGCAGTTGAAGGTGAATGGTGATGGAGCTGTGGGCCTCTGGGGAGGAACGTCTTCTGTGGGACCAAGGACCCTTGTCTTGACCTTCAGCACTGTCCGCATCTTCAGAGGGCTTCAGCCCCTGCTTCTTCCAGGTCCAGTAATGAACGTCCAGGCAAACATGACTTTGTTATACTGCAGTCCCACACTGGGGGCAAAAGATCTAATCAAGCCATGTTGGTGATAGGATAAAATACGCTAACCTGTTTCCCCCTTACTTCATGATCCCAAAAGACAAAGTAGGCGTGCAACCGTTTCTTTGTCCTTTTTCTACCCTTGTCCTAGAGTCCTTGCTGCCCTTCCCAAGGATGGGGTGAAGCTCAAGAGGGGAGCAACACACCTAGAGATTAAATACATGCAGGTGTGATACCATGGGATACTTCTTCACTGTTGCCCCAATGTTTCTGTTTTCATCCTTTGATGATTTCATGTCAACAATGTCCACAGGGATAAACAAATTGTGGCATCCACATATCATGGAACATTACTCGGGTATTCGAAGGAATGAACTGCCAATACATGCTACAATATGGATGAACCTCAAAAACACTATGCTCAGGGGAAAAAAACAGATGCAAAAGGCCACATATTGTATAATTCCATTTATATGAAATATCAATTGGCAAATGCAGATTGGTGGTAGACAGGGGCTGGGGGCAGGAGAATGGGGAGAAGCTCTGGAGTTTTACTCTGGAGCGGGGGAAATGTTTTGGAATTAGACAGAGGTGGTGGTTGCACAACAGTGTGAATGTACTAAATGCTACTGAACTGGTGGCTTTAAGATGTTTAATTTTAGGGGCACTGGGGTGGCTCAGTCAGTTAAGTGTCTGACTCTTGATTTCAGCTCAGATCATGATCTCACAGTTCATGGGTTCCAGCCCCATGTCAGGCTCTGTACTGTATCTGTCCGTGTGGAGCCTGCTTGGAATTCTCTCTGTCTCTCTCTCTGCCCCTCTCCCACTCTTGCAGGTGCTCTCTCATTCTCTCTCTCTCTCTCTCTCTCAGAATAAATAAAAATAAAAAAACAAAAACAAAATTTTAATTTAAAAAAAATGGCTAATTTTAGGGGCACCTGGGTGGCTCAGTCAGTTGACTGTCAGACTCTTGATTTTGGCTCAGGTCATGAACCCAGGGTCATGGGATGGAGCCCCAGGTCTGGCTCTGCACTGACAGCAAGGAGCCTGCTTGGGATTCTCTCTCTCCCTCCTTCTCTCTGTCCCTCCTCTGCTTACACACACACACACACACACTCTCTCTCTCTCTCTCTCTCTCTCTCTCTCTCTCTCTCAAAATAAATAAATAAACATTAAAAAAATAAAATGGTTGAGGCGCCTGAGTGGCTCAGTTGGTTAAGCGTCCAACTTCAGCTCAGGTCATGATCTCATGGCGCATGAGTTCGAGCCCCGCATTGGTCTCTGTGCTGACAGCTCAGAGCCTGGAGCCTGCTTCTGATTCTGTGTGTGTGTCTCTCTCTCTCTGCCCCTCCCCTGCTCATGCTCTGTCTTTCCTTCAAACTAAATAAATGTTAAAAAAAATAAAAATAAAATAAAATGGTTAATATTATGTTATGTGAATTTAATCTTAATTTTTTATTTGTCCACAGGGTCAAAACATCGTGCATTGACCCCACCATGACCAGGGTAGGGGACGTACCAGCAGCTGCTGCTCTGTCAGTGCGGAAGGACTGGAAGTGGTCTTGCTGTGGGGCCCTGTGTCCTGCTGCACAACAGAGGCGTACTGGGGATCCTCCCCGCCGGGCCCCTTGCAGCGTTGGCATGGTCTGTGGAACAGTGCTTCTACCCAAGCTTCGGTCTACTGTTGCGCCTGGAGCTCCTCTGCAGCCCACACTTCCTATTTAATGCATGCCAGCTTCTCCCCCGGGGGCTGGATCCTGCACCTGGGACTCCAGCTGCTGAATGAAACTCTGCTGGCTTTGGACTGCTCCCCTGGAAATGTGCCACTGCTGGCCTCGCAGGAACTCCTGGCATCTGGATTCTACCAGTTGATGGTAGATCTCAGGGCATCTAAATCTTCCTAAACCAAACACATGTTGCCCTTGTAGTCACGGCCTTGGTCTTTCCAAGTGCTCTCCCAGAACCAGCCACTTCAGCAGGCTCAGGACTTTCCAGCTCCTGTCTGTCTACTCCTTGCTTCCTCCCTGGGGTGGCATGGCTGAGGTCCTGGCAGCCTCTCGGGAGAGCCACCCTGACTCACAACAAAGGAGCCTGTGGTTCTTCTCAATACCTAAAGCCAGAGAAACAGTGGGGGAAGCTGCACCCCAGATCCTCCTAATGCTGCCAGCTTCCTCTAAACCATACACAGTCATCTCATGTGGGTTTCCTCTGTTATTTCCTTCCAAGATAAAAAGGTTCGGTGAGCTCTGTGAAGTTCCAAAGTATTATGAGTGTTCGCTAATTCCTCCTTAAGACCTAGCCTCTCTTCCCACGAATAAGCCTTCCTCTTGCCAGATCTCAGGGTTTGTTTCCATTTTCTAAATGGCAATTAGTTCCTTCCCTTGGGAAACAACATCTTTCCCCCGCCTCAACCCCCTCTTCCAACAGACAGTCCTCTACCCCTGGTTTACAGGAGGGGCTCTGCACTCACAGACCTCACAGACCAACTGAGGCAGAAGGAGGAGGGGAGGTGGGGGATGGTCAAGCTCACTCAGGGTAGTTCAGTGGTATTTAGTTAACAACAAAGGCTTTGGTGTCACGTGGAAGTGGGTTTAAGTCCCACCTTCATCACCCAGCTGCTTTATTACCATGGATGTAAACTCTTTAAGCCTTGGTTTTCTCATCAACAAAATGGGAAAACCCTACAGAGAAAAGAGAGATAGGCTTTTAGGAGAATTAAGTGAGATAAAGCACACCATGTACCTAGCATAGTGGTTGGTGAGGAATATAAGCTACTCACATTGTCACGCACACTAATCAATGCATCAGGCACCTATGTATGCCTGCCTCTTCACATCCCTCCTATCCCAACTCTGACCCCAACGACTGTCACGGCAGTGACCAGCTCTGCCCTACTGTAATTGCATGATGCACACTTCAGCTGCGTGGTACATCTCTTGCTTCCTGTCCCAAAGCTTTTCTGGTGTTGCAGTATGTGTTCAGAATCTGATGAATTCTAACATGTGTGCAACCCAGAAGTGCATGGGGAGTTAATGCTTGTGGGGCCAACCTTGACCAATGGAGGATGGAAACCCATGGATAATGGCTTCCCCCACTAACCTTGGGCACACTGTTCTGAGACATGTGTCACAAGGCTTTGCAAAGGTCCCGGTGGGATCAAGTACCAGTTGCCTACAGTGATGGCCAAGTCAATAACACTTGACTGAATCATGCCTTCCCTACCATTCCACCCACCCCACCCCTTGGGATCACTTCCCAAATAAACTACTCGCAAAAAAGCCTTTGTCTCAGCAAGGCTTTTAGGAGGACCTAGGATAGGAATCAACAGTTACTAAGTTTTTAGCACGGAGGGTATGCATTAGAGCAGGGGTCAGTACACTTTTTCTATAAACTGCCAGAGAAAAAATATTTTGCTATTGCACCTTGTCAATTCTGTTGCTGTAGCATGAAAGCAGCCTAAATAATATGTAAATAAATGAACATGGCTGTGTTCCAATAAATCTTTATTCACAAAAACAGGCAGGGGGCTAGATTTGGCCTATGGGCTGTGATTTGCCAACCCCTGTCCTAGGGCCACAAAGAGGAGTAAAATAGATCCTGCCATGAGGCTCAGTCTCAGATGGGGAGGAGAAGCATCTAGAAATGGGTCTGTAAAGGTGACTGAAACAAGTCCTGAAGGGCCTTGGACACCATGCTAAGGTATTTTGACTTTATTCTCTGGCATTGGGTAACACTGAATAAGTGCTCAGATCCAGGAATAGGTTATTTCATCGGCAAGCAATGTGTTGCTTCATTTTAAGATTTATGTGCAACCCAGTCCTGCCACAGGGCTACCTCCTCTGCGCTCTTGGAGTGATACTTTCATTACCAAACTTCCCACTATGGATTGTATCAACAGGGCAGAGTTCCCTTATCTGATACCCCCAAGGCCGGGTGTATTTCAGAACTTGGAATATTTTTGGGCTTCAGAAAGACAATACAATGCAAATTCCACGTATTTTGCAATATTCCTTTCAGGGTCTGGATATCCAACTCATTAATATTTACTCTAAAAGACTCTAAACAACTTTAAGTCAGTTCAGGATAGGGTTGGGCCCTCGGGGAGTTAAAAAAAAAAAAACTCTTGGGGTTTAGAGATTTTTGGATTTCAAAACTGCAGAGGAAAGATTGTAAACCTGATTTGTTTTGTTTGTGTTTCACTCCTAGGACTGCAACATCCTCAAAGATGGCCTCTGAGTCCTTTGAGCCTACACACAGGAGGTGCTCAATAAATGTTACCGAGAGAATGGGGTTCGTGGAAGTGCAAGAAGAGGCTGGTCAGGGACACTGGTAAAGGAAATGGGGAGACTTAAATGCTCTGAGTAAAATTCTGGACTTTATCTTGTAGGTGATAGAGACCCAGTTCAGCTTTGTTAGGTAAGTGACATGACTCAGCTGTATATGAGGACAGCAAGACTTATCCCAGAGGAAAAAGCAGAGGGCAAGGAACCAGAGTGAGCAATTAGGTGGTTCTTGTAATACTGTGGTAGGAGGAGTCTGTGAATAAGGCAATGAATATGAAGCATGTGGTAGGCAGAAGACACAGATTTGGCAACTAATGATTTGTGGGGAGAAGTCAGAGTTGAGCTTGATCCAGCAGCACCAATCTTAGATGGTAGAGTACAGATGACAGACAATGGAGCCCAGATTTTCTGTTTAAATCCCAGCTCTGTCACGTACCCTGTGACTGTGGGCAAGTTACTTACTCTCTCCTATGCCTCAGTGTCCTCTGTAGTATCTAGTTTGTAGGATGGCTGTGAGGATTAAATATGTATTTGTAGAACAGGGCTTGGTTCTTGCCTACTGAGTACTACCTGCATCCAACCATTGTTCCTAACGGCTGAATTCCCCAAATGGTTCTCCTCAGGAGCAAGAGGACCCACATCTCAGACCCTCCCAGAAACTTATGAATGGATGTCAGAAATCCAGTTATAAATGTATGTAATAAAGGTTACAAATGTATGAAAAGAGAGGATCACTTCAGGGGACAAAATTTTCGTCAGATTTAAGGGGACAAGATTTCCCTCTGGTGGGATCTGTACACATCTGTTCTGTTCACGGTGGAGGCGGGGGCTTTTCTTTCAATCAGTTGCTACTTTGCTATAATGTTTACAGCATTCTGGCAGCATGGTAGCATGTCAGGGCAACTTTAAGTGCTGGGTCATTCGTTTGTAGGGAGAAGGCTATAAGGAGGTCTGCCTGGAAAGCCTGTAATTTAGAAATGTTCACATCTTTGCATCCAAATGGAAAATGGAAATGGTGTCAGGTTGGTGCCAAAAGGAAAGTCATAATTGCTATGTGCTTCCCTTTCTACCCTCCTGGGCAAAGGAACACAAGTAACCAAGCAGGCTTCAGAGCTGTCATCTACAGACATTTAGCAGACTCTGCAGCTTATTCTACTAGGAATATTAACCAAACACTGCAACACAAATGTTCTTTTTGCAAGCAAGCATTCTGCAACAAAGTCGGCATCTCCCCTTTCATCTGCTCTGAGCTTTGCTGCCAGATTTAAGTGTCCTCACTAACTCTTTAATGAACTTTCCTCCCAGCCTGTCAGTCCACCATTTAATAACCACTAATGGCTCCCTTGTTCCTCTTGAATCAAATTCAATCTCTTCATCTTGACACTGGAAGACCTCCGTGATTCAGCAATGGATGTCGGCCCCCAAAGACCTTCTAATCTCACTGGGTCTGTCCCTCGGGTTGCCATGTTTATTCTCATCTCCAGATTCTCACCTCAATTTCACTAGGGCCACCTCTTCACCTGGAATAACCTTGTGCATTTATCCGAACCCTACTCCAGCCTTTAAGATATAAACTAACCCTTCCTAGAAATTCTGGTGCTCCCATTATTCCATTTCTCACTCATTTTCTTTCAGACTAACCACATTTAATTGTCCCCAGTTCATGTTTGTCTTGGGCATGCTCACCTTTGCATACATATTTTTTTTATACCACAACTAGACTGAAAATATCTTGGAAGTCAGGATCATTGTTTATAACCCGAGTCTTTCTCAATGCCAGTATACTCTGGTTGGCCAGTTTCCCAAATGCTGCCTTCTACATGAAAGAGAAGGAAACTTTCTCAGCAAGATAAAGAGTCCTTCTCAACTTGATTAAAGCATCAATTTGGAACCTGTACTTCATGGCATACTTAAAAGTAAAATATAATAGTATCCCCATTAAAACCAGGAATAAGCATGAACACCACTATTTAGTAGTGTAATAGAGGAGATAGATAATAAACTAAAACATGAAAAGGAAATACAAGGTATACTTATTCATTATTTCCCAAAAGAAGGAAAGAACAAACCATTAGAACTATCAAGAGAGTTCAACAGCATCCAGATTCAAACTCAGGAGACCAGAATCAATGGCTTTCCTAAACACAGGAAACTACTGATTAGGAGGTATAACAGGAAAAAAGAGCCCATTCACAAAAGCAACAAGACTATTTATGAGGAAAAAGCCACACAAAAATATGCAATCTCAATGAAGAAAAATCAGTGTACTTTACTGAAGGATATAAAAGATCTGAATAAATAGGGGGTATTCCATGTTTCTGACTGGGAAAACATATTGTAGGGATGCTGACATTTCCCACACTAAAGTATTAATTCAATGCAAACACCATTCAAAATCCCAATATAAGTTTTATGGAACTAAAACAAACTTATTCTACAATTTTTCTGGAATTATGAATCTGCTTGAATGGCCATGAACATTTTGAACTAGAAGATTAATGAGAGATGACTTGCTATCAAAAGATAAAATAAAATTATGCTATAAAATGGTGTGTTTTGTGCAGAAATAGATAAAAAGATCAGCAGAACAGAACGAACCTGTGTAAAGATTTTATATTTGATGAAGTAGCATTTCAAACAATCGGGGGAAAGGACAATCTATTCAACAAATGAATGTGGGACATCTAATTAGTCACTTTGGGAAACATAGGTAGATTTTGATTTCCCATCTGTGCTGGATATCTTTGGTTTGCTCCTCCAGATACCCTCTCAAAAAAACAAGAGAAAGGAAGAACTTGGGGCTTTGGAATTCAATGGACATGTGACTCAAGAAACATTCCTAATTTCCTGGGACTTTCTCTGTAAAATGAGGCAGTTTGTTCTGAAGATTATATCTGATAAAATCTGCTAGCTGTGCTGCTGAGTTACTGGTACATAGAAAGGACTGATTGACCTTTTCTCTCTCTTCCATTTGGCCCATGAGAACTTCAAGGGCCAAGAGCATACCTCAGTTGTCTGTCTATCCTGGATGCAAATAGAAGCTCAATTACATTTGTTGAAAGAACAAGTGACTGAACAAGCCACGCTTGCTCACTGTTAATGGATAAACATATGTTCACATATGTTCACTGTTAACGGGTAAACAAGAGATGCTTTTCTGGTTTCTGCCAGGAAGATGAAACACTTCTGGTTTGTCAGAACAAGAAGTCAAAGAAAACCAGAGATCAGAGCCAGAGGACCAGAAGAATAAGGGTTTTTAGAGCAGAAAGACTCATCACATAAATCTAATGTTTTCCAGTGTTCTTCAGAGCCCCAGTCTCTGTGGAGTAACCGGGCAGCCATGGGCAAGAGTGTGGGTACTGGAAAGCCACGTTGGGAACCTAGTCTCCAGAGTGAGACACTGAAAGTACTCATGGACAATAGCCAGGTCACATATGACCATGACAATAGAACTCTGACCCCAACCTCTGTAGCAACCGGCCTGGGAAGCCAAACCACAACCCCTGTCGTGACATTTGGGACTTGTCAATGACCACCAGCTCCTCTAATTTTTGTCCCCACTGCCTCCTCTGTTTCCAACTCAGGACCAACAAGAGAAAGCCAAATATGCTTTCCAAACCAATCACATAAGATGCTCCACTTTTAGTTGGCCTGCTTCCAGCTTCCTCATGCTAATATCCTACCCTCCAATCAGAACACACCAGCAGTCTGCCCTTTTTTCCCCTATAGGCTTTCCCACTCCTCTGCCAGTCTCTGAGTCCCTGCCAAAGGCTAGTGATGGCAGCGGACTCGCTTGCTATATAGAGAGTACTAGATAAATAGCCCTGGCTTGTTCTCATTTTGGTGGCCTTTATTTCCACAAACCTTCTCCCATATTCCAACTAGATATTAGATACATGTTCTACACTAGGGTTTGTATATAAGGTTTTATTTTTAAAAGTTCTACTGCTAATTGTTTTTTTTTTAATCACCAAAATAGATTAATGCCAAGAGACACAACACTTCTCAAGGAATCTGAGTAAGAATGTTCAGCTTGCATTAAAGTAAGAAACAAATGATATATAGACAGATGGCAGCAAAGGGAGGCCAGATAAAGACAGGGCGGGGCCTGGGCAATGGACAGAGGCTTCCAGAGACCTCTGGAGGCTTTTTTTTCCTGTAAGCCAGGCACAGCTGAGTCCAGAAGAGGCAGGGGCTGGAGTGCCTAGTTGGAACAACTCCTTACCAGCCCCTCCTCAGAGGTGGGCTGGAATTAACCACAGCTATAAGACTGCAGAAATGTCCACCTGCCAGAGGTGTAGACAAATGAACCAAATATATAAATAAGGCCCTAGGGGACTCAAATAAGAGGAAGATGATTGGGGAGGTCCAAGCCTTTTACCTCCATGGGAAAATGGCTTCTTGGATGCTGGGACTGGAGCCCTGTCCATCTACCTATGACAATCTGCCTGTCTGAAATCCTAAAATTCCCCGTATCACTCTATAAAGTTTTAAAATCTGTTTAAAATAGGTTATGGCTGCATTTGCCCAATCGGTGAAGGTTAATATATGTCTCAGAAAAAAAGGAGTCAAATAAGTTTGGGAAATGCTGATGAAACGAAGTTAAACAGATATCATTTTAGTAGGACTTTGCAAAAGCTTAAATATGCTAATATATGTTGTGAATCTATATAAAGCATTTTCCAAAGTTATTTAACTGTAGAAATTGGTTTCCTGCCCACCTATTTACATCTCCCTGAACATCATTCTATGGCATGCCGTTTTGGAGACACAGGTTTGAGATAATGGCACCTTTCAAAGGAAAACTATTAGCTGGTTAAGTTAATACCTCTTATAATACATTGTAAATCACCAAAGAGAGGATCAGGAGACCAGATAGGAAGTGGCACAAGAGGACAATTTTGCTGGAAAGAGGAAGAAGACAAGATCATAAAGCAGTCAGAGGCCAAGGAGGTTATAGTTGGGTCTCAGGTCAGCCTACCACAATTTAAGGACAGTAGATGTTAAATTCCACATGGAGGAAGTCAAAGATTAGCCTCATCTGCCTTGTAATTTTCCTTAACCAGCCCTAGTATCAATGTCTCTGGAAGATGGAGAGTGGCCATGAGAATCACTGAACTAGATAAAAATGGAGATTCAGGTGAATGGTTGTGTTTATACCATTTCATCAGTGATGGCCCTTGGCCCCATTTCAGAGTTAAGATAACTAAGGGCAGAGAGATGATGCAACTCATCCAATGCCCCAGCAAAGCCACGTTTCTTTCTGCAACCACACCGTGAGGTCTTTGATAGACCACAGGGAAGGAGAGTGAAGTGTGACAACGATCCCTCATGTACTTACTTTAGAATCACACAGCCTGTTCCTGCTGGCGGTGCCATCCAGAAGACCTGTATCCTTGTCCTCCTCCGAGGGGTGCTTTCGGTGACCGCAACGGGGCAATTACTCATAAACTGTGTTTCTTCTTCATCTATGATCTGTGGAAAATCCATGGAAAATAAACACATTAAAATGCAATGTCACTTCGGGAAGGCTCTTAAGTTTTGGAGTTGACACTTCCTTAATTTTATTTTTAAACCTGTCATTTTGTGTTAGCAGCTCTATATCCCCAGGCACCAGAATAGTGCCTGGCATAGAGTCCCAGTCAATGCTTGTTGAATTAACATGAGGGCAGGGATTTGGCACATGTTCTCTGCTCTCTGGGACCAGGATCTTGTGTCAGCACTTTGAGAAACAGACCACTAGGTGATGATCTTGCTTATTTCATGAAGATAATCTGTGTCCCACTTCAGAGAGGGGGAGAGGGGGAAGAGGAAGAAGAGGAAGGAATAATCTGAACGCAACACTCTAAATAGTTAACATTTGTAATTCAGCTACAGTTGTATAACTTGCAATCAAAATGCTAAAAGAAAACACCCCTTTGGAGGAAGTACACCAAAGTACTTAAACTCTCTCCCAGCTTCACGGCACTATTTACTTTGCAGTCTCTACTTTTCTAGTTTGGGCATTGTATTGGTGCTCTCCCAAGTTAACCATCAAGGTTTCCTTGGACACTGCAAAAAAACCTGATGGCCATTTCCATTCCCCAAGACTCAGCGTATCTCCTGCTTGCTTCTGGGTCTGCTGCCAGGACTTGCCTATCCCTGTAGTACGATTATAGACTGTTAGGCCTAGAGGGATCTCTTCGGGGAAATCATCTAAATCCAATTGGTGTTTAGTGCCAACTCCAATTGATTGGCAGGAGCTATGTCATGAGTAGTGCTAATAATAATAATAGATAACATTTATGGAGTGTTTAGTATGTGCTAGGCACACAGCTAAGTGCTTTATCTGAATTACTCATTTCATCTTCAAATACAATTTAATAAGATGGTAATATCTGTATTGTATTTATTTTACTTTTAAAAATTCATATTCCTTTTAGGACAGCGGGTAAAAAAATTAAGTCACTCAAGCTCCTTAATTCATTATATATTTTTATCACAGGACAAAGTAAAGGCAATCCTCTATTATATTTTATTTATCTTTACATCCTTTATCCTACCCCTATTTATATATATCCTTTTGTGTGTGTGCATTTATATATGTATATAAAATATATGTATGGATAAAAATATATAATATATAAATATAAAAATATATATAATATATGTATTACTTGTATTTATATGTGTGACTTACTTGAAGATACACAGAATTATTTTGTATTTGAATGTTTCTTCCACTTAATTTTAATGCTTTAAGATACAGGTTTTCCCCACTATCTGAAAGTACAGCATACCTATGAAACCATAGGCTGAAATGGCATCAACTGCAGAAGCAATTACCATTAATTTATGTGGAAAATTTTTTGAGTATTCCCTGACCCCAAAAATAACTTCTCTAAGGCTTTTCTGAAACCTTAAGACAGACACATCTTGCTAACAGATGCACAAAATAAATCAACAGAAAACACAGATGCTCACAGACACAGTCCGAAGGTATAGAGCTTGATGTGGGGATGCTGAGTGCAATTCCTGGGGAAGGAGCTTGGCCAGGCCACTCTTGCTACTCAGGTGTGCACTGCCTCTAAACAGCTCACTGCCAAACAAATGCTTCATGCTATTTTCACTTTTTGCCTTTTTCACAAAAGTGCAAATCTTCCCTGGACTTCTCTCAGTTGGCGAAAACACACACCAGTGTAGGTCTTGCATAAAAGCAGAGTGGTAGATTGCAAACTTTCAAAAAGTTCGAATGCGTGTACGCCACTGTTACAATATGTGAATGTAATTTATTGCTTCTGACTGCTGCCTAGTATTCCCCTGCATGCATGGACCACATTTTACTTATCCATTTTCCCAGTGAGGTGCAGTCAGCTGACTTTCAGATCTTTACCTCCACAAACATGCTGCAACAAAGAACTTCATGCTGCTCTGCTTGGGAACCCACACGAGAGTTTCTCAGCAATATAAACCATGGAGTGGGATTGCAAAATTATTGGGTTGTGGATATAACCACATTAATTTCACTAAATACTGCCAGCTTGTTGTACAGAATAGCTATACCATTCATTCTTTTAGCTCTTCACAAGTGTTCCCATTTCTCCATATCCTCACCAGTACTTATGTTTATTGGGCTTTATAATTGTTTCTAATCTGATGGATGTAAAGTGGCATCTTGTTTTCATCTAATACCAGCAACCTTGAGCAACTCTTCATAAATTTATCAGGGTTTGCCTTCTGTGAATTGCCTACTCAGAATTTTTGCTGGTAGATTTTCCTGTCTTTTTCTTGCTGATTTGTAGTGCTTTCTAGATATGAACCCCCAATCATTTACAAATATCTTTCTGTCACTCAGATGTTCATTTACTTTTGGAATTTTTCATTTAGCAGATATAACTTTCATCTAGTCCAATGCACCAATTTCTCTCCTATGGCTTGCACTTGTGTGGTCTTGCCTAACTGAAACCACAAAGATATTTTCCAGTATTTTTTTTTCCATTGGCTTTATAACTTTACCTTTCACATTTAGGTCTTCAATGCATTTAGATTTTATTTTTTAATATAATGGAATAGGGCTCCAACTCCATTTTTTCCACACTGAGCTAATTTAAAAAATTAATACATTTATTTATGTTAGAGAGAGAGTGAGAGAGTGAACAGGGGAGAAAGGCAGAGGGGCAGAGAGAGAATCCCAAGCAGGCTCCTTGCTTAGCACAGATCTGAGGCAGGGCTCTATCTCTAGTCTCTGGGATCATGACCTAAGCCAAAATCAAGAGTTGGATGCTTAACCAAATCACCCAGGCACCCCTAACCTTAATTTTTTAAGAGCCGTTTTAGCTTTACAGCAAAATTGAGCATGAAGTCCAGAGTTCCTATAGGCTCCCTGTCCCCACACATGAACAACCTCCCCTATTATCAATATCTGACACCAGAGTGGTACATTTGTTACAGCTGATGAACCTACACTGACATATTATCAGCACTCAAAGTCCAGAGTTTACACAAGGGTTCATTCTTGGTGCTGTGTATTCTATGGGCTTTGAAAAATGTATAATGACATGTATTCACCATTGAAGTATTATAGTATTGTACTGAATAGTTTCACTGCTTTAAAAATCCTCTGTATTCTGTCTATTCATGCTTCCCTCCCTCTAACCCCTGGCAACCATTAATCTTTTGTTATATTTGCTTATTTGTTCCAGGAGATTTTTTGTTGATTCTTTCAGATTTTCCTACATAGACAGGTCATTGGAGAAAAAAAGAGTTTTATTTCTTCCTTCCCAATCTGTATAAATTTTTATTTCCTTTTCTTCTCTGAGTGCATTATCTAGAATTTCCAGTATGATGTTAAAAGTAGTGGTGAGAGGGGACATACTTGCTTCATTCTTGATCTTACTGAGAAAGCTTCAAGTTTCTTCCCACTAAGTATGATATTAGGTATAGGTTTTGTTTGTAGATGATTTTTATCAAGTTGAAGACATTCCTCTCTATTCTTAGTTTGCTGAGAGTTTCTATTATGAGTGGGTACTGGGTTTTACCAAATGCTTTTTCCATATCTATTGATAATAATCACATTAGTCTGTGGAAAGTGATGGATTACATTAATTGAATGTTGAACCAGCCTTGCATTACCTGGGATAAATTCCACTTGGTTATGGTATATATTATTTTTATATATTGTTGGATTTGATTTGCTAACATTTTTGTTGAGGAATTTTGCATCTACCTTCATGAAAAATATAAGTCTGCTGTTTTTGTTGTTGTTGTTGTTGTTGTTTTTTTGCAAACTTTTATCTGGTTTTGGTGTTAGGGTAACACAGGCATCGTAGAATGAGTTAGAAAGTTGAATGTTGTACAAATTCTTCATTAAATGTTTGCTAGAATTTACCAGTGAACCCATCTGGGTCTGGTGCTTTCTGTTTTGGAAGATTATTAATTAGTGATTCAATTCTTTAATATATATAGCCTATTCAGATTGTCTATTTCTTCTTGTGTAAGTTTTGACAGATTGTGTCTTTTAAGGAATTGGTCCATTTCATGTAGGTTATCATATTTGTGGGCACAGAGTTGTTCATAATAGCCCTTTATTATTCCTTTAGTGTCCATTGGATCTGTAGTAACGTTACTTCTTTCATTTAAAAAAAAATTTTTTTAACGTTTATTTATAAGAGACAGAGATAGAGTGTGAGCAGGGGAGGAGCAGAGAGAGAGGGAGACAAAGAATCTGAAGCAGGCTCCCGGTTCTGAGCTGCCAGCACAGAGCCCTACACAGGGCTCAAACTGACAGACTGTGAGATCATGACCTGAGCTGAAGTCACACATCCAACCAACTGAGCACTTGGGTGCCCCCTTTTATTTCTAGTATTAGTCATTTTTGTCTTCTCCCTCTCTCTCTTTTTCTTTGTTTGGCTAGGGGCTTATCTTTTTTCTTTTTTTTATCTTTTCAAAGAGCCAATCTTTTGGTTTTGTTAGTTTTCTGTATTGATTTCTTGTTTTCAATTTCATTGATTTTTGCTTTCATTCTTTTTTTACTTCTTTTCTTCTGCTTGCTTTGGATGCAATTTTCTTTTCTTTTTCTGGTTTCCTAAAGTGGAAGCTGAGATTATTGCTCTTAGATCTTTTTCTTTTCTAATATATACATTCAATGCTATAGATTTCCCTTAAGAATTGCTTTCACTATATTCTACAAATTTTGATAAGTTGTATTTTCATTTTCATTTAAATATTTTTAAAGTTGTTTTGAAATTTCTTCCTTGACCCATGTGTTGGTTAGAAATGTGTTGTTTATGGGGATTTTTCAGTTATCTTTCTGTTACTGATTTCTAGCTTAATTTCATTGTGGTCTAAGAGCAGACATTGTATGATTTCTTTATATTTGTTAAGGTGTGTTTTATGCCCCAGAATGTGGTATATCTTGGTGAATGTTTCATATGAGCTTGAGAAGAATGTGTAATCTGCTACTGTTAGATGAAGTAGTCTATAGATGTCAATTATATCCACTTTATTGATAGTACTGTTGAGTTCAACTATGTCCTTACTGATTTTCTGACTGGTGGATCTGTCCATTTCTAATAGAGGGGTGTTGAAGTCTCCAACTATGATAGTGGATTGATTTATTTCTCCTCGTAGCTCTATCAGTTTTCACATCACATATTTTGATGTTGTTGTTAGGTGCATACACATTAAGGATTATTATGTCTTCTTGGAGGGTTGACCCCTTTTATCATTATGTAATGTTCCTCTTATTCCTGATAACATTCTTGCTATCAGGAAGATACAGCTACTCTTGCTTTCTTATGATTAGTGTTAGCATTGTGTATCTTTCTCTATCATTCTGCTTTTAATTTATATGTATCTTTATATTTAAAGTGAATTTCTTATAGACAACATATTAGGGTCTTGTTTTTGATTCACTCTGACAATCTGTCTTTGTTCGTATATGTAGACTATTGATATTTAAGGTGATTATCAATATAGTTGGATTAATATTTGCCATATTTGTTTTCTATTTGTTGAACTTATTTATTTGTTTTTATTTTTGTCTTTCACAGTTCTGTCATTTTCGGCTTTGACTGAACATTTTATCTGATTCCATTTTCTCTCTTTTCTTACCAAATCAATTATACTTCCTTTTTTTTTTTTTTTTGGCTTTTCTAGTGGTTGTCCTAGAGTTCATAGTATACATTTCCAGCTAGTTCAAGCCTATTTTCAAATAATACTATACTATTTTATAGATAGAGCAGTCACTTTACAATAACAAAAGATTTCTAGTTCCTTCCTCTGGTCCCTTACATTGTTGTTTTCATTTATTTCACTTATACATACCATGTATATAGATGTAAATATATATAATTGAATGCATTGTTGCTAATATTATTTTGAACAAACTGTTATCAGATCAGTTAAGAATAAAAAAACTTTTTTATTCTTCACTTGTTCCTTCTTTGGTGTTCTTCTTTATAAAGATCCAAGTTTCTGAATTATTATTATTTTTCTTCTCTTTAAAGAACTTTTAACGCATTTCTTGCAAGACAGGTCTACTGACAACAAATTCCTTCAATTTTGATTTGTCTGACAGTCTATTTCCTCTTCACATTTGAAGAATAATTTCGCAGGGTACAGAATTCTTAGTTGGTGTTTTGTTTCAACACATTAAATATTTCACTCCATTCTTCATATTTTCATGGTTTCTGAAGAGAAATTGAATATAATTCTTGTCTTTGTTCCTATATAGGTAAGGGTTTCCCCCCTCCCTGCTTATTTTCAGGATTTTTTCTTTACCTTTGACTTTCTTTAGCTTACTAATGATATCCTTAGATGTAGTCTTTTTGGATATCTATCCTTCTTGGCATTCTCTGAGCTTCCTGAACCTGTGGTTTGGTGTTTGATATTAATTTGGGGGAAATTCTCAGTCACTATTGTTTCAAATATTTCTTCTGTTCCTCTATCTCTTTCTTCTCCTGGTATTCACACAATGCATATATTACATCTTTTGTAGTTGTCCACAGTCCTTGGATATTCTGTTCTGCTTTTTCAGTCTTTGCTCTCTTTGCTTTTCAGTTTTAGAGGTTCTGTTGGTATTGCCTCCAGCTCAGAGATTCTCCAGCTGTGTCTAGTCTACTAATACGTTCATCAAAGGCATTCTTCATTTCTGTTAGAATGTTTTTGATATCTAGCATTTCTTTTTTGTTCTTTTTTTTTCCTTAGGATTTCCACCTTTCTTCTTACATTGCCCATATGTTCTTGCATGCTGTCTACTTTATCCATTAGATCCTTTAGCATATTAATCATTGATATTTTAAATTTTCAGTTTGATAATTCCAATGTCTCTGCCATGTCTGCTTCTTATGCTTTCTCTGTCTTTCCAAATTGTGTTTTTTGCCTTTTAGTATGCCTTGTAATTTTTTGTTGAAATATGGACATGATGTTCTGGGTAAAAGGAATAGAAGTAAATAAGCCTTTAGTAATGTGGTGGTAAGGTGCTGGGGAGGGGAAGTGTTCTCTAGTCCTAGAATTAGATTTCAGTCTTTTAGTGACTTGTGCCCATGGACTATGAACTTCACTTATTCTTCTTAGCCATCCCCCCAACTATCCCCCTTTGCCTTAGGTGGGACTGAAGGCTGAAGAGGGCTGGCATAGTACATATTTTTTCCATCACATGGAAGGCTAGAGGGGCCTGGTGTTGGGTATTTCTCTTCCCCCAAATAGATTAGGTTCTGGTAAAATAGTTTCTCCCGAGGGCAGGTCTTGTTAAGAACAGAATGCTCTGGTATATTTAAAGATGGTTTCATGGGATGCCTGGGTGGCTCAGTTGGTTAAGTGTCCTACTTCAGCTCAGATCATGATCTCATGGCTGGTGAGATCGAGCCCTTTGTTGGGCTCTATGATGAAATCTTGGAGCCTGGAACCTGCTTCAGATTCTGTCTCCCTCTCTCACTGCCCCTCCCCTGCTCATGCTCTGTCTCCCTCTCTCTCTCAAAAATAAATAAACATTAAAAAGAAATTTTTAAGATGGTTTCATTTCTCCTCCCCCTGACAGAAGCACAACAGAATTTTTCTCTAATATTCACTTTGAGAACCTGATAGAATTCCTGGAGGCAAAACTCATGAAAGTTTTGTCCCCCACCCCCACGCTGATGATTGGGTACTTCTAGAGTTTTTAACATGCCTATGCTGGCATGTGAAGATTTCTGCTCTGGTAAGCTGTGATCCCCTGTATCCTCCTGTCTGTCTCTCCAATATTGGGGGCAGTGGTTTGCCCTGTGAACTCACTTCTCTGAAGGACCTAAGAAGAGCTGTTGATTTTTCAGTTTACATAGCATTTTACTTGCTGTTAGAATGGAGTGGTGACTTCCAAGCTTCTTACATGTGGGATAGGACATCAGAAGTCCACACCATGAATTACTTTTACACTACTTAATCCATCTTTCCCCCACTTTTTTGTGATGCCACCTCTGTCATATATAGGATGACAATGTAGTTTATTGTCCAAACAAGGATGAAAAGGCTGTTATTAACCATTGTTATGGAATAACAGGCAAAACTGACACTTTCTCAGGCAAATTGAGAGATAAAGGTTGGAGGTTTGGGGAGGCGTCTCATTGTTTTAACTTGCTTCTTACTTTATAGGAAAAAACAGAAGTCATCAGATGTCAAAGTCCCTCATTTTCTCATCTGCATCCACCCTGTCCTCCTCCTTGCTGTTAATAGAGGAGCCTTACTTTGCTTACATCTCTGCTTTGCTCCCATCACTTCCTCCTGACTCTAACAATTACTTTTCTCTCCAGATTTAACTTTTGCCCCCATGGAATCATTCCCATTAGCCAATTAAGCACATTTGAGTCTTTCCCATTAAAAAATTAAGCAATCCTCAGTTATCCCTTCATATCTCTCCAGTTATGGTGTTTTCTCTCTCCTCTCCATCACAAATTACTTGAAGGAGTTGGCTTAGCTTTCTGTCTTCACTTCACCTCCCACTTATTCTCAGTCAAATCTCAGGGATGTGGGGAACATCACAGTACCCAGACAGCTCTAGCTAAGAACATTAGTGCCTTCTGCAGTGCTTAATCCAGTAAATATTATGTAGTCTTTCTTCTTGAAGCACTCTCTCTCTACTTGGCTTTAGTGCCATAGCTCCTTCCTGCTCTGCAGACCCCTCCACTTTCCTGTATACTCCTTCTCCACTTTCTTTGACTGCTCATCCTCCTCTACTGGTCATTGAATCTGAAATTGCTCAAGGCCAGTCCTAAGCACTCTCCAGTTCTGACTTTATTCTATCTCTGTAGGTGACCTCTTTCAACTCACGGCTTTAATTACTACCTATGTGTGGATGACTCACAAGTTTATATTTCCAGTCTTGGTCATTACTCTGATCTCTAGAAATGTATCTCTGATCTTCTATCTTCTATTTGCATTTCCTCTTGGATCAAAACCACCTCAAATCCACCTTGTAAGCAACTAACTTTATCCTTGCTCTAGTCTGGCCCTACTTCAGTTGTGCAAGTCAGAAACATTGGATGTCCACCTTGGCTCTTTCCTCCCTCTCCCCCTTCATATCTAGATGTTGTCCATTTAACCTTCCAAATATCTCCTGAATTCCTACTACCATCATTACTATTACCCCAGACTAAGCTACATCGTTTTCAATCTGAACTAATATAGTTATTCGAACTAGCCTTTGTATATTCTCTTGCCTTTCTCCAATTTGTTCCCTATATGGCAAGCCAAAGTGATATTTTAAAAACACAAATATAATTATAATATCCCCCTCCTGAGAACAATTTCATTGCTTCTAGAATCAAGCTTCTCATTGCTTCTAGAACCAAGACTGAAATCCTTAACAGACTTGAATCTCTGCCTTCCTACCTCTCTAGCCCCATACTATGCCATCTCCCTCCTTGTTTTCTGCACTTGGCTACACTGGATTTGTGTTTTCTCCTGCCAAAGCCCAAAGAATTCCTATTTTCTTTTCCCTCCCATCCTTTCCCTCTCTCCATTTCGCCCTCTTCCTCCTTCCTTCCCTCTCTCCTCTCTTCCTTCCCCTCCTTTCTTTACTTAATCTCAGCTCATTTATCTTTCTCATTGAAAAGCCTTCCCTGTCTTCTTTCACTTGGCAATTCCCTCCCTTATATGTTCTCATAGGACCCATCTCTTTCCTTTTAGACACTTCATTTTTTAAGTTTTACATGCATTTGCTTGATTGCTTGATTAATGGCTACTTCTCTAATAATCTGAAAGCTACATGAGGGCAGGCATTATGTCTTTTGGTATTTTTTCTCATTGTTTCCCCACTACTTAGCACAGAGCCTCATACATAGTAGCTGCACACTGAAGAACTAGGTGTCCCTGCCTCCTCCCTTTGGTCATGAGATTCCCAGCTCTGTCTGGGCTGTAATATCTGCCTTAGCTCTCTTAGACAACTCCCTGGACTTTCTTCTGACTTGGGACTTTGTTTCTCTAGATGATTATTAATAGCCTTAATAATAATAATAATAATAATAATAATAGCTACCATTTTTGAGTACTATATTGGCCAAGGCCTTTACATATATGGTTTCCATTCCCCAACCCAAAACTGATAAGGATTATTAAGCCTATCCTTGAAGAAACAACTGTGATGTAGATGAGTTAACTAACCTGTCCAAGTCCAACAGTGGTAGAACCAGGGTTTGAGCCCTACCTGGCTCTAATGTTTATGCTGGTTCCCTGTGTCACAGTCCCTCCTCATAGTTCCATCCCCATATATTAGGTAAGAAGTGTCTCTCTAGTCAAACTTAGTCCCACAGAACCACATATACTGGACCAGCCTATAACAACTAAATACCCCAGTCCAACACACACATAAGTACTTGGTAAATGTAAATAGTACTTTGCTTCATATTTTCTTAGAGGGTACTTAGTTTCCCTTATGCAGCTTTGTTGGTGTGAGGGTGGATTTCCAAACAACGTGATTTTCTTGCACTTGTGCACTCAGCTTCTGGTGAGAACCCCCTTTACTGGTAGTCACAGAGAACTTTCATAACATTTAACCTTAAATGTTTACAATCTTTGGGATGATTTTAGGTGACTATATCAGAAAAGCCAAAAGTAATGAATATTTAATTAATGTTTTCTATGTGCCAGATACTTAGTATGGTCACATCATTGAATCCTTGATGAGAATAATTATTTCCATTTTACAGATGAGGAAATAAAAAGCTCAGAATGATCCATTCTGACCTAGCACTCTCTGAAGCCAAAGCCTACACTCTTTCCAGTTGCCTCTGGCAAAGATTCCAGTGGGGGATAAGACTAAGACCCTTGGCCCAGTACTGAAACAAAGAATGTTTTCCAAGACATAGAAGCTACCTCAGGTAAATATGGTTGTTTATCCACAACCTCAGTTACCAGATGGTAATTAGGCACTGAACAGAAGGTTGTTTCCTCCGATTCAGAGAATGCTCCCAAAATTGTTTGCTTTTCAAAAAATATCAGCTTCTTCCAATAAGCCTTGGGTCTATCAAAACCTACTCTTTGTTTTTATAGATGGTTATTAATAGCCTTAACTATAATAATAATTAAAATAGCTACCATTTTTGAGTACTATATTGGCCAAGGCCTTTATATATATGGTTTCCATTTACCTCAGAAAACTGGTAAGCATTATTAAGCCTATCCTTGAAGAAACAACTGTGACGTAGATGGGTTAACTATCCTGTCCAAGTCCAGGTTAGTCTTTCCCAATCTCCCAGAATCTCCATACTCCTTGTGGTCCGAGTAGAGCCACCACATTAGCCATCAACCAAATGACTAAATAAAGCCTTCACCACTCATTTCAACCTGTAATTTTTTTTTCTGACTACCTGAGACCAGAAAATTAAGACATATTACAATGGGTGGTTGTGTCTGGTCGTAGTAGTATGGGTGATTTTTCTTTTCTTTCTATGCTTTTTGTATTTTCTAAATTTTCTAAAATGATGATGCATTATTTTAAGTGAAAAAGTTTCTAATATTTCTAAGGACCCCATTACAACATTCCAGGGCTAACATTTCTGTTCTTTGTTGTTTTTCTTTTTTTAAAAAATATAAGCTAAAACAAACCTTCAGAGGCTAAGTTTAAGTTTAAAGTCACTTGGGAGAGATTTGGTATAAAGGATTCTGCTTGGCTCCCTTCAAGACAGAGCTTAAGGGACCTGTGACTGGTCCTTATCCAGCCAAGTGATATAGTCAGGTAAGCAATCCAGGTTCAAACAGGGAGACAAGGTTTAATTTCCAGAATGTTCAGCAACCTATAGTTAAGGCAACTGGTTGTGCATCTGGTCATGAATAGACTTCTCAATACTAGCTTTCTAAGCTACCTCATCAACATGACTGCAAAAGTTTCCAAAACTTTTCATTCATCACACTCTTAGTCCTGAATCACAAGCCATACCCATTTTGAAAGCCGCATCATGACCTGCCTTTACACTTATGGTATCTACTCTTCCCTCATCCTATTTATGACCTCACTTTGTTTTCAGACTTGAATATACAACACTTCTTGAAAAAAATCTAATCTTGATAGTCTTCCTCAACTCTGATCTGGATTCTCTCCTGATATGCTGTCTCACCTTTTCTGGTATGGCAGACATAAACCTCAAGAGAATAATCTAAACAATGTCAAGATCCCAGATGGAGTCTCAAGCATTTTAACAAGTGGATGGACCCCACAGCAGTGGGACATCTGGGAGAATACTGTCCAGAAGTTCATGGAGGTGGCATCTTAGACATTTGTCTTCACAAAGCAGAGCTTCAGACAGAGATCAGGGCTGGTGGTCATGATCAGGGCTCCAATTCCTACATGAGAATCAAGGAGAAGTTGGATATTTGGAACAGGAACTTGGAATGGCAACCACAGTAGGAAACTGGTCCCATGAGCATGGTCTTGGGGCACAGCTGGCAGGAGAGGGTAGGTTTAGAAACATGGGCCTTGGCCTAAGAACGGACTTTTACTGGGGGGATGTGTGATGGAAGTAGGGGAACTTAGGAGCCTGGTAGTCAGTACAGGGCATCATGACCAAGGACGCCTCTCAGGGGGTAGTGATGTGATAACCCTCAGTTGGGACAGTGGTTGCTTAAACATGCTGTCCTCAAGTCCTTATTGATCTTGGTAGTTGGTGAGCTGGGTCTGAGGAAGAGGACAGTAGTACATCTAAATATGGATTGTTGCATCAGAGAGTGCAGATGACACTAACACTTAGGGTCAGTTAGGGTGGAGAATGAGGGAAGATAGGTCCTTTGGCATCATCTCATGAATAGTTTTTTCTCTGGACATTTGTCTGAAGTAGCATGGTAGATGGAAAGCGTATGAACGTTTGAGTCAGGTAGATCTGGATTAAATCTTGGCTCTGCCACTTTTCAGTTGGATGATTTTGGCCAAGTCACTTGCCCCTATGAGGCTGTTTTCCCTGTCTGAGAAATAAGGATAATAAAACCCATCTTGCTTGGTTGACATAAAGAATAAATGAGGTTGTATTTACAAAGCATTCTATACCTATAACAAGCCCTCAGTATATTGTGGCTAAAGGGATATGTTCCCCCAATACCTTATATTAGCTAATTATATTAACACCAGAGGAGAAGATCATGATGAAGAGCAGCAGGAATAAACTTTTTATTATTACTATGCAAGAGGTACTTGTTCAATGTAGGAAAATTAGAACACATAGAGAAGAAAGCATTATGAAACAAACATTATTCATAATTCTACTACACCCAAGAGAGCATTATTAACCTTTTGATGTGTATCTTTTCAGATTATATATATATAAGCAGGAATATATGCAATTCTAGAAAACAGGGTAGTTACTGTCTTGTGACCTGCTTTTTCACTCAATAGCACATCATGAATAGCTTTATTCTGTACTCGGTATATCTCTCAATAAAATTTTCTATGACTGCATAATAGCCACGAGTCCACTTTTTAACCTAACAAACCTCAGCATGTTGAACATTCTGTTGTTTAAAATTTTTAGGCTATTATGATCATCCCTTATGGCTAAATTTCACATCCTTAATTTTTCTGGAGTGAAATTAATGTAGGTTATTACTGCTGGATCTTTCCAGGAAGGGATTTTGAACCATTTAAGTAAAATCTGAGCAAGAATCCAAAGAAAATAATCCCAGTCATTAAATAACCTCTTTCTAGTTTCCCATGTGTATTTTTTAGTGCAAAAGTCATGGAAGGAAAGACAGCTGCTTTGCATTTTATGAAAGAAATTTCAATCCAGATTTTTAAAAATTAAATAAGGATTTTGCCTTTATTGCTCTAAAGGAGAAATTTATTTTAGAAAAATTTACAAAGACAGAAGAGTAAAGGGGAGAAATGTCCCCCACTCTTTCAGTAATTTTGGTTTGTTTGTTTCCTTCTAGACTTTTCTCTATATTTTGAAATGTGTAGATAGTCATGTTCATATTGATTGTGTAATGTTGTGTCTTGTTTTTTCCATTTGTTCTAGGAGACTCCACATGTTTGCAGGTTTTTCTAAACACATCAGAAACGTTATATGAATGTCTCATTGGCTGCATTATCCAGTAGAGCCTTTAAAAAAATTTTTTTTAAGGTTTATTTATTTTTGAGAGACAGAGTGTGAGTGGGGGAGGGGCAGAGAGAGAGGGAGACACAGAATCTGAAGCAGGCTTCAGACTCTGAGCTGTCAGCACAGAGCCTGGCATGGGGCTTGAACTCATGAACTGTGAGATCATGACCTGAGCTGAAATCCGATGCTCAACCAATTAAGCCACCCAGGTGCCCCTATCCAGTATAGCTTTTGACAGTCCCTCTTCTGGACTGTGAAGATTTAGGTCTAAATCTTGGTCTCTTTCTGCACAAAGACCCTCACCTCCCAGTGTCTATCTGTATCTTGTCACCAGTTATTAGCATCCTTTCCTGCTCTAGTATCTCTTCCAACAGATTCTTATTTTCATTTTATTCATCTCGTTTACCCTTTCTGCTCTATCTTCCCTTTGCCAGGGGCATGCACTCTACCTCCCAGACCTGAGAAGTATGTGCAGAGAAGTGCAGAGGTGACCTGGGGGAGGAGAAGTACAGAGGTGACCATGAGCATTGTAGGTGGCCCCTCTGTCACCATGTTCTGGGCACATAGCCTCTGTTCTGTGGAGGTTGAGTCCTGAGAGCTAATGGATTGTGTTTCCTGCTGAAAAGCAGAGTAATCCTCTATGCTATATGGGCTGTGTCACACACTGAGAGCAAACACAGCAGGCCAGGCTTGGGAGCAGGGCTGGACCAGGACACATGGGTGCCCTGTGCAGGCTGATAATCTGGCCTCCTTTCAAAATGATATTCTCTAAATATTTGTCCAACATCCATTTGGAAGAGAGGCTGAGTGCTGTGTGGGAGGAAGCAGGGAAGACTGCTAGCTCAACTCTCACTCCCTCTTTATTGCCCTGAGCAGTTCAAGTCCTGGCCCTGGACGTGCACACCTCACCCAGCAATGAAGAGGCCTGGAAGGGAGCCTAGACATCATCTCTGGTCACTTAAGCACACCTAGTAGGAGGCAATGGTAAAGGGCCTGGAAGAGCCCAACTGCCTCTTTACTAGTGGTGTGACTCTGGCAAATTCCTTAACCTTTCTGGAAGGAGTCTTCCTATCTATAAAAGAGGCAATAATAATGGTACCAACCTCAATGGGCTGGAAGGGTTTAAATGAGTTAATGTATGTAAAATAGTTAGCGAGGTTCCTGGCACAATGCTATCACTGTGTGTATTATAATCATGATGTGCTATTTATAATAATAAATATCATTGCTATCATCATTCTCATGTCATGCTTGCTCTCAATAGTTCTGGTAAAGACCCATTTTCTTTCAACTCGTTACATCTCTAGTGATGTTTTAGTGATTCTTACAGACTGTCATCCTGGCACCAAGCCAGCTAGCCTGAATCTAAATCCAGCTTGGCTTGGGTGCTTCAAGTATAGTGAACACTCCAGTGGAGCTGGGGTGTGTGTGTGTGTGTGTGTGTGTGTGTGTGTGTGTTGGGGCCATTGCCTGATCACTCTATGCACACTATAGCCCTTGGTTTAAAAAAACAAAAAACAAAAAACAAAACAAAAACCCTCATCTTTTACTTCAGAGATGCTAAGACAGGCAGAGATGGACTTGGGGGGAATTGGTAATTTACCAGGGGTAGGTAATCCTCAGTAATAGAAGAGAATCTCCTTTAGAAGAACCAGAAGAGAAGGAAGACTTCTCCTTCAAACCAAGTGAAATATGCCTCCTGGGGTCCACAAAGACAGCATGGGGTGGTAGAGTATGATGTGTGGGCTTTCGAACTAGGCAGACCTGGGTCGGATTTCTCTCTTAGTTACTGAATGACTTTGAAACAAGTAACTAACCTCTCTGTGCCTCAGTGTCCTCTTTAAATGGCTGTGTTGTGCTGATAACAGAAGAGCTCCAAGGTGCCTAAAAGGGTTAGGTGCCCAAAAGGATTAGGTGCCCAAAAGGATTAGGTGCCCAATAACTGTGAGTTCCCTTAGAGACAATCAGAAAATGGGCCCTGACAGCAGCCTTAGTGCCCAACGACTAGCAGGTGACTGATACGTGGGAAATCCAGCGCATCCCAGAATGCACAGTCAGAGCAATAGTATCATGATATATTGAGTCTATACTCTATGCTGTTGCTAACACTTCATATCCACTACTTCACATAATCATGCCAATAATCTTGTGAATTCAGAAACAGGGACCAGGAAGTGGGGAGCCTGGGCTCACATCCCCCAGGACCCCAAAGCTAGGGCTTGTAACCACTGGATCTAACTTGCTGTCCCCTCATCTTCCACTTGGGGGTCTTGTGTCAGTTTTGACTCAATGCTAGAAAACCACTCTGATAAATAGGTTTAAACAAATAGAACCAGCTAATTGGGAAACATTATACTAGGTAGTCTAGTGCCTAGGCAATAAATCAGCCTTTTAAGTTTTATATTGCAATACAGTGGAAATATTTAATAATTATTGCCAGAGAATGGTATAATGCAGTACTAAAAATGAGTAATTGAAAAGCCCATCAAGCCAGATGAGGCATCTTCTCACTGAATTGCTCTTGAATACTTTACATAATTATTTCATTCAGATTTATGATCAGCTCAGCAAAGTGTACATCTCTCCTGCTCTGCCTATAGCCATTCGGGGAGCCTTTTCATATTGCGCTGACACCTTCTAGGATGGACAAATGATTGTCTTTTGAATGCGAAGAGGATTTTCAGTGATTTGACTTCATTTAGCAAAAGGACAAAGTTAGGAGTGAAAACTCGGTTTGCTGAGGGCCCTCTGTGTCCCGGTCACTGCAGTGGAGTTTATATGCAGTAATCATGTTGGTTCATTTAAAGTCCACACCAACTCTGAGAGGGGACTATATTTTCCATCCCACAGAAGAAACTGAGGCTCAGAAAAATGGTGTCACGTCCTCAGATTCACTAGACTGATAGTGAACTCACACCAGGCTAGTCTGGCTCTAAACCAGTGACCTTTCTACTACATCACCAGCCTCCAGAAAGTCCCTGTGGGCCCAGAGAAGGCTTAGATTTTTGGAGAGAGGATTCTGGTAAGGTCAGAGGCAGGAAAAAAAATGGATCCCAGCCAGATTTTATTTGCAGTTCTGGCTCATTAAACATCTGAGTTGATCCCTCTCCCCATCTTCATTCTGTCATTCTCACAGTGTCAGCACGTCCAGGCAGAGAGGAACCCAGCCCTGTCTCCATGAGGACTACAGTTCCACACGTATTCAGCCTCCCCACCCTGCCCAGATCATCCGAGGCTGTGGGCTTTATCGGAGGCACAAGCTTATCAGCCTGCCTCTCCCAACAGCCTGTGGAGTGGGAGTTTTTGGCAAATTTAGTTCACTGGCAAGTGTGGACAGATGGTTGCTGGGATGAGCCAGCAACCTTTGTTTCTGGTCTCACCCATATGTCAACATGACCCAAAATGAGGAAAAGTGGGGAGGGGGTAGGAGGAAAAGGATGGGCTAGCTTACAGGCAGGAAAAATAATACGATTTTTACACTGCATTTAGAAGATTATAAATAGAAACGTAAGACTCTGTGACTCTCCCCTCCCCTAGCATAAGACAATGACATTTCCAGCAGAAGACTGATTTTTCTCCCCAACACCCCAGTCTTCTCCTTACCTATGATGCGTGGGTTGTACTCTACTTAAGTCGGCAGGTATCAGCACAGGGTCAAAACTGTGCTCCCTTCTCCCCTTATCCCCTCCCCCTTGAGGATGGGTTAAGGTACTGTTTGCTGAGGGTTATTGCACAAAAGGCTTAAATGGGTCATTGAATGCCTTCATTCTCCAAGACACAAAAGCAGGTCAGGTTCCCCTCTCCTGTTTTTGTTTTTGTTTTGTTTTGTTTTAGTGTGAAAACAGCAGACATCGTGCATGGACTTATTATATCTTACAGAATATGGTACACGTCTGTGAACTTCTCCACACCCTGGGGAAATGCCAAGCTTCGATTTAGCTAGATTTTAACACTAAGGATCTTTCTTAAAGAAGTGGATTTATGGTAACTCTTAGCAGCTCTTTTGTCAAACACATGCAATTTTACTATTGGCTGGTGGGTACCGAGCACTTGCAAAACAAATCAAATAGCTGAGGAGAATGCATTTTGTCTTTGTGTGCCTAAAGGTAGAGGGTTGGGCTGAACAAACTGATCAGATAATGTGGAAAAGGGTGGGAGGCGTCCCTCTGCTCTAGTGAGGCACCTGAGCTGGGGACAGTAGGGAGGGAGCCAAGATGTGAGCAGTTCACCAGCTCACGGATGATAGGAAGATGCTCTCCCAAATACTTATTAGAAGCCAGAAAATCAGCTGTTGTCTTGTCCACACAGAGTATTGTAGGAGAAAGAGCATTAATGGGAAGGGTATGGGGCTGGGAAAAACAAAGGGAGAGGGAGGAACAGGCAAAGGAGCAATAGATTGAGTGTCCTTCGTGGGCCACAGACTGTGTTAAGAGTGTCAATTTGCTACCCATCTAACTCTAACAGCAATTCCCTGAGGGCCTCAGACGCTGTTTCTTCTTCTTGTTGCTAGACCAGCTTCTGCTCGTTGTCTCACTTTACGTGCCACCACCTCTGGGAAGGCTTCCAGAGCCTGAGCCAGGCGTGCTGAACTCTGTACCTTCTCTCACCCCAGACCAGTTGAACCAGAAGCTCTGGGAATGGGGCCAGGGTAGCAGTGCTATTTTCAAAGGCTTTGGCTGATTTTGATGGACACTTAGGTTGAAAACCATCTTGAGTCTAGTCCATCATATGCCAAAGCAGGGGCTGGGTCTATCTTGCTTACATTTGTGTCCCCAGCACCTAACACGATGCTAGGCACATCCTATACACTTAATTAATCTTTGCAGAATGAATAAATGAATTAGTTAAAATTACAGATGTATTACTACTCCTTTTTCAGAGAAGAGGAAACTGAATCATGGAGGCAGGAATCACTGCCCAATGGCAGAGTTGCTGTAAGAGGAGGGACTAGGGGGTGAGCTCCACAGGGGCAGGGACCTTGTCTGTTTCATCACACTGTTCCCAGCACCTAGAGCTGGTCTCAGATAGAACAGGCGCTCAGTAAAGGTTTATTGAATAAATGATGCCCCTGGTCTCTCTTAATTTACAAATCAATCTCTTTCCACTCTATCTTGCTATTAGTCCTGTCTCTGCCATTATCTATGTGGCTTTGCACAAGCCACTTTTCTCTGGATCTGTTTCCTCAAATGAGGACACTGGGTGAGACGGCCTCCAGGATTCCATCTAGTTGGAATCACAGCCGACTGCCCTATCATCCTATAGTGTCACTTTGAAGGATGCAAACCCAGCTATGATGCTAGCACTTTCCACATACAGCATCTTCCTATTTGTCAAGAGGCCCCTGGATCGCTCCCTTCCAGGCTTTTTTCTGTACTTCCCTCCCTTCCTTCCCTGCTTCCCGCCTCTCTCTACTTTCTCCTTCCCTTGGCAAGTTTTCCCAATAGGCGTGCTGTGGTCAGCAAGAGCTCGCCTTAATCTCCTGGTCAGCCCTCGCTCCAAAGAGCAAATCCACGGCTCAGAAAATGTAGCTATTAATGTATCATCCCCCAAAATCCAATTAAATTGAAAAGCATCACTTTGCTGATGTAGTTGTAGTACCCAGGAAGAAGGGAACTCACATTTGTTAAATGTGTACTACACACGCACGGAACTTTACTATGTTATCTTATTTAAGCTTCCCCTTGACTGCCTGCCAGGTGTGCCTCCACAGTATTTCTCTCCAGCACCCCAGAGCACCCACACTCCACAAACCACAGTG
The DNA here is from genome assembly GCA_028646485.1 of Cryptoprocta ferox. Taxonomy (NCBI): domain Eukaryota; kingdom Metazoa; phylum Chordata; class Mammalia; order Carnivora; family Eupleridae; genus Cryptoprocta; species Cryptoprocta ferox. The sequence goes on from CM053575.1 coordinate 42,172,773, forward strand.
GCAACCTCCTAATTTCTCTGCTTTCACACTTAACCCCTGCAATCCCATCATCCTGCAGAAGCCAGAGTGCACATTTAAAATTATAAGTCAAAATCATGTCACTTCCCTGTTTAAAGACTTCCAATGGCTTTCCATTGCATTTAAAATCCAAACTCGGGGTGGGGTGTGGGGGGCACCTGGGTGGCTCAGTCAGTTAAGTGTCTAACTTTGGCTCGGGTCACCATCTCGCACCATGTGAAGTTGAGCCCCACGTCGGACTCTGTGCTGACAGCTTATAGCCTGGAGCCTGCTTTGGATTCTGTGTCTCCCTCTGCACCCCCCCCACCCTGAAAAATATGTAAACATTAAAAAAAAATTTTTTTAATCCCAACTCAGGGATGCCAGCCTGCAATTTTCCACCTGATCTGGCCCCTGCCAACTTCCCGGACATCATCTCCTGCCACTCTCGGGTCTGACCAGCATGCTTGCCTCTTACACATGCTCCACTCCAGAGCCTTTGGTGGCTCCCTTGGGTCACCTCCGTCCTACATGATCCTACCCAGAGATCTTAAAGAGTTAGGAAGGAAAAGAGCGAGGAACAGACTTAGATAAACTTCACTCTTCCGTGGCAGCTGGTTTTCCAGGTGAACCAACATGAACTTGCTTTTTACTTTGCTCCTCACCTTCACTTCTCTGTGTTCTGCCATAGGAATGAAGATGACACAATTCAAGCCATTCTGCAGATAAAGTTCAGTGCATTTGCAAAATGTGGTGAAGAGCCAAATACGCTGCCTGCTCTGCCCCTACTGAAAGATTTCAATAATTTATAACTTGATATTTTTAGACAGTGAGGGAATAGAAGTTTAGGGGAAAGAAGCTAGAATTTACTGAGCTATGTGCCAGGCCTTTTAAATACGATTTTGATGAGTCAGCAGACCAACCCTCTGAAATAGGTAGCATGATCCTTTGTTACAGAGGAAAAAAGTGAGGTTCAGGGAAGTTAGTGAGTTCCTGAGGAACACACAGCTTTACTAAAGGACAGAGCCACTATTAAAAAAAATTTTTTTTTAATTTTTTTAGTGTTTATTTATTTTTGAGAGAGACAGAGAGATAGAGTATAAGCAGGGGAGGGGGAGGGGTAGAGAGAGAGGGAGACACAGAATCCGAAGCAGGCTCCAGGCTCTGAGCTGTCAGCACAGAGACTGATGCAGGGCTCGAACCCACAAACTGTGAGATCATGACCCAAGCTAAAGTCAGACGCTTAACCGACTAAGCCACTCAGGTGCCCCTAAAAAAATTTTTTTTTAATGTTTATTTATTTTTGACACACACACACACACACACACACACACACAGAGTGTGTGCACGGGAGGGGCAGAGAGAGAGGGAGACACAGAATCTGAAGCAGTCTCCAGGTTCTGAGCTGGGGCTCAAACTCACAAACCATGAGTTCATGACCTGAGCCAAAGTCAGATGCTTAACCAACTGAGCCACCCAGGCGCCCCAGGACAAGGCCACTATTTTATCCAGCTGTGCCTGATCATAAATCTCAGGTTTTCTCCTCTCCCCATCTTCCTTTACCGAGCACATCCTTTTTTTCCCCAGGAAGAAAAAAACACCTCAGAGTAGACAACAATATATGGGTAAGTAAGGATTAAGATATAAAAGTGAGAAATGCCTGTTTTCCAAGAGCACATCTGAAGCTTCCATTTACCTGTGCTAATTGTAATATCTTAACAATAAGTTGTTCTTAAATATTCATTAAGTTGGATCCCCTGAGGGCCTGTACTTGAGAACTCAGTTGGCTGATACTCCGAATTCCTAACCGCACTTGAAAATAACCAAAAGTCTTTTCTTGCAAAGCATTCTATAGTTTAGCTTGGTAACCAATTCAAAATGACCCTCTGCTCAATTAGTGCTTTTCTACCTTTTTCTTTTATTCTTGAACCTTAAGGTCAAACTTCAACAGGGTCACCTGCTGAGCGCCCTGCTGAGCTCTCTTTTCGGAAGCTTGTTGCCAAGAGAACAATCCTGCTTTCAACAATAGAAACAACAATCAATGCTTGCGCAAAAGATTTAAGGAAAATGGGAGATGTGGGTGAGTTAATCATGCTCCCAGTCCCTTTGTTCCTCACAAATAAAGGGCACTGGGTGATCAGTGAACTTTTGAAGCCCAAGTCACACTACATAAGAGAAATGGGTTCTCAGGGATCCAATAAACTTCGCACAACTTCATTTATATCAGAAATATCCACACCATTAGGTCCCTGGGGGAAGAAGCCAGTACCAGAGCAGGAAGTCCAAAGACACACATTCTGGGGGAACTCAGGGAATGCACTTAACCTTTCTGGGCCTTGGTTTTCTCCTGTAGAACACAGCTCAATGGCACAGAAATCTCCTGCAGTTCTAAAATATATGGTTCTGCTCTCAGATTGCTGCCTGTTTGGGAAGAGCTGAACAGAGCCATGGGTTAGATCCCAGTGCTTTGGGGTCTGTTTTCTTCCCATGCTGTCCACGTCCCAGGAAATGGCAGCATCTATGCTGATGACAGATAGCTCTCAGCCTTGACTCGCCACCTCCTCCCCAAGGTCACCCTGGGCTTTGTTGGTACAGAACTCCTATATCTTTGCGATCTTGGTCTATGCAGCTTCCTCCTAAACGCAGCTTCCTATTATTCATTCATTCATTCATTCATTCATTCAATATCGATCGCCTATTTGCAATGTGCCACGACATACAGTCATAAACCAAACAAAAATGGTAACTGTGGGTTACAACAGCCAGGTGAATCAGACATTACGTATCTTTGTTTTAAAGGTAAGAAATATAGAAATGTGTAAAATAGAAAGTGAATTATGTCCATGTTTCCAGTTCCCAGAAAAAAAAACACCGTTTAAGTATTGGCTCATATTATCTAGCTGTTCCGTAACTTTGTTTTCTCTTACTATCCCCCAAATAGATCTTTACCTCCATACATACATATCTACCATATATTTCTAAATTGCTTGCATAATAATATGTGCCTGTTATATTCTATATATTTCATTTGTATCAACTTCCTGAATTCTCAGCATAGTTTTATGCGTTAGTACTATAATTATCCCATTTTACAGCTAAGGAAACTGAGAGTCCCAGAAAGTTTCCTAGAGACCTGAGGTCACACAGCTGGTAATTCAAACGCTGGCAGCCAGGTTCCAGAACGCCAGCTCTTAGCCACTGGTCCCAGCATTCCACTGCCAAGACTTACCATCATTTGTTTTAATTATTCCTATATGGTGGACTTTTAGATCAATTAGCCCTCTTTTTTTTTCTGTTATAAACAAGGCTGCAATCAACATTCTTGTACTTGCATCGGCCTGTACTTGTCTCAGTCTGTCTGTTGGGTTCATTCCTAGAAGGGGAAGAGTTAAAGGGTATGAGCATTCCCCATTTGATACACGGTGCCTAGCCAACAGAAATATTGAATTAGTTTGCACCCCCACCAACTGCATACGACAGAGGTTGCCATTCTCTCCTCACCCCTTGGTGCCACCGAATCTGCTCTGGCAGTGACCGCTACAACCTCCTCACTGCCAAATCTGACAGCTCTTCACAGCCTCTTCCAGCCCAAAGCTCTGCCACGTGGACCCCTGCAGACACGCCCTCCTGGAAACTCCTGGGCTTCTCTTGGGTCTTGTCTCTTCTTTGGCTCTCCTCTCCTCTAAAAGGGAGATGCTAAAGTGCTCTTATTATCCCTGTTTTACTAATGAGGACACTGAGGCATAGCGGGATTAAGGAACTTGCCCATGGTCATAAAATCTCCAAAGTGGCTGAGTGAGGTTCAAACCAGGGCAATCTGGTTTCAGAGTCCATATGCCTGAATACAATGTCAGACTGCCTTTCAGCAACCTGGATGATAAAGAGGCCTCGAAGTGACGTGCCCCCAGGGGAGCTCAACACCCTCCTCCCTCATAAATGGGCTCCTCCTCCAAACTCTCCTTCAATCAAGGCAGAAACTTAGGAGTCTCCTTGGACTTGTGCCTCTTTCCTCCCCCAAGTTCAATCAGTTACCTTCTGAACATATTCTGAGCTATTCCGCTGTGCTGGCTTACAGTAAATGCTTAATAAATGCTGGCTGCTCTTACCAGACTCTTCATGTTTGAACTGCCCCAACTGTCTCGTCTTTCACCATCCAAAACCTTCCTGCATACTGAACTCACCTGATCTACTGGCCATTCTTTTATTTTGGGTCTTTGAATGCTGTATTGTCCCCTCTGCTGTGAGTGCTCTGTACTACACTCTCCCTAATTAATTCTTCTACAACTTAGCCGAAGGGCCACATCTACTTGGAGGCCTTCTGTTTTCCTCCCCAACTCCCCAACTGACCTCCCAGCATGCTCTGCAGATCTCCGTGCAGCCCTTATCATACTGCGCAATCATTGGTTTGTTTATCTGTTCCCCTCCCCTATCAACCCTGCATTCCCAGACCAGGTTATACGCTCCTCAGGAATAGAATATGGTATTTCAAACTCAGTCCCTTCCCTTTCCCCTCCTCTTACCCTTTCTTTGTCTTCTATCTCAATTACAGGCATCATTAAACTAGAAATTTCCGTGTCCTCTTTTAAACCTCACAGCAAACTTTAACCTCTAATATGTTTGAATCCATTCTTTCCTCTCCATTCCCAAGTGACTACCTGGGTGCTTTAAGATCTCAGCCTTGATAACTTTGGCAGAGCAGATCTCTTTTCCATTTGGGACCTAGTGAGGGCTTTCTGTAGAGCCCTCCAGAGCTGGAGCCAGCTGTTTAAAAGGTGTTTCAAATTCAAACAGAGTCCCTCTGCTCTTGGTAGATTGAATATATCCCTGCATCGTAACACATTGTAACCTCTTTCTACCCACAAATTAGTAACAAGATCCAACTACTCTAAACAGTACCTTGCCCCAGGGTTATTTCATAGGAGACTGGAGGTAAAGAATTGCGCAGTAGCTCCGGCAAAGACTTCTTAAAACCGATAAAGTATAAGTTAATCAATCAGGCGGGCGATCAATGAAATATGACACCAAACAGAGGATGTGATGATAGTGAGCTCTCATTCTGAATAGTCTGTGATTCGCGAGTTTGGTCGATACATTACAAAGATGTAACAAGTATGAAAACACAAGGAGCCTAAAAATAGTTCATGTAATGCATCCATTATCAGAATGTTCCTATTTTCAAGATACTTAGCTAGTCGCAGTTAATCCAACAATTAACTTTTGCAATGTGCTGAGTAGCAGCATTGTTTTGGTGAATATCTTCCATTTGAAGGTCTAACTTTGTCAATATTTAGAAAGGCAGCATGCGCCCACAATATATGGTTGGACTTAACTACTTTCTGGCCTGGCAACCTTATTAGGCAAGTGGCTCAACCTCTGATTCTTCGCCTGTAAAATGTGGATAAGATCCCTGTTCTGTCTCTATCACAGGGCTATCATGGAGTTCAAATGAGAGGATGAATGTGAACATGATATAAGCACTAAGCTCTCTAGAAATGGAAGATGAGTTTTGCAAAAGGGTCCATCCATATTTAAGGTAGACAAAAAAGACGCTTCATTTACAGATTGTTAAACAAAAATAATGATAAATTAATTTTAAGATCCTTCAGTTAATCCCTACTGTAGAAACAAGGATCTTCACTTAAAACATACACACACACACACACACACACACACACACACACACACATTGATACTGATTTTTAAAATCAGTGTGCTTCATTTATTTTATTATCTGGTTTGCTTTATTAACTAAAGGGGCGAGAAAATGTTTTAAAATAAGTCCAACTGTCGTTATTTATAACTTCATTGGCTTTCATCTCAATGAAAGTGCTTTAAAGAAACAATGTTATTTCAGGGTCCTGACTTCGTTAAACTTGGCCATGTGCTCAATCTCAACTTGGAAAGTGGTTTGTAATATTTTCCTTAATGATGAATACTTCCAGAGGGTAAAATTCAATTTCTCATCTGAACAGAGGAAAATGCCACTATATGCCAGGTGGGCCACTGACAGTTCTAATGGGCCTGACAGAAGCACTGGACCGTACTAAAGTCCCCCTATGTACCCGAAATCCACAGGCACCTGCAAAGGGGGTGTAAAGCCTGCCTTACAGAGTTGCAATGCCCTGCATCCAGTTTGGAAGCAATCTGCAGTCAGCTGCCATACAATGCACTCAGGTTTCACTGGCCAAAGGCGGGTGCCTGGCACTTAGAAAGTGATCACCAAGTGTCACATGGATTGAAATGAGACAGTGGCACATTACTGTCTGCAGAGATAAAAGGAATCATGTGAGTCAACACCAAGCTTCCTGACTTTCCCAATTCAAGTCCCCAAAGCCCTGCTAAAATGATCATTTTAAAATTCTACTTTAAAAGTGTTAATTTTAGATTCAACCAGATATGAGCTATCTTAAATTCTTTTTGAACAAGGTTGGGTTTATATTTCTTTTTTAATGTGAGCATAAAAATATAACAGGAAAAAACCTTACTCTGAGAACTTGTTTTAAAGAAGCCATTAGCAATAAATGAACACTATGTTCAGTTGACTACTAATTAAATTTAGAAAAAACATCACCAATGCTATAGTTACACGGGCCCTTTTCCAAATAAATGCATGAATAAGTTGGCTGTTTTTTGGCATAACGTCTACCTGGGCACATATGCTTTTGCTTCCTTGCTGAACACAGAGGTAGCACAATGGACACAGGCTAGCAGATCTGTTTGCCTCACCAGTTAAACCCTTTCACAGGTGAGTGCAAGTGGCAAATTCACCGATGGGAGACTCACCTACTAGTTTCCTGAACCACTTGGCTTCACAGTGGTTCAAATGAATCATATTAAGTGAGATAGGGCATGGGAAGTACTTTGAACACAGCAAGTGCACCTAAGAAATGTAGACACTGTCACTGAACCCACGGAGAAAAGAAAATCCCTGAGGCATCAGCAGTAGGATGTCCAGGAACACTACTTTCTGAACCTGCCATGAGATTCCCTCCCCTTTTTGGACTTCCTTTTCCCTGTCAAGGGATAGAAAAAGAACTAGTTCCTTGGGGTGCCTGGGTGGACCAGTCAGTTAAGCATCTGACTTTGGCTCAGGTCATGATCTCAAGGCTCATGAGTTTGAGCCCCGCATCAGGCTTGCTGCTGTCAGCACAGACCCCACTTCAGATTCTCTGTCCTTCTCTCTCTGCCCCAACCCCCAACCCCCTCTCTCTCAAAAATAAAAAAAAAATAAACATTAAGAAAAAAGAAAGAAAGGATTAGTCCTAATATTAGGTGACCTCTAAGTCATCAACTGCCCAGGCCTCTGTGGCCACCTACACTTGACCCATAAGAAGGAAAGGCAGTGGTTTGACACTTCAGAGATCCCTCCCAGAGTCCTGGCAGTGTGGACATTTCCCTGGTCGGCTATGAGCAATTCAGATAAGGCAGGTACAGCCAGGGGTGACCCAGAGCTCACATATCCCCTGAAGGTGTTCCTAAGACCCCCTGACACACTGCACAGCGGCCGCACAACTCACTCTACTACTCACAAGAGCTGTTGCCAAACAGCCAACATGGATGCACACTGAGATATTTCCAATATTCTCTCGTTCTTGGGCAGTGGGAACACAGAGTCTTTATGATGGAGCTTTATATTTATTCACCGTTACAAGTGTCAATCAGCCAAGTCTCTGGAACATCAACTCACAAATTATCAAAAACTTTAATGATTTTCATAGCTCTTAATAGACTAATTTCATTTCTGGGAAACCATTTTAATGAATTAATCTACAACACAAGAAAAGCTTTTAGGGTCAAAGGGTTTTGTTTTGTTTTGTTTTTGTTTTTTTCCCCACATATTTATATAAGTGAAAAACAGGAAATAATCCTCAAGCTACAACTGAATAAGGAAAAGGTTAAGTGGACTCTTTGGGGCCTATTAAAAATTATATTTGTCCAGAATTGTGCTTCTAAACTTTATAGATATACAGGTGAATGTGCACACCTATGCATATGAACATGCATATTGATTTGCAATAGAAAAAGAGGTAAAAAACATATATAAACAATAAAACATCCATTAATAAAAAATAAAACATCCATACAATGAAATGTAAAAATTTCATAATTCTATATATTTGTTTTACAACAAGAATATACTATTTTTTGGGGGCACCAGGGTGGCTCAGTCGGTTGAGCGTCCGACTTCGGCTCAGGTCATGATCTCATAGTTCGTGGGTTCAAGCCCCACATCGGGCTCTGTGCTGACCGCTAGCTCAGAGCCTGGCGCCTGCTCAGATTCTGTGTCTCTTTCTCTCTCTGCCCCTCCCCTGTTCAGGCTCTCTCTCTCTCTTTCTCTGTCTCTCAAAAATAAATAAATGTAAAAGAAATACTATTTTTTATAGTGTTTAGAATGCTATTTAAAAAGACCAAAGCCATAAATCTATGTAAGAAGAGGTAGGCTTCTGATCTGGTCCTGGAAAATGTCTCCTGTGTACTATGTCCCTCAGTTTACAATTAGAGATATGGCAAGTGTCCCTCCATTTAGTTCCAAAGACATGGCACAAAGGTGCAGATGCCCGGCATATGGGGTTGTACACGGACCACCCCAGCTTATCGTTCTTCCCCAGAACATAGCACCAGACTCTTCTCTTCCCAAACTCCAGATAATCTCCCTAATAGATCAGAACCGACACACAAGGTAAAACCTACCATGATTCCTCAACTCTAAGATGTCACTGGGTGTAGGAGGCATCAGTAAAACTAACGGTTTATCTAGGGAGAAGGAATCCTCCGTTTCATGTGCACATGGATTGTAAAACGTATTCTGATTTCAAACTACAATGTTAAAAATGGGCCTTTCAGAATGGGTAGAATGTTGCCATTACCCTCCCTGGTCTGTGATGGCCCCTCCTTCCTCGCCCTCCCCATGGAATTCCGTGCTTGCTACCATACCACTTACTGTTAAGAAGCCACAGCAAGGGGGTGCCTGGGGCTCAGTTGGTTAAGCATCTGACTTTGAATTTCAGCTCAGGTCGTGATCACGGTTTGAGTTCAAGCCCCGCATCAGGGTCATGCTGGTAGTGCAGAGCCTGCTTGGGATTCTGTCTCCCTCTCTCTGCCCTTTCCCTCACTCGCTCTCTATGTCTCTCTCAAAATAAATAAAAAAATAAACTTAAAAAAGAAGAAGAAGCCACAGCACAGACACAAGTCAGTAGGCAGGGTCCACTCAGTCCGCATAGCTGGAAGAATAGGAGCTGGGGATCCAGAAGTTGCTGGAAGATTCAAGTAGCCCAGAGGCAGTCTGGGCTGGGAGAGGGGCAGGATGTGGGTCTCTCACACACAGTCATTCCCCCAGCATAAGCTTCTAATTTAATTGTGGACAAAAGCTTCAAAAGAATCAGCCCTTTCAGTTTACTGTGCTTCATGCCCCCCTTTCCTTAAGACCATGGCAACTACAAACAGGCTTTAACTTCCTTTCTCCTGTCCACAAAAAACGCAAGGGACAAAACACCCCCAAAGTTTGGGAATCATTGCTGTGTGGGCTTAAGCAAGTAAATAATCCCTCTGAATCTGTTTCCTCATCTCTAAAATATTTGCAACACTTTCTCATAGATGGCTTGTAGAGATTAAAGTAAATAGGGCACCCAGTGCCTGGTATCCAATGGGCACTCCATAAATGCTAGCCATTACTAAGAGTAGTATGTTGATTAATGCAGTGAAACTATTAATACATCCTCTAGGGGGTGTGTTTGACCTGAATGGAGCCTAAATCTAGAGACATGAATAAGTGTTTAAATGGCTGATATGTCCAGATATTTCAGAACTGTTTCTTATAATCTACTTTCCTTGAAAGTAAGTGCACCAGGATGCACTTAGAAATTTAAGAAGGTGAGCGAGATTTCCTGCAGCTGGGTAAACTGGTTGCTTCCGAGGCAGTGTATGCAATAGTGGCAATATGGAGAACAGAATTCAAGCATTTGAGCTGCATATACCCCAGGAAGGTCCTACTCAATATCCAGGCAACACAGTGAATGGGACTTAGGGGCAAGCGCAGCCACAAAACCACTGGTGGGTCAGAGAATTTGGGGAAACAATTGTCACAAAGCCCCTTAATTCCCTTTTCTCTCTTTTTTTTTTAACCGAATGGCCAAATTGGATTAATTTGCAAGTCTTACTCAGAGAGTAGCTCTAAAATGACTAATTATCACTCCTTTACTAAGAGAGTCAGGTTTTTTTTTTTTAATTCCAAAATCCCAAACTAGGATAAAAGCTGCCCACATGGAAGTGGAGTGGGCTTGGCTTTCTCAGTCTCTGAGCACCACCCCCATGCCCTCACACAAGGCTGCACAGAGTGTGTTCAAAGAACAGAAGCAGAAGGACTATCTATTCAATAACCTGCATAATCAGCCTCAGAATTAACAGAAGTTGTTAGCCTGGGCCTCTGGGACTGCCTGGATCCATATTCCCAGCCTGTAAGTTATTCTGAAGGGGAAAGCAAGAACCCAGGTTCAGGCTGGAACACACTGGTTTAGTAACATGTGTGCAATTACATTTGGAGAATGGGTTTGCTGTTAGAAATGGATGCACGGGGAAAAGATGCAAGAAATATCATAGTCATTGGGGACGATTTGGTGCAGGGACAGGCAACATGTCTCCAATAAGGTGGGATACATAAAATAGACATCTATAATATTTAATAATGAAGAAACAAAACATGAAATGTAGCTTTTGTTCAGCAAACACTTAATAATTAATCAACCACCAAGAACTATTTTTGTACTGGACTCTGGAGATGCCAAGATGATTAAAACATGCTTTACCTTCAAGGGACTTGCCATCTAGAAGCATGAGGACAAGAGGTACAAATTAAAGGAAAACTCATCCAAACCAAGGACAATGGAAGCCTAAGATGGATGTGGCTTCTACTGCGGGCTAAGGTGGCAAAGGAGGAACAGGAGTAGCTTCACAGAGGAAGTGTGGTTTAGTGGAAAGGACATAGGCATAAGATATGAATCCAACAGTATAGCATATAGAAAAGAAAGATCTTCACACCTGGCTTACCTTCCTCAGTGAGTTTGGATAGCTGTGAACAGATGCATGATAATCTATTGAGAAACAAGCTCGCATGGAGAATAATGTAATCACATTTCCCCACACACATGTTCACGTGAACACACACAAGCATATGTACACACACTCGCTCACATTTTGCCCACGTGGGTTACCTGCGTGGCCTGTGTTCACAGGAGCTTTCCTCCTCTCAGGGAATATAAAGCATCCACATTCTCTGCCCTCACTGGCCTTACCTTCTGCCTCATGTCTCCCTCCAACTCTGCCTTCCCTTCCACCACCACACTTCTCTCTGCCACGTCCATCTTTGACATCTGTGCCTCCTCCTTTCCAGAATGAGCTCCCTGTCAGCTCCTAATCCCATCATGTTCTCATCCCCAGATATTAATCCTCTTGTATCTTTAATCTTTCCTGTCTATCATGGTTTTACCAATAGCCTAAGTCCAAATAACCAGACTGAATCCCGTCTTGAGTTCCCAGTTCAAATTTCCAACCAACAGGGAACCTCTCCAACTGAATCATCTGCTGGGCCTTCTAACAGGTGCAAGATGGAGTTGTGACTTTTCCACCAACCTCTCTCCTCTTCCTGTATCTGACCTCCACCCTGCCATTATTCCATTATCCGTTCATTTCTTCCTGCAATATGTACTTGTTAAGCATCTATGTGTGTCAGACAACATGATAAGCACAAGGAATATAATGCCTGCTGTCATCAACTGATGGGAAAGGTAGACATTAAACACATACTCCTCAATCACAAACACAATTATAGCCATGGAATTTTCTCCAAAGGAAAGATATATGTGTAATGAGAGCATATAAGGATTCTAAGGGAAGCTTTCCAAGGGAGCAAGTTCCAACATATATGCTGACATCTGAAGACTCGGTTGACATTAGGTAGGAAAAGATGGGTTGAGTGTTCCAAACAACAACAACAAAAACATTTATTTACAAAGGTCCTGGGGTGGTAGGGAACTTGGACTATTCAAAGATTAGTGTATCTACAGCTCAGGGAGTAAGGGGGAGATGATGTGACAAGAGAGATAAGTACAGGCCAGAACTTGCTGAGCCTTATAGGCTGATAGGAAATTCTGTGTCATTCCTGAAATTTTAGTAGTAAATTAACTACCATCAACAAACATTTATTAAGTACCTACTTTGCAGTAGACACTTTTCTAGATGCTGGGGACAGAGGGAAGATAGCATAAAGTGAAACAGAGTCCTGACTCCATGGAGCTGATATACTGGTCCTACAGGCTGCTGAAGGGTGCTTGGCAGAACCACTGTGAGGTGGTGAAAATGGGTGCAGGGGGATCACTGTGGTCATCCAGGGGTACATGATGACAGACTGGACTAAGACTGAGCTGAGAAGAAAAGAGCTGTGAATTAGAAGGATACTTTGGGAGGTACCATCAATAGAACTTAGTGATGGATTGGTCAGGGAATGGTTAGTTTTTGTTTATGGTGAGATTTTTGGTTGTTATTTTAAGAAGGGAAAGTCATGAAGGAGGAGGTATAAACCTTGAACAGGAGGAAAGGCTCTAATGGGAAAGAAAAGACTGGCTCTACAAAAGAGAGAAGGAGCTGTTGGCCACTGAAGTTTCCTAAGAAGCTTAGAGATGGAGATTCCCAGAGCCCGTGCACAGAACATGGCCTTGGGAGAAGGGAGAGAGTGCTCAGTAACCTTAGCAGGAAGATGGTGAGGAAAGATACAGGTAAGTTGATTAACTTGATACCAACAAGTTAAGGAATTCTGGTCCAGGAATTTCCTTTTTTTTTTTTTTTCCTATAGAGAAAGAGAGCAGGACATTTGATGACAGTGATGTGGAAAGAGGTAAAGAAAGGTAAGAAATTAGAGGAAATCAGCACGAGGGAAATGGGAGAGAGAAACTTCCAGAATAATTTAGTCAGATTTCCAGGTAGATTGAGGGCCCTCCAAAGTCAGTGATCGTAAGTAGATCTGTGTGGTAGGCAGAAATGTCCCCCCAAAATATATTTACTTCCTAATCCCTAGAACCTGAGAATATAACCTTATAAGGCAAAAGATACAATTAATTTAAGGATCTTGAGAGGAGTTTATCCCGGATTGCCTGGGTGGACCTGAAACACAATCACATGCATCCTTAAAAGATGAAGGCAGGAGGAGTTTTGAGACAGAGACACAGGGGAGAAGGCCATGTGAAGACAGAGGCAGAAGCTGGAGTGACATGGCTGCAAGCCAAGACGGCTGGCACCCCTGGAAGGGGGGAGGAGTGGATTCTCTTCTAGATCCCCTGGAGGGAGTATGGTCTGGTTGACACCTTGATTTTGGCCCAGTGAAACGGATTTTGAACTTCTGGACTCCAGAACAATGAGAGAATAAATTTCTGCTCTTTTAAGCCACCAGGTTTGTGGTCATCTGTCACAGCAGCCACAGGAAACTCATACATGCCAATCTACCCAGCTGTACTGTAGTGAGGCTTTCTGCAGGGCTCAGAAGCAAGCACGAAGATACAAATGACATATTCACTCAGGATTAAAGTATGGCCAGGTGGCTGTGAAGACAGGTATAAGGAGGTTCTTGACTACTGCAGGAGTGTTAATGGGATGATGAGCAGGGGCAAGAAGAGAGGAAGGGGCAGTCAGATAGAGAGCAGAGGGCTCAATGACTGCCCTCCTACCACCCATGGCCAAGCAGGAGGCCTTAGAGTCCTACTCAGCCCTTCATTTTCCCCCAGTATTCAACTGGTCAGGAACCCTGGCCATATGAGCTCTTTAATGCCTGTCACATATATTCATCTCTTGATGAGTGGGCCTCATCATCTCTTCTGGGGCTCTTGCCACAATCTCATAACCAGCCTTCTGGTCTCTGGTCTTAACGTTTTTCAAATTCTTCTAGATTGATGAGAGTTATCTTCTTAGAATGCATATTTAATTATAATTAATTATAATGTTGTTCCCTAGTCTAAAACTCCCCTCCCCTTGCCAATAAATATATTTCCATCTGCGGTTGGTAAAAGGATAAAGTCCATAGCCTTGAACTGCATGGAAGGGCATTGAGATTCTGGCTTTCCTCAGTTTCATCTCATGGCCCAAGCTATGCACTAGCAACCTGGAAATCCTTGCCATTCCCAGATCATAGGACTCTTTTCCTTGCCTCCAATCCTTTGGTCTTGCTCTTCCCTCTGCCAATGTCAACCTCTCCTCAAGCTTTGAAATTCAGCTAAAGATTAGCTTCTCCCATGTTCCCCCTAATAATAAGTGCTAATGTTTATTAAGTGCCAATGTATTAGGCATCATGTTAAATCCTTTTCCTAGAATTACCTCATTTGATTCACCCAATGAAGTAGGTACTATTATTATTATTATTCCCATTTTATAGGAAGGAAGAAATGGGCTTAGAGAGGCCACAGAATGGAATTGCAGAATGAGGATTTGAACTCACGTCTCTTAGCCTCTAGGATTAAACTGTCAACACTGTCTTACTGGACCCAGTGGGGATAACCACATCTCTTTTGTGCTTCAGAAGCCTGTTGTGCTTACCCTTAAGGAGCTGTGGTAATGATTAAAAAAGTTATGATAACTAATGTTTAACCCCTTACTATGTGCCAAGGATTCTGATAGTCTCTTGTAGGTTTAACCTCTTCATTATTTCTACGTGTTTTGACAAATGAATGGAAAGTAGGAGGGCTCAAGTTACACAGTTAGCAAGAGTAGAAGAGGGATTTAAATCCATGCTGTCTATGAGGTGTCTGAGTGGCTCAGTTGGTTGAGCATCTGACTCTTGACCTCAGCTCAGGTCTTGATCTCAGGGTTACGCCCCATGTTGGGCTCCAAATGGAGCCTACTTAAAAATTATATATATATATATATATATAAATCCATGTTGTCCAATTCAAAAAGCCACAGTCTTACCTTATCCTCTCTCTCAACCCAAAGTCTAGAATAAGGCAATGGGCAACAAATGTTTAAGAGGAGTAATGAATGGGTGTCATTATTACGTAGATGATGTTTACAGCCATAGGAATAGATGAGCCAAACTCAGACTGTACAGAAAGGACAGAAAGGTCACAGGACTGAGTTTGGGGGAGTGCAACATTTAAAGCAGTGGGTCTCATGGTGCCTGGGTGGCTCAGTCAGTTAAGCGTCCAACTTTGGCTCAGGTCATGATCTTGTGGTTCGTGAGCTGGAGCCCCACGTTGGACTCTGTGCTGACAGCCTGAGCCTGGAGCCTGCTTTGGATTCTGTGTCTCCCTTCTCTATGGCCCTCCCCTGCTTGCTTGCACTCTGTCTCTTTCAAAAAAATTAAACATTAAAAAATTTTTAATAAAATAAAGCAGTGAGTCTTGATGAGGGTAGTTTTGTCTCCAGGGGGCATTGGACAATGTCTGGAAACTTCCTGGGTTATCACAACTGGTGTGTGGGAGGGTGCCTCTGGTCTTCAGTGGGTAGAAGTCAGGGATGCTGCTAAATACCCTTCAATGCACAGGACAGCTGTCTGCAACAAAGAATTATCTGACCCCAAATGTCAACAGTGCCAAGTCTGACAAACAGATTCAGAAGTCAGGTAGAGAGAAGAAGCAAATAAAGCCACAGCCATAGCCAGAAAGAAAAATAAACAGAACCAGGAATACATGAGAGGAGAGGGTTTTGGGAAACGGAAAGTGGTTAGTCCTCTCTGATGCTGAAGGATGTATAAGGCGATGATGGAGAAGTGTGTACTGATAACACGGAGACCACTGACGAAGCTGGAAGAACCAGTTCAGTGGAGGAATAGGGCTAAATCCAGGCTAATGGGGTTAAGAAGTGAATGGATGGTGAAGATGTAAGAAAAACTATGTGTAAACAGAACTCTCTTGAGATACTTGGCTCTGAAGCGGGGAGCAGAGAAATGACGTAATGGTTGGAGGAGATGTGCAGTCCTAGGACTTTTGGGGTTTTTTAATGATGGGAGATACTGCAGGTGCTGCCTCCTCCCCAGCCTGGACCCCTGACCAGCCTTCTCAATGGTGCCCTGGTTCCCTCTCCTCCACCCACTACCTCGTTTCTCTTCCCACTTCCATTGTACCCCTGGGTTTGTCAGCTCTGCAAAAATCACATTACCTATTCATTTGGCTCCTACAACCAGGCTCTTGAAGGCTGATGGAGAAAATTACAAATCTAGTCTGAATGTTCCTCCTAGGACTGTGTGTTTTCTAAACTGGGTCTCTCTGTCACTACGCAGTCTTTCCATTCACCTAATGGACTTCACACTTACTCCTGCCCTTGTTTCCAGCCTCTTCCATCTCCTCAGTCCTCAGCCCCATCCTTGCTCCTCTACAGATGAGCCTGACTCTACCTACTTGAAAAATACTTACTGAGCATGTTTCTGGCCAAGCTGTAATCAAATATGTTTATATATTTCTTGAAGCGTGGTCTGTGGGACACCTGTGCCAGATTTACCTGAGGTGTTTCTTAAAAATGCAGGACCCTCTGCCCCAGCTCCTCACCCTCTTACATGCATAGGATCAAATGCTCTGGTCGGGACCCAGAGAGGTACATTATAAACAAGAACTCAGGAGATGCTGAGTGTTTTAAAAATTTAAAAAACAGTGTTAGATATTATTTGATCTCAATAATCTTGTGAGAGAGATATTACTATTAAAATCTGAATTATATGGAGAGCATCCTATGTGAACTCTATCACCTTCATTTCCTATTCATCAGAGTGTTGTATATTTTCACCAGTTTCCTTTGCCTTTGCCCCACCCTCAAATAAAGAAGTATTCCCTCCCACCCCTGATTAAGAATAAGTCGTCTTTAAAATGTTGTCTTTGATCCATACCCTCCTTTCCTCTTCTGGTACTTGGATCTACCATTTGATGATGACAATGATGACAGGGGTAGTTATAATAGCTATCATTTGTTGATCACATAGTATGTACCAGCTACTTACTTTGATACTTTTTTATTTAGTTCATCTAATCTTCAAATATTTCTTCAACTCCTTTCTCTTTGTCTGGTATTCCCATTATACCTATGTCATGCCTTTTGTAATTGTCCCACAGGTTTTCAATATTCTGATCTTTTTTTGGTCCATTCTTTTTTTTTCCTTTGCATGTCAGTTTGGAACACCTCCACTGACATGTCATCAAGCTCACTGATCCTTTCTTTGGCCATGTCCAATCTACTGATGAGTCCATCCAAGGTATTCATTATCTGTTACAGTGTCTTTGGCTTCTAGCATTTTCTTTTGGTTCTTTCCTAGAATTTCAGATCCTTTGCTTACATTACCATCTGTTCTTACATGTTGTCCACTTTTTTCTTTACAGTCCTTAGCATATTACTCACAGTTATTTTAAATTCCTAGTCTGAGAGTTCCAAAATCTCTAAGTCTGGTTCTGCTGCTTGCTTTGTCTCTTCAGATGGTGTTTTTTCTTGCCTTTTAGTATGCCCTGTAATTTTCTTTGGAAGACAGAGATGATCTATAGGGTAATAGGAACTGAGATACATAAAATGTTAGTGTGAAGTTTTATGTTTATCTGGTGAGAAGTGAGGCTGTGTTTAGTGTTTGCTGTGGTTGTGGGTGTCAGAGGCTTCAATTTCCTCCAGTATTTTTATTCTGTCTCCTCTATTATCTTTGGTTTTCTCTAGAAATGCCCTCTTAAATAGAGCTTGTGCCTTGGATCTCTCGTGATTATAATCCATTGTCATTATACTGGAGCCCTGTTGATGAGACAATAGGTATTGGGAAGGGGAAGCAGTCTATACCTTATGATTAAATCTCAGTGTTTTTACAGGGCCAGAGTCTCTGGGCTGTGTTTTTCAGAAGTTTCTTGGCCTTCTCCCCCTGCCCCCTTATATGAGATAGGAAGGCTAGAGGTGGCTAGAGGTGGCTAATTGCCCTTCCTCCAGCTCAGATAAGGCTCTAGTAGTTTCCTTTGAGGGCAGATCATACTACGGAGACTGTTCTGGATATGTTTCCAAATGGTTATTGTTTCCCTCCCTCTGCCTGAAGGAGGAGAAAATTTTTCTCTCATCTTCACCAAGTAAGAACATGGTGGGGCTTCCAGAGGTAAAATTCACAAAAGTGTGGGGGCGCCTGGGTGGCTCAGTCAGTTAAGTGTTCGACTTCAGCTCGGGTCATGATCTCACAGTCCATGAGTTGGACCCCTGCATTGGGCTCTAATGCTAACAGCTCAGAGCCTAGAGCCTGCTTCAGATTCTTTCTGTCTGTCTCTCTCTCTACCCCTCCCCTGCTCACGCTCTCTCTCTCTCTCTCTCTCTCTCTCTCTCTCTCTCAATAAACAAACATTAAAAAAAAGTTTTTTAATTCACAAAAGTGTGGAGATCCCTTAATATTGGGCTCCGAGGAGCTTCATTCCCAAGCTAGTGTATACTCCGCCTGTCGCTATCTATCTGTGACCATTTAAGTATCCCTATCAGTTACTGTCTCCAGCAACTTCTGCTTCTGATAAGCTTCTCAGTAGCCCCTGTCTCTCCAGGCTGGGGGCAAGGAGCGGGCAGTTTGTCTTGTGCTCTCAATTCACTGATGGATATAATTAGAGTTCTCGATTTTCAATTTTTCAGCTTTTTTCGTGTAAGGACAGGAGTGGACTTCCAAGCTCTTTCTATGACAAAGCAGAAACTGGAAATCCTTATCTAATCTTCACAACCCTCTGAGTTAGTATTTTTCCAAACTGACAGGCAAGGAAACTGAAGCTTAGCAAGGTTAAATTAAGTGGCCCAAACTGATGCAGTCAGTGAAGGGTTGAGTGGCTATGTGGTCACCAAGATGATAACATTAAATTGGGATTCAGGCAGAGTCCTGTGCTAGGAATCCAGAAAGCGTCTGTACAAGTACAGACTTCTTTGGAAAGAGGCCAGGAGGTGTGTGCAAGCATGTGTGTCCTCTTATAGATACATATGTAGAAACTCTGGGATGTCAGCTGACTTCGAGAAGGGAAGGGGTGGAAAGTCAGTGCCAGAATCTTTGTCTTTACCATAGTGTCAGTGTCATTCCATTGTCAGAAAGAACAACTTGTTCTAGGGCTGAATTTAAACAGGCACACCTAAGAAATTGACAACTATTTATTAAATGCCTACTATGTGCCAGGCACTGTGACAGTATGGAACAGATATAGTGCTTAACAAAGCAGTGTCCTTACTTTCATGGAGTTGACATTGTAGTGAGGAGAAATAGCTTGTAAGCCCACAAGTTATAATGGGTCAGGTGGTGATAAGTCAAATACAGAGGACTAAAGCAGGATAAATGGGATTGAGCGATGCAAGTATTGTTTTATAAGATATGGTCAGAAATGGACTCTTTGACAAAAATGACCTTTGAGAGGTACCTGGGTGGCTCAGTTGGTTAAGCGTCTGACTTCAGCTCAGGTCACAATCTCACAGTTTGTGAATTCTAGCCCCGCGTCGGGCTCTGTGCTGACAGCTTGGAGCCTGCTTCAGATTCTGTGTCTCCCTCTCTCTCTGCCCCTCCCTTGCTCATGTTCTTTCTATCTCTCTCAAAATAAATAAAAACACTTAAAAATTTTTACAGGAAAGGTAACTACACAAGAATGGGACTTGCAAGTCGTAGTTTAGTCACTATGTGGTAAATGGATAGGGACTCCTTCTAGTCAATACTCTGGCCTTCCACAAACAAAGGACTATGGAAATTCAGGTATCAGATAGGGTCAATTGGAGGGATAGTTTTGTGTGCAAGGGGGCACACAATGACAGAGTAACTTGGCAAAGGTTATATATACTCTCTAAAAGTAAGCTCTGAGGCTCTTACTCAAATTCCTACTTGATCAGGTGTGACAGAAAGTGATGTAATATACATCAAGAGCCTAAAAACTATCTGGTACAACTTGGGGTTCTAACCATGAAAATTATTTAAAATATAGAAAAGCAATGTCCAGGGGCACCTGGGTGGCTTAGTTGGTTAAGCGTCTGACTTAGGCTTAGGTCATGATCTCCCGGTTCATGAGATCAAGCCCCCAATCGGGCTCTCTGCTGTTTGCACATAGCCTGCTTGGGATCCTCTGTTTCCTCCTCTTTCTGCCTCTACCCTGCTCATGCTCTCTCTCCCTCTCAAAAATAAATAAACATAAAAAAAAACAATGTCCATAGGGCAGGGATTTTTGTCTGTTTGACCATAGCTATATTCTCACAGCTTAGAACATGCCTTATACATGCTAGTCTTAATAAATATTTGGTGAATAAATAAATGAAAAGGGTTTTCTTTATAAAAATTATTTATAATATTTTTAAAATTTACCTAAATTTCCTACAATAGACTACTGTTTAAGTAAACTAAGATCCATTCACTCTTTGGATTTAACTCTATTTTAAAAAGCAACAGATGGCTTAAATGTTTGTAACACCAGAATTAAAATCTGACCCATAAAGTAATTAGATATAGAATGGAGACTTATTATTTTCATTTTAAAGATGAGAGGATTACAAAGCCACACAGTGACTTATTGGCATTTTAAAGCTACTTAAAATACATAAATGATAAAAATTCTTTTGAAGAGGATACAAATAAATGAAAAGATATGGAAGAATTCATATAGTGAAAAATTTCCATACTATCTAAAGCAATCCTCAGATTGAATGCAATCCCTATCAAAATACCAACAGCATTTTTCACAGAACTAGTACAAATAATACGGAAATTTGTATGGAATCACAAAAAACCCTAATAAGCCAAGCAATCTTGAGAAAGAAAAACAAAGCAGGAGGTAGCACAATCAAAGATTTTAAGATATACTGCAAGGCGGTAGTAACGCAAACAGTAAGGTACTGGCACAAAAATGGACACATAGATCAAGGAACAGAATAGAGAGCCCAGAAATAAACCCGTGCTTATATGGTCAATTGATATATGACAAAGCAGACAAGAATATACAATGGAGAAAGACAGTCTCTTTAATAAATAGTGCTGGGAAAACTGGACAAATATATGAAAAGAATGAAAATGGATCACTTTCTTTTACCATACCCAAAACTAAACTCAAAATGGATAAAAGACCTAAATATAAGATGTGAAACCATATATCTCCTAGAAGAAAATATAGGCAGTAATTTCTTTGACATTGGCCGTAGAAAAAATTTCTAGATATGTCTCCTCATGCAAAAGAAACAAAAGCAAAAGTAAACTATTAAGACTGTGTCCAAATAAAAAGCTTTTGCACCACAAAGGAAACCATCAACAAAATGAAAAGGGAACCTACTGAATGGGAGAAGCTATATACAAGTGATATATCTGACAAGGGGTTAATATCCAAAATATATAAAGAACTTATATAACTCAACACCAAAAAATAATAATTTGATTAAAAATGGGCAGAAGACAGGGGTACCTGGGTGGCTTAGTTGATTAAGCCTCTGACTCTTGATTTTGGCTCAGGTCATGATCTCATGATTCATGAGTTCAAGCCCCATGCTGGGCTGACAGTGCAGAGCTTGCTTGGGATTCTCTCTCTCCCTCTCTCTCTCTCTCTGCCCCTCCCCTGCTCCTTCTCTCTCACTTGCTTTCTCTCTCTCAAATAAATAAACTTTAAAAAATGGGCAGAAGACCTGAATAGACATTTTTTCAGAGAAGACATACAGATGAAAAGATGCTCAACATCACTCATCATCAGGGAAATGCAAATCAAAACCACAATGAGATATCACCTCACACCTGTCAGAATGGCTAAAATCAGTAATACAAGAAACAACACGTGTTGGCAAGGATGTGGAGAAAGGGGAACCCTTTGCGCTGTTGGGGCAAATACAAATTGGTACAGCCACTGTGGTAAACAATATGGAGGTTCCTCAAAATGTTAAAAATAAAGGGGCGCTTGCGTGGCTCAGTCAGTTGAGTATTTGACTTCAGCTTAGATCATGATCTCACGGTTGATGAGTTTGAGCCCCACGTCGGGCTCTGTGCTGACAGCTCGGAGCCTAGAGCCTGCTTTGGATTCTGTGTCTCCTTCTCTCTCTGCCCCTCCCCAACTCGTGCTCTGTCTTTCTCTGTCTCAAAAATAGATAAACGTTAAAAAAATGTTTTTAATTAAAAATAGAAATACCATATAAATCAGTAATTCCACTACTGGGAATTTACCCAAAGAAAGCAAAAAGCCACTAATTTGAAAAGATATCTGTACCTCTATGTTTATCGCAACATTATTTCCAATAGCAAAGATATGGAAGCAACCCGTGTCTATGGATGGATGAATGAAGATGTGGCATCTGTATATACAACAGAATATTGCTCAGCCATAGAAGAGGATGAGATCTTGCCATTTGTGAGAACACAGATGGGCCTAGAAGGTATCATAATTCAAACAGAAAAAGACAAATGCCATATGATTTCACTTATACGTGGAATCTAAAAAACAAAACTCATGAATAAACAAAAAGCAGAAATAAGTAAATATAAAGAAAAAAATATAAATAT
The DNA here is from genome assembly GCA_028646485.1 of Cryptoprocta ferox. Lineage (NCBI taxonomy): Eukaryota > Metazoa > Chordata > Mammalia > Carnivora > Eupleridae > Cryptoprocta > Cryptoprocta ferox. The sequence goes on from CM053575.1 coordinate 42,195,229, forward strand.
ATAAATATAAAGAACATAAATATATAAATATAAAGAACAAACTGATTGTTCCCAGAGGGGAGCAGGGTGGGAGGATGGACAAAATGGGTGAAAGAGAGTGGGAGACACAGGCTTCCAGTTTTGGAATGAATAAGTCACAGGGCTGAAAAGTATAGCATAGGGAATATATTCAATGATATTACGTGCTCACTTGGGCAGCACATACACCACAGTCAAAGATATTGTAATAGTGCTTAATGGTGACGGATGGGTGTTACACTTGTAGGGAGCACAGCATAACGTATATAGTTATCAAATCACTATGTTGTACACCTGAAACCGGTGTAACACTGTGTGTCAACTATACTTCAATTTAAAGAATGAAAAATAAAAATTTAAAAGTGAAAATTAAAGATGAGAGTCTTACAAGGCTACACAATGACTTACTGGCATTTTCAATCTACTTACCACGTACCTGGTAAAAGTTCTTTCCGAGGCAATAAGAGCTATATGTTGTCTGCTAAACAATTATATAATGTATTTGAAAATGATTTCTAGACCTTTAGGAAGATAGATGTGGAAACAATACTCGTTCCCATGCAAGAAAGCATGAGACCAACGAATGCCCACAGACAAGGGCCAGAAATTCCAGCAAGTCATCCATCAATTTGGGAAACATTTATCAACTGGCCAGTGTGCCAAGCCTTGGATAGGCCGTGGGAATACAGAGATGGCCACAGCCCAGATTTCTGTCTCTTTGCAGAATCTCGTTGGGGAACAGGGATTTAACGCATTAAGGCCAGAGTGTGTGAAGGACCGAATAAAGGGATGTGCCAAGTGTGAGAAAGCTCGGAGACGGGGTAGGAACACAGACTCCAAAGGGGATGGAAGCAAGATGCGGTGTCAGGGGATGACAGCACATGAAGGACCCGTGAGGTAATGAACCCAGTGTGCTTTCTGGAACAACTCTGAGAAGATTTTAGGGGGCAAGCAGTCGACTTCTGTCTGTCCCTCCCACACTTCTGCTCCTGGAGCCGCACAAGACGCTGAAGAGAGAAAATGGCAGAGAATCTGTCCTCACATGTTTCCATCCTCGCTCACCACCATTTATGGCTCTGGGCCCTTTTTCACGTTTTTGTTTCACTCAGTATTACCTGGCCTGTGTGATGGGGATGAGAACAGTGCCTACCTCATGGGATGGGTCAGAAACTGACAGAAATTAGTAGATTTGTTTATTTATGTGACAAGTATTTACTGAGTGCCTGTTGTGTGGCAGGCATTGTACCCAGTATTGGGGATGAAAGAAATAGACTGTCCTGTTTTCATGGAACTTACAGCTAAGAGGGAGAGCATTAAATAAACGACTAGACTAGCTCATACCTGGAGGTGATAGCTATAGTTTCCTGTCTGTTCATTACCCCGTGTGCTGCCTTTGTCAAAGTATAATTTGAACCCATTTTTGGTGAAACTGCTGTTTGTGGGAGAAGGTCACAAAGCTAGTAGTGGAGCCCAGCCAACCACCTAGCACCCTCACTGACCAAAGTTTTGTTTTTATTTACTAGGTATCATGTATCCAGCAACAGTGAAGTTTTTCCATTTTCTTTTTAGTCTTCCCAATCATATTACAATGAAGATAGAAAGAATTAGACAAGCCTGTCTCTCCCCTCACTGGTGGAGTCGGACAGACAGCTGGGTGGTTATACCAAAGCTGGGATGTCTGCTCACGTCTATAGAGGGATGGGGTTTGTGATTCACTGGCCACAGAACGTGGAAAGGGCACCCTACTAAGCTTCTGGCTTAGAAGGAAGAGACATTGATTGAGGGTCCATTACATCCCGACACTGTCTAGGGGAATTTTACATAAATTATCTCATCTCATTCTCAAAATAACCTTTCTCATCCCTACTTTATAGATGAAGGAAACTACGATTCAAAGATATTAAGTGACTTCTTCACCCAGCTGGTAGAGGGAGAATTTGAGCCCAGGTCTGCTAACTCCAAAACCATGTTCCTTCCACACACCCAGTGTATATTCTAAATAGGCAAGGTAAGCTAGAAGTGGAAGAATAATGAGAAACAGAGTCATTTTTGAGCAAGAAAATCAGCTTAGAAATAGGAATGCTCTCTCCTGCCATAATAACCCATGTGCCCACCAGTGACACCGTCAAATCCAAATGACCACTTTTAGAAATAGAGGAGCTAATAGATACACACACATGTGTGTATGCATGTGTGTGTGTGCAGAGAGAAAGAGAGGGAGGGAGACATTACTTTAACCCTGTAATTTAATTCTTGAAATTAATAATAAGGAAATGCTCACAGATGCCAACAAGGATTTATGTGTTGTGTTCATTGCAGTGGTTTTTTTTTTTTTTATGAGTAAAGAGAAAAAAATAAAAAGGAAAACTGGAACTACCTATCTTGTCCAACAACAGAGGAATGGTGGAATAAATCATAATTCAATGGAATAGTGGAGTATTATAAAGTCATTAAAATTCATGCTGTGGAATAATGTTTAATTGCATTGAAATATACTCATAATATAATGTTCATGAAAAATAAAAGAGGTCATAAGACCCTATATATAGTTTGGTTCCAATATTTGTTGAGCAACTACGTATATATTTAAAATCTGAAAGGAAATGTACCCAAATGTTAACAGTGATTATCTCTCTATTATAAGAGGACATTTTTTATTTCTTCTTTATCCCCCTCTGTATCTATCCTTTTCTGTATTTTCCAACACAAAACAAGGGTGTGCTCTGTTGCTCAAATCCCCACAGAGCATCTGGTTCTCAGACTCAGGGCTTGCTTGCTTGGAAGGAAAATGTTTTTTGTCCTTCCTGGTGGCAGAGACCAGAGATCGGGGCTGTAGAAGCCTGAGGACCCCATGTCTACCCCAGGCACTCACAAGGCAAGCTGCTTCTCACTCTCCTTACAAACGATTTCAGATGGCAATTTTAAAAAAGAAAACTAAGTATTGAACAAGAGATACTGCTACTGCTTTTAAAATGTACTCTTTTGATGGTCCTTTTAGGATCACATCTTCACAGAGGCATTATACACTGAGTGAATTCCTGAAGGGAAGGGGCTAGCATAGCATGTCTTTTATCCCCTAGTTTGTTCATTTGTTTGTTCATTCATTCATGTAAGAAAACTTACTGTGTCCTTGCTGAGCTTATGCACTAATCAAAGAAAATACAGTGAAACATTAAGTAGGGAAAGTTTTAAAATAGAGGTCTGAGGAAAGAGTAGACTTCACATATACCCTTCATCATCACTCCCTGTCCACCTGTAAGCATGAACCACCCAAAGAGACAACTCAAAGTAATCACCTCTACAAATGTCTTTTCTCTCCTCTCAAATCAGCACTCCCCCCTCACTTCCTGAAAATGACTGTTTTCTTACTGGCACACATGCAGCAATTCTAGCACCTAGCATGTTGCAAAATAGTTCTTTCTATATCATTCTTCTCTGCTTGCTGAACGTGCTTCCATCAATGCAAATCTCTCTCCTTGTACGCGTGCAGTTGGCTTAGTCTAGGTCGCATGCAGGAAATGATAGAATTTCCCTGGGGTAAACAAGTGAGACCACCCCGATACCTAAACAAGTAAATATCTAGGTGCTCCTATAACCCACTTGGGATCCGCCAGTGTACACAGCATACCAGGGTTGGGAAGTTCTGTTGTAGATCTTGACCACCTGATACCAGGCACCAGGTCTTAAATATTCATCTCCATATGCTCAGAGCCTAGTATGGTGCCTTTCACAGCTAATGAAATGTTTCATCCCAGTTAACATTTATTGAATGTTTCCCATGTGCCAGGTATGGTGCTGGTGGTTAGAAATATACTAGTGAATAAAACAGATATGGCTTTGCCCTACAATTCAGTAGGTACAGAGCAATGTTAAACAAAAACACTCTGAAGGAAAAGTACAGAGTGATATGAATGCTTAGGAAATATCTGAAAAAATTGAATAAAAGAAAACACTGTATATTTCACACTATAATATTCATTCACTAGAAAGGTGTACTCTATATATGAAGAAAGAGAATATTGTGAGCTCTCTCAGGATGGATTAAGAATCCCATAAGCCATGGGGCACCTGAGCGTCTCAGTCAGTTGAGCGTCTGACTCTTGATTATGGCTCAGGGTCATAGGATCGAGCCCTGTCTTGGGCTCCCCAGTGAGCATGGAACCTGCTTGGGGTTCTCTCTTTCTCTCTCTGCCCCTCTCCCCAGCTCACATGCTCTCTTTCTCTAAAATAAATTTTAAAAATAATAATCCCATAAAACAATCTAACTCCTGTGTTCATGCACCTATGATGCTCTCATAGATGACTCATTCTGAACTTACAGGCAACTAAAAACCCTAGAGTATTTTTGTTGTTTGTTGAATGTGCTGCTATAAATCCAAGTATCTCTTCTTATACACGTGCAATTGGTTATTTGGATCTAAGTAGGTGGCTTTCTGTGCTCCTCGATTAGCTTTCATCTTGCTAGAGCTGGTTAATCAGTTTGACCTCCCCAAATCCTATGATGTCTAGTCCTAATATAGGAATATATGTCTCCCTTTCCATCAGTGGGTGTGGTTACCGTGATGACATGACCAAATCAGGCTGTTGAAAGGAGTGCTGACTGGAATGTTATAATCACCTTTGCAATCAATACATAACAAAAACATTAAAAGGTCCATATCCTTTGTGTATGTAATTACAGTTCTGGGAATCTATTCTACCAAAATAGTATCAAACAAGGAAAAGCATATGCAAAAAAAAAAAAAAAACCCCACCCTTTTTTACTCCCTTATTTATAACAGTGAATAGCACATTGAAAAAATCCTAGTATCTTTTAAGGGGCATGATTAAGTTCAGGTGACCATAACAAAAGAAAGTTTTCCTATAAACTAAGAAAATTCCTAAGAATGGGCTTGCAACAGCATTTTATTTTTAAAACCTCTCTGAGCTTCTGGTGTAGCTCAGGCCCCATTAGATGCTAATACATATTGTTAATGAAGAGATAATGAAAATAGCTTAGAAATCAGGCGATTAAGAATATGGAATAATTAGTTATTAAAAAGATACTTGTTTGTATGGTATTGATAAGGGATATTCTCAGGCAAACAGCCCTTTATAAATGAGGCTTTCTTCCTTTGACTGGCAGACTATTATCTAAGCTAGTTCATGCATATAGGCCTTAAATTAAAAATAAAATAAAATGGTGGTATTATGGATTAGCAGCTTAAAATTTTGTCAATAGATATTTGAGTGCCTCCTCCATGTAGGGTCCCGTGGGAGGTGCTGGGGATATAGCAGCAAACAAGACAGATAAAACTGCCTGCCTTATGGAGCTCATAGTTTAATGGTGGGGGGCAGATAATACTCAAGTCGACAAGTAAAATGGCACACCATGTGGCAATAAAGGCAACAGTACAAAATTTAGTGGGGAAGGATAGGAAGTCCAGCCCGGGAACTGAAGGGGGGAGGAAGCTTCAGATAGGGTGATCTGGATGGCCTGCCTAAGAAAGGGCCCTCGGAGCAGAGACCTGAAAGCAGTAGGAGAATGAGCTGGACAGTTGGCTAGGCCACGAGTATTCCAGGGAGCAATTCAGTTTTAGCAATACAATTTTATAGGATTGGTGGGTTACTTTTGTGCAGGCAGTCCATCCCCTGCATTCCTTGTCACTTTCAATTACCCATAAGTACACCCAGCTTGCTCATCAAAGAGAGATTCCCATGTCTCTCCCTTTTGGCAGCCAGAGACAGATTCCCCAGTCTGTGCCAAGGCTGCCGTGCTGGAAGCAGATGGGCAGCCCCACCCCCTTGCCCTTGGGTCTTCGCCACGTGGTGAGAGTGCAACCCTGCACCCAGCAGCCCCATTCCCTTCCCCACTGAGTCTAAAGGGGCATTAAAATTCACATTTGTTCCTACCTGGTGAGTCTGTATTCTCTGCTTCTCTGTATTCACTCATGCAGAAGCAGAATCACACACCCTCAGAGTCACTTTCAGAACGAAGAATGTAATCTTTAACCAAATTTAAAAAGTATTCAAATTTTTTTGTGGTTAGGGCCTCAAGATTGTTGTGTTTGGAGTGAGGGTGTTAACAAAGAAGTGCTTCTAGATATGTGTTAATCACTACATATATGTTTTTAAAATCACCGTGGCATTTCTAGTTTCTGGTCACCTGCTGATGTTCCAATGGATGACTTTCTGCTACACCTGTTGGCAGCAGAGGTAATTTTTAAGGTGCAATTACACAGAGGACACTATAAGCTCCAGGAGGGCAGAGCTGTGTCTGTTTTTCTCACCATCGTTCCCCTCAGTGCCTACCCCAGTGCTCAGCATGGAGGAGACACTCCATGAATGCCCATGAATAAATGGATGATCCCAAAGACGACAGCTTTGGTGGAGACAGGAGACGTGTATGCTGCCATGGGAGGGGCAAGTACAGAGACCACAGTTCTGAAGCAGGAGACCGAAGATGGAGGCATGAGCCATGATTCCTCCCCCTCTAACCTGTGAGATGAGGGGAACCCAGGCTGAGCGTGCATTTAATGTGCAAGGGCAGGGCAAGGGCGGGGAGATGAAGTGTGAAAAAAATCACTGGCATGGAGTTTGGACCCTTCCCCCACGTACATGTTGGATTACTTTGGTCAGTCCACTTAGCACTTTGGAGACTCAGTTCTATCCTCTGGAAAATGGCGGTAACAATACTGATCTCACAGGGTTGCTATGAGAATTAAGTAAGATAATGCATATAAAGCCCTTGGCACAGAGACTACTACCATAAAAAAGTCATAGTAGATCCTCATATTTTCACTTAACATGTACATGTTGAGAGGCTGTATAGGGCGTGGTTGAGAGCTGGGATCTAGAACCAGACTGCCTGAGTTTGAAGCCCAGCTTTATCACTTAGAGCTGAGCAGTCTTAAGAAAGTTACTTAATTGCTCTGTGCCACAATTCCCTCATCTGTGAAAAACCGAGTAACAGTGCTATCTCATAGTATTGCTCTGAGGATCAAATCAGTTAATAAATGTAAACCACTTAGAACAATATCTGGCACACAAGCATTATTATTGTCTGCAAGGCATTTTTCCTGTTTGTTTCTCACTTTGATTCCTCAAGGGCTGGTGGAAAAGATGAGGATATATGGGAGTGGGCAGATACGTTGATGTGATGACGGAGGAGTTTGTGTTGGATGGGCTGGATCTGTGCCTCACGTCAAAATTGGCTCTCAAACTCAAGCAGACACTGGACTCACCCTGAGTGCTTGTTAAAACACAGGTCGTGGGAACCCCGGCCTCAGAGTTTCTCATTCAGTAGGTCTGGGTAGGGCTTGAGATTTATTATTTCTAACAAATTCCCCAATGTTGCTGATGTTACTGGTCCAGAGACCACAGTTGGATAACCCCTGGGGTGCAACAAGAAAGTACGTCCAAGAGAAGGAAGAAGGAGGGATGTGTAAAGAGACAAGAGTTCTGAAAAGGACTAATGGATAGGAGTAGAAAGAATAATTTGTTCATTTATTCATTCAACAAACATTTACTCACTGCCCACTGTGAGCAGGGCCCTGTATTCACCCATCAGCTGAAAGGACCAAGAGTTAGCTGAGTAGAAACGACAGCGAGTTGGGAAGGACTATCAGTTTATTGATTTAAAACAGAATAGCGTTTAAAGAAAGCAGCCATGTCCCCATCAGGCCTAACTCCATATCGTGTCCCCATTAGGTCTAACTCAGGCCTCCTTTTTGTGGGGGGAAGAACATATGTAAAATTTACCATTTTAACCATTTTTAAGAGTACAGTTCACTGGCATTAAGTACACTCCTATTTTGTGCAACCATCACTACCATCTCTTCCCAAACTCAAACTCTATACCTGTTCATCAAGAATTCCTTATCCCCCCCATCCCCTGGAGCCCCTGGCAACTACCATTCGACTTTCTGTTTCTCTGGATTTGACTATTCTAGGTACCTCACCTAAGTGGAACCAGACAGATTTGTCCTTTTTGTGACTGGTTTATTTCACTTAGCATAATGTCTTTAAGGTTCATCCATATTATAGATAGCATGTGTCAGAATGTCCTTCCTTTTTAAGAATTAATATTGCACTGTATTTATACATCACATTTGGTTAGCCAATCATCCATCAGTAGATGTTTGGGTTGTGTCCACTTTTGGCTGTTGTGAATAGTGCTGCCATGAACACAGCTGTACAAATATCTATTTGAATCCCTGCTTTCAACTGTTCTGAGTATATATCTCTAAGCACCATTTTAAAGCAGATACATTTTGTTTGGGTGACGAGGTCACTTTTCCCCCATCCCATCCTCTACCTTTTCCCCACTTAGATATTTACCCCTCCTGACACTCAGGTACCCAGACCTCTCTTGTGAATCTGATAAATCATCCACACCTCCAGGTAAATTAGCACAAGGACCAGGGGAATTTATTTCAATGCTTTACAGGCTGAACGCATGCAAGAATCTTCCTTTCCCTATAAGGACAACCTTACCGATACACTGTCCAAACACACTTGTGCCAGGAACTTATTAGGTACTATTCAGAAACAAAACAATTTAGTCTCTGGAATCAGACATCTGATAGAGGAACCTGACCTTACTATTTACTAGCTGTTTACGCAAATGATTCAATCTTGCTAGTTTCAATTTCCTGATCCATAAAATAGGGATACTAGTTTCTATCCATTTTGCTGTTTGGAGAACTAAAATAAGTACACTAATTAAATTAAGATGAGATAAGCCAAAATAAGATAAAAAACTAAACCCAATGTCTGGCATATGGTAAGAACCCAGCAAATGTTGGGCGTCCTTAGTATTATAACTGGGTGACTCCTTCAGATATACACCAAGAAAGTTCCTGCCACCAAGGTGCGCAGAACATCACAATGAGCACGGAATTAACAGTCCTACTAGGCCAGAGGCCCAGAATACAAAACAACGGACCTTTTTTAAAAAACACACGATTCAATGGGACACCTGGGTGGCTCAGTAAGTTAAGCGTCTGACTTTGGCTCAGGTCATGATCTCTTGGTCTGAGAGTTGGAGCCCCGCATCGGGCTCTGTGCTGACAGCTCAGAGCCTGGAGCCTGCTTCGGATTCTGTGTCTCCCTCTCTCTCTGCCCTTTCCCCACTTACACTCAGTCTCTCTCTCTCTCTCTCTCTCTCTCTCTCTCTCTCAAAAATAAATAAACATTAAAAAAAATTTAACACAGGATTCAAAATACAACCTGGCTACAAAGGATTAAGAGATGTCTGTGGATGGGGAAGATATTTGGGGGCAGGGTCCTCCGTGGAACCCACAACTTATACCAGTGTTCCCCAGCAGTCAGCTATGGGTGTAAGTATTTTTCTTGAGCTCCTTTTTTTTCTTCTGAGTTTGCAAACATCAGATAAAAATGGATTCTAGAACAATGGAAATTTGTGATGAGAAATGGTTGCAGCAAATTTGGCCAGGCCTCCTCCTAGGATGGCCCCAGTCCTTCTGGGACATGTTCTGAGGACTGGATGGCCTTTTTCTAAGCCTCTGAAAGGGGATGATGTTCCCGCCACTTCCCTTGGAAGAATATTCCACGGTGAAATATGACTCACTGTCAGGGCCCTTGCCTTTGAGATTCTCTTTCTTCTCTTGACCCACTTTCGTCTGGCCGTGCCCTTTTGTACAAAGTCAAACGCAGCCTCCCCTGGAGAAGGTTGTTCTGTGAGGACTGACATTTAAAGACCATTACCACCTCTCACACTCAGCCCTGTTCATTTAGCCAAGCAAAGCATGTTTAATTCTTTTAATCTCCTCTCATAAATCAATCTCTTCGTTCCCTTAATAGTCCTTCCTTCTCCTAGGCTTTGAATTCCTTCCAGTCTGGCCATCCTAAGCTCTTGTTCCGTTTATACTTGAGAATTGCCAGTCAATCACGAATGGCTCTCAGGAAAAACAGCCAGGCCCTGCCAGGGCTCCAAATGCTCTCACTGCGCTGGGCTGTCTGCTGTCCCCCAGGCACTGGGAGCCCAGAGAAGAGCCCTTTCTGGTGGCCAATCCTGAAGGCCTGACGGCAAGCTTGAGACATTTGCTGCCTATGCCATTATGGGTCTTTCAAGGGGACCTGGCCCATCCCATCCAAGGTCAAGGGAACTGCCCGAGAAGCTACCTCAGACACCTGTACCTCTCACTTAAGCTCCTCAGTATGTCCACCTTTCCCCTGGCTTTTAGCACGAGGGCAACGGAGGAGCCCAGAGGAGTCTTACCTGGAAGGTCCCAGCATGGTCTTCTTCCTTATCACCCTCTCTGTTCTCTTTGAGGGCAATTAATGTGAATCCTCTGAAGTAGGAGGGAGGGGCAGCTGAAAGGGTTACTGTGGAGAGAGGAGAAAGCAGATTATAAGCACAGGAATCAGCTGGCTTCCATCTGACAAATGAATGTTGGTGAGTTCTCCATCAACAGGCCAGATCTGTGGGTTGGAGAGGCAGCAGATGGTGGAAAAGCCTCATTCCTTTTTAGTGAACTTTTGCTCTCCACCCAGTTCCCCCTTACATTTCAGAACCTGCAAAACACCTGAACTATGATCTCAATTGAACCTCCTTGAACCAACAAAGACTTCGGTGAGCTCTCTCCCACTATCCACAATTTGATAAAGATAGTCCCTGGTCAGGAGCACCTGGTGCCTCAGTCAGTTAAGCTTCTGACTTCCTCCCAGGTCATGATCTCAGGGTTTGTGAGTTTGAGCCCTGGTTCAGGCTCTGTGCTACAAGCACAGATCCTGGAGCCTGCTTTAGATCCTGTCTCCCTCTCTCTCTCTCTCTCTGCCCCTTCCCCGCTTGCACACACTCTCTCTCTCTCTCTCTCTCTCTCTCTCTCTCTCTCTCTCAAAAATAAATAAACATTTTAAAAAAAAAGATAGTCCCTGGTCAGCAACCCCAATCTTGACAGCTATCTAATGTTACACTTCCAAGAGAAATCTAGCTGCTCACAGCCCAAATGCCCTTACAAAGTCCTTTGGGGCAGAGAGTGCTGTGTGTTTTCCAAAATACACTTCCTATTTCTTGTAAGCACTCAGCGAGACCACTTTCCCAGCGTCCCTTGCAGTTAGGTCTGTTTGCACTCCCATTCTGCCAAGGGAAAGCACGGGTGGATGTGATGCATGCCACTTCCTGCCTGGCCCACACAAACTTTCCACAGGATCCTCCACTCTCCCTCTCCCACGTATGCCTGCAGAATGCAGAGGATCCGACTGAAGCTCCGGTGTCCTGGGAGAAGACAGTGGAGCCACAAGACAAAAGAAACCAGGGTTTCTGAATAGCTACACAGAGAATCACCCACTGGCCAGAAACATCGATATTGTACTTTGCATGAACTGGAAATAAACTTATATTGTGGGGGATTGTTTGTTATAGCAGCTGGAGTTATATGAATCTACATCATGCTCTTCCTTCTCACATCCACCCAGATAACTTCGGTTTCATTGAATCTAGTTCAAGGGCCTTCTCGGCAATGATGGTCAACCCTCCCTTTGTATCCCTAACACCTAGCACACAGAGCCTGATGTCTAATAGATGCTCAATTCAAGTTTCTTGAAATTTATATAAACTGAGATTTAAATTACTGTCTGTATTAAAGTGCTAAGATTCTGGCCTTTAATCATGGAGTTATAGACTCTTAGAGCCTTAAGCTATCTCAAGAATCCTCCATTCTGGCCTTCTAATTTCACAGACTGGAAACAAAGACACAGAGAGGTCAACAGACACCCCAAGGCAGTAAGAGCACCCTCAGGCGGACTTAGGGCCAGACTCCCCCCTCCCCAGTTTAACATTCACCCATGGTTGCATATATTGACTATATGTGAGTATGGATATTCCACAAGCATTAAGTTTTAAAATTTAAGAAATCAATTCATTTAGCATATACCCTTTATGTGATTCTGATAAGCAACGACCTGTCAGGGAGGGACATTCTTAGTCTTCTGCTTTCAGTTCTACAAATAAAGGACCCCCAAATTCCAAAAACTAAAACAATTGTCTTGGATAATGCACCAGTAGCCCATTAGCCCCAACACAATGACATCTCAGGGAAGAACTCTGAGACCCAAAGATTGCAAATCTCATGCTATAATTGGTCAGTTCATCCCTTGAAAGTAAAAGAGAATTCTGATTGGCTACTGATGTCTATTAAAAGGTCAGGCAGACCTTCCTAGTAAGGACGGAAGGGTGAGAGAAAAAGCACAGTACAAGAGAGTAAGAAAAGTACAGTGTTCACCAGTGGTAAGCAGAAAATGATTATGATGTCAGAAGAAAAAGCTGAGATCTCTGAGTGACAGATAGCCCTAAAGCAGTCTTAGGGCGTCTAGAGTGGGGTGGTAAATGAACAAACAAAACCAAACAGAAACAGACTCGTAGGTACAGAGAACAATCTGGTAGTCGTTGGAGGGGAGTAGAGTGGGGGGATGGGTGAAAAGGGGAAGAAGAGTACAAGGTACAAACTTCCATGGGAATGCAATGCACAGAGTAGGGAATATGGTTAATAATATTGTAGAAACTTTGTATGGTGACAGTAGCTATATTTATCATGGTGATTACTTTGTAATGCAGAGAAATGTCAAATCACTATTGTACACCTGAAACTAATATAATATTGTATGTCTTAAATTTTAAAAAATTTAAAATTGTTTACACTTAAATTTTAAAAAACCCTACAGATGGGCATAAAAACAGCACTTATCTCAAAGTATCAGTGTGAAGCATAATGAATTAATACACGAAAAGTTCTTAACATCATGCCTGGAATATAATGGGCACTTAATAAATATTAGCTCTTATTACCAGTGATGAGATTATCACATTGCATTTTGTGGATAAGTGTTTGTTTACCTATTAAGTCCTTCCAAAGCAAGAACCCCATCTGAGCTCAGCACAGTGATTAGCACAGAGTTGACGTGCAATTAAGTTTACTGAATTGTGTTCATGGACTAGTAAACTCAGTATTATAAAGTTGTCACTAGTAAACTCAGTATTATAAAGTTGTCAGTTCTTCTTAAATTGATTTACAAATTTAGTGCAATTAGATTAGATTCCCATCATGTTTTTTGTGATATTGACAAGTTTCCTCTAAAACATATATGAAAATGCAAAGTGCCAAGAATATCCAAGGCAATGTGGAGAAAGAAGTGAAAAGTTGGAGGGTTTGTCTACCACATATCCAGACATGGAGCTACAAAAATTCAGCCAGTGCACTACAGCAAGGAAAGACAAAGGGGCCAGTTGAACTGTTTGGGGTCCAGAAAAAGTTTCACAAATATATGGAAACTTGATGTATGATTAAGGATCTCCTGCAGAGTAGCTGGGGGAAAAAATAATATCTTCAATAAAGGGTGTGAGGACCACTGGATAACTATATAGAAACAGGTGAATCTTGGCCTTACACATCATATGCAAAATAAACTTCACACAGATAATAGAGCTAAATATGAAGTTTAAAACAACAAAGCTTTTAGAAGTGAGCCTAGGATAAAATATGAATGACCTTGGAGTCAGATTTTTTTAAACAGACATAAAAAAAAAAAAACCCCAGTGACAATAAAGGAAAAGACATATAAATGGGATGATGTAAAAATTTTGCCCAACAAAAGACATCATTAGGAATATGTATGGGACAGTGTGGAAGAAGATATTTGCAATGCATGTCACCAGCAGTTGACTTTAATCCAAAATGTATAAAAACTCTTTCAGATCAATAAAAGAAAGACAACCCAATAGAGAAAAATAGGCAAAACACATGAACTAATGCTTCATAAAAGAAGGTGTCCAAATGCCCAAAAAGCATATGAAAAGACACTCAACCTCATTAGTAAACAGGACAATAAAAATTAAATCCACAATAAATTACTACTGCATTTCCACCAGATTGACTAAACGTAAAAGGATTAACGATATCAAATGTTAACTGGAACTTTCACACACCGTTGAACTGAAAATAAGCAATTTTCACTGGAAAACTCTTTGGCAGTATTTACTGAAGCTGAATATATACGAACCCTATGATCCGGTAATGTCACTCCTAAATCAACAGAAATGCATACCTATGTGTACCCCGCAACACCTATCAGAAGATTCATAGTAACATTGTATTAGCACCCAAATGGAAACTCGATGTCAATCATCAGTAGAATGGATATGTAAATTGTGGCATATTCATATAATTGAATGCCCTATAGTAATGAAAATAAACAAAGTACTGCTACATACAACAAAGGGACAAATCTTGGGGCATCTGGGTGGCTCAGTTAAGCGTCAGACTTTGGCTCAGGTCATGATCTCATGGCTCATGAGTTTGGGCCCCGCATCAGGCTCTGTGCCGACAGTTCAGAGCCTGGCTGCTTCAGATTCTATGTCTCCTTCTCTTTGCCCCTCCCCTGCTTGCTTGCTCTGTCTCTCTCTTTCCCTCAAAAATAAATAAATAAATATTAAAAAAACTAACGGAATAAATCTCATAAACATAAATCTTGAGTGAAAGAAAACACATAAAATAATACAAAAGTTATTATTGCATTTATATATTTGTATAAAGTTCGAAAACAGACAAAGTAGGGGCACCTGGGTGGCTCAGTCAGTTGAGCACGCAACTCTTGATTTCAGCTCAGGCCATGATGCCAGGGTCGTGGGATCCAGCCCAGCATCAGGCTCTGCACTGAGCATGAAGTCTGCTTGGGATTCTCTCTCTCCCTCTGCCCCTCTCCCCTGCTTATGCTCTCTCTCTCTAAAATATAAATTAAAAAACAACAACAACAAAGTAATCTATGATGCCAGAGGTCAGGACAGTGGTTACATGTGTGGCAAAGTGGAGTGAGAAGTGATTTGGAGGAGGCACAAGGAGTGCCTCTGGAGTGCTGATCACGGTCTGTTTCTTGATCTGGGGCCCGTTGCATGAGCGTGTTCAACAGGTAGCAATTCACTAAGCTGTGTGATATGTGGGCTTTTCCATATGTAAGTTATATTTTGATACAAATATTATTCAATGATGTTTCTGAATATAAATATGCCCCCTTCTGTACATCTGTGTAGTACACTTAAAGGGCTCATCATAAACTTGGTTTCCCAGAATGACATATTCCTATAGGTTCAAAAAAACTACCTCACTGAATATAACACCAGGATGGAGGCTCTGGAGGCTGAACTCAGTGTGGGGTTTCAACCTGAAATCATCGCTGGTGATGACGGTATTACACAGTATAAGCTGAAGGAAGACAGGAGATCCCATCCCTCCAGAGGACCCCGTTAATGTGACGCTCTCCTGAAAGGGACAAATGTGCAGTATGCTCTGAGTTCCAGTAATGACTGAAGATGACTGCTTGGCAAAAAATAATAGAATCTTCTCTCTAATGACTCCTCCCAAGTGCCTCCCAAGAGAGGCCATTAAGAGACCCAAGAAATGCAAGAAAAATGCTTATGAAGGATTAAAAAAAAAAAAAGTCTATTCAGAGCCATCCAGTGAGCACATACAGAAAACTGGTTAAGAGCAAAGATTTTGGATTAGAATCCTAGAACTATCATTTATTAATTATGTGACCTCTGGCAAGTTATTTCACCTCCACGTTCCCTCATTTTTAAAAAGAAGTTAATGATATTGCCTTTCTGCTAGGAATGTGGAGAGAATTAAATAAACATCGATCACAGTGCCTGGGGTATAAAGGATTCAAGAACTGTAAAGGATGCTGATGGTGGTGCTGGTACTGGTGCTGGTGATGTCAGAGCTGGAGAAGATGATGATGAAGATTCTAAAGACCAGGATGCTCAGCAGGCTGATTAACTGGCAATGGGTTTCCAAAAGCTGGTCCTCGAGGACAATGACTGAACCTCCAAAGAAAAACTCTAGGAGGTGCCAATAAGGACCCCTGCAAGGGCTGCAAAGTAAATAATGGTCTTTGGGGATGATTCTCTCTCATAGGGCCAAAGTATGGGGAGATCTGGGTAAGCCCTTATCATGAACAGAGTCTTCCTTTCCCTGAATACCTCTCACCCAATTTTAATTACATACTTATTTGTGAATTATATGTTAAATGCTGGTTTCCCGTAATAACCTAGAAGTTCCATGAGAGCAAAGACCAAGTCTGTCTTAAGCTGCACGGTATTTTTAGCATTTAGTGTGCCTTTTCACTCACAGTAAATGCTCAATAAACACTCATTGAATGAATGAATAAATGAATGAATGAATGGAAAGGTGTTTATCTGTCTTCAATACATAGCTTGCTCACTCCTGCTCTGGTGCCTCCTCCTAAGTTCCCATGGGCTACCAGGTATAGTATGTCAGCCTCCCTCGTCCTTTTGTTACTGAGCACTTTGTGCCTGCCCAGTCCTATGCCCCTGGAGACACAGAGAAAAGACATGGCCTCTCCCTCTAGGAGCATACAGTCTAAAAGTTGGGAGGAAAAGACACATCAGCAGATATTTTTTATAACATATGATGGGTGTTACGGATGTGTGAATGATGTGCTCTGGGATGCCAGAGGAGGGAGCATCTGGGTCTAACGTGGGAGTCAGCCAGAGGGGGCTTCAAGGAGGAGGTGGCATTTGAGCTCCAAGTGGAGTGAGGAATAAGAGTTTGTCCAGTGGACAAGAGACTAACAGCACTCCAGGTACAGGCAAAGGCATGATGAGCCAGTCTTGGCCTTGGAAACCAGAACTATTTCTGTATTTCATGAATTGCAAGCTGGAAGGGACAGTGTGATAGGAGGTCGGGGAAGAAGATAGGGGATACTTAAAAGCCTTCAAAGCCTTGCCAGAAAGTGTGGGTACCCCCTTGGAGGTGATGAGGGGCTCTAAAGGGAAATTGAGTTAAGGAATGTCACATTTAGATTTATGTTTTAGGAAGATCAGGCTGGAAGTTGTATGATTACTGAATTATAGCCTTTCCCTGAAAACCCCTGGCAAGGGCCTCTCTGGTCTGCCTTGCTTATATGAGGACTGATATTTCACACTTGAGCCTGGCCGTAAGTCGCTACCTAAGGTTGAGTTCTCCCCATCCTTGGGTATACTTACCATCTGAAAACCCAACTCCCAGATAGCTTTCTGGGTCCTTCAAGGGTCAGTATGTCAACTATTTGACATAAACTCTGATGAGCTGTTATTCAATTCATCTGCTCTGCCTATCACCCTCGCTGGTTCTTATCTAGTACAGTCATGCTCCACACTCTGCCTTTGGGTTTCAGACTCCCCAGCCCCAAACTCAGTGAAAAGATCCTGAGCCAGTTCTCAGCTCCATCACGTAATCAGCACCTGCCATCCACCTGCTAAATGGTACTGAGATGCCCCAACCTTTATGCTCCACACATCAACTACAGGGAACTGTAACTTGTGCCTTAACTTGCAACCTGGGGTTACAAGGACTGCTGGAGCAGTATACAAGCCACAGTTGTCCCCTCTCTGCTTTGCATGACAGTCAGAGCATCAGGAAGATGCAACGTACACGCTTCACTTAGAAATTGGCACAGGGGCACCTGGGTGGTTCAGTCGGTTAAGTGTCTGACTCTTAATTTTGGCTCAGGTCATGATCTCACAGTGGATGAGTTCGAGCCTGCATCGGGCTCTGGGCTGACACTGTGGAGCCTGCTTGGGCTTCTTTCTCCCTCTCTCTCTGCCCCTCCTCCACTTGCTCTTTCTCTCTCTCTCTCTCTCAAAAAATCCATTAATAATAATAATAATAATAATAATAAAAGACATTGGCACAATAATTGAGCCCACCCAGCCAGGATCAGGCAGAAGGAGATGCCGGTGATGGGTTGACAGATAGGAAAGCAGGGCTACAAGTCTAAAGGTGAGCAAGCATGATTGTGGGGTTGGCCCACCCTTTCCCCCTGGATGGTCTTCTTTAGCTAGTGCTCCAGCATTTCCAGACAGAGATGAAATACCTCCCATTCCAAATTAAATATGACACATATCCAAAATTTAAAACTGGATGTAGCTAACATATCTGGGTTCAAATCTCTCCTGTTTACTATGTGTAACCTTTGTCAAGTTACTTAACCTCTCATGGTCTCAGTTTCTAATCTCCTACAACATGGCAGTACTAGTACTTATCTCATTGTTATTATGACAACTAACGAATTAATATTCATAATAGTAAATGTATATACATGTTTGTTAAGTTAATAAGATACACTAAAAATTAATCATTCTCTTCCATAAAATAGGGATCATCATTATCATCTCATGGGTTTGTCACAAGGATTAAAGGAGGGTTAAATGTATATGAGGCACGCTGCAACAGCACAATGGAAGTTCATTCTTTCCCACATGTGCTGCCTCTTCATGGTATAGCCGGGAGCCAGATGAATGGTTCCTGAGCTGACCATTACGTGGATGGGAGGAGGGATGGGTGGGAAGGAAGCTCTCGGGGACTTGAAGATGTGTCAGCCAAGAGAATGTAGCTGGGGGTATGTGTGAGGGCAGGAAGCACGGAGGACATACACTCTCCAGGAGAGCCCACTTCTTCCCCTACTTGGACAATGGGGCTGCTGTCACTCTGGGGCTGGTGACAACAGTACCCCCACTCCCTCCTAAATCATAATGTCACAGAAGTGACTGTGACCCAAATTTAGTCCCTCTCCACACCCCATTCCCCTGGGTCTGTGACCCAAGGTGGACTAATCAGAAACCTCCCCTGGGATTTTCCAGTTTGGAGTTAATGAGACCAGGAGTTTTCTTTTAGTTACAGAACTAACTGAAAGGTTTTTCATGGAAGTTTCTTGGCAGCTATCCTCCTTGTTATTTGGAGAAAGTTTATCTGTAGTAAGAAAAATGAGGACAACACGCAGAAACATAGCCAAGAGATATAGGATGGAAAGAGTGACACAGACAAGGTAGAAGGGAGGGGCGAAAAGGGGAGAGGGAGGAGAGAACCCCTTTGGGTCCCTAGATCCATTTATACCTGAAGCCAGATCCACTCCTAGACTTTCCAAATACGGGACTCAACAATTCTCTTTCTGCTTTAGTTAGCTTGACTTTGTTCCTGTCATGTTCCATGGAAAATCTTCACTAATTTTGAAACAAAGAAAGAAAATAATTTTGTCTAAACTGTATGATTCATTAGCAGGCTAGGGAAATGGTTATGGCTTAACTGAGGTAGCTGACTAGGAAGGTGGCAGCTGATACAAAAATGTCACTGAGATGACAGCAAATCAGTTGACTTCAAAAGTATTGAACTAGATGACAACTTTAGGGAAAGACTCAAGGGATGTCAAGGAAGCCCCGACCTGCTCAACACTCTTAACAACTTTGATAGAGATTTCTTAGACTGCTTATCAAAATTGTAGATAATCCAAAGTTAGATGATCCGGATAAGTCACTCAGTGACAGAATCCAGATCCATGAGTGGCTGACAGCTACAGGGATGGATCCAAACACGTTGGATTAAGTCTGAGGAAGACCAAGTCATGAGGAATCATGTCAAATCTTACGTTCAAGGACCAGTCACACCAGTATAGGGAGAGGAGGGAAGCAAGCCTTCCCAGCAGTCACAGGAATTTTTGCTGGCCACAAGCTCAGCGTGATCCCAGAGTACTGGACAGCTGCCAAAACACCAAACACAAGACCTGGCAAGCTTCACACAAACACAGTGTTAAGGACAAGGGAGATAATCATTCCCCATGTTTCATCCCTGTCAGAGCACATCTGGAGTACAAAGTACAAGGGGACGAGAAACAGCATCCTATAAAGAATGGCTGAAGAAATGGGGGCATTTTGGTCAGAAGAGAAGTTGTAGTTTCTATTTCTCCACAAACACCTCAATGGCTGACATATGGCCAAGGGGAGACCTTATTTGCTCGACTCCAAAGAACAGAACCTGGACCGATGAGCAAAAGTTACATGGAAGGGAAATGTTGGCAAGAGAAGCAGACAACCAGGTCAGTCATGGCTCAGGCTCTGCCAGCTTTAAGCATCATCACCTAAAGGAAGTTCACGATTCTTCTCTCTCCACCACTTCACTGCCAAGGGAGGGAAGGCTGCTATCACTCCAGCTTTGGGACATTCTACTGGCCACTGTACTCAGGTACAGGATAGGGCAGTGATGTGACCAGGTGCTAATGTATGTGGAGCACGGGAGGCTGGGGTGGAGCTGGGAGAGGTTGTGAGGGGGAAACATGGTCATAGAAAAGTGACCTTCTTTGGCCACCTTTTCTTGTGTCTCATCATATTGTTTTTTTTTAAAAAAGAGAGAGATTATAGATTTCTGGAATCCAGCTCTTCACTGGGGGTGGGTCCAGTAAAGCTATGGTTAGTTTGTTTGTTTTAAACTTTCCAAGTGATTCTGATGCATAGCTAGGTTTGGGCACCACACAAATGACCCCACAAAGTGCTGATTCCAGGGAAAGTCACTTAATAATTGGTGTCGAAGTTTGATGGATCAACAATCCTCTCTGCTCTTTTCTTCATTCAGTCAAAGCCAGTGTCCAAAGCTGGGAGACCCTTCCCTTTGCTCTTTTGCCTATTGTCCTTCTGCTCTTCACCTCTGAACCATCGATGACCCAGCTTTTCACCACGCTTCACCTGGGACCAGCCATCTGCCTGCCCTCAACCTCCAGCCAAAGCTCCCAGGGCACTGCTGCCCCCACCTGGAGCTCCTTGCCATTGGTCCCCATCCCTGGTCTCACTTTTCTGGCTGAGAGAGAAACACTTTCTCTTTCTTCCATCCAGCTCTCTTGGCAGGAGATCTCACACCAGGGTTCTTCGGGTTTTTTTTTTTTTTTCCAACAAATAATGATTTAGTGCTGGGGTTATGTCCACAAACTGTTCTGGGTGCTAGAAATAAATGGCAAATAAGAAAGGACACAGTCCTTGCTGTCATAGAGCTTGTATTCTAGCTTGAGGAAGCAGATGATACATAAGATAATTTCAGAGAGTGATTAAGGGCTATGTTGAAAGTGAAATCAGGCAAAAGAAATGAGAAACATAAATTGGTGGTCAGAGAAGCCTCTTTAAAGGGATAAAGTCTGAGCTCAAACTTAAAAGACAAGGAGTGAGGGGCAACTGGGTGGCTCAATCGGTTAAGCCTCCGACTTTGGCTCAGGTCATGATCTCACATTCATGAGTTCGAGCCCCTTGCTGGGCTATGCTGACAGCTCAGAGCCTGGAGCCTGCTTCAGATTCTGTATCTCCCTCTCTCTCTCTGCCCCTCCCCCTCTCATGCTCTGTCAGTCTCTGTATCAAAAATAAATTTTAAAAAAATTAAAAAAAAATTTTTAATGAAAAAAAAAAGACAAGGAGTAAGCCAAACAAAGATGTGGGGATGAGCATTCTAGTCATGGAGAAGAGCATGTACAAAGGCCCTGGGGTGGGAATGAGCTTAGAGTGCTTGGAAAATCCAAAGAGTAGTATCGCAGCTATGAGGTAAAGGAGGAGAAAGAAAAAGAAGAAAAGAAAATGAAGGAGGATGAGGAGAAGGGGAAGGAAAAGAGAAAAGGGGGAGAGGAGGACAAGGAGGAGGAGGACCATAAGAGATTCCTCTAGCACTCAGAATCACCATCCAGTTTTTATGGCCTGCTCTGAGTCTGCCCACCTTCCCACACTCCTATCCCCCACACACGGTGGTTTGTGCCTAGAGCCTTTCCCTGCCCTCCTGTTGTCTCACAAAGTCCATGAGGCATATTTGCAAATATCCAGGCCACAAAGGTAGATAGGGTTTGAGTTATTTCCCGTGGGTCTTCTGGGACTCAGCTGATCCACAGATGTGAGTAGGCCCCTGTTTTCCAGAACTTTTCACGGCAGTTTTGAATATTTCACGCAAGTTTGAAGCCTTGTCTATGTAGAGCTCACAAGGACTTCTGGCAGTGTCACCTAACTCCTTACCCTACCCATCCCAGCCTCAATTCCAGCCCAGCCAAGACAGCCTGTAAATATGGGAAACTTACACCAGCAAGAGCTGGCCAGCAACACAGAAGGCTTCGTGTGGTGTCGTGAGCTCCCTGATACTGTAGGTGCCCTGGCAGATGTACCTATTATAGAACCACACACAACTGCACTGTCAGAAGAACACTAGAGGAAACAATACAGTAGATAATGTGGGCCACTTGCCACCCCATTCAATATATGCATGTGCTTGAGCGTGCATGGGAGGGGACTCATTCCCTCACTCTATCACAGTGAGTATTTTGTACATGTCATGTCAGGGGTTAAGGACAAGCAACCCACCTGTTTTACCCCGTTACTTAATTGAGGAGACACTAGTCTCTTCCAATGCTGGAGGCACAAATGGAAGTCCTGGACTTATGGAGAAATGTCACTGTCCTTCTATTCCCCGTTAACAGAACTATCTGGAAGGAGACATAAATAAGGCCACAATGAGAATCTAGTACCCATGTTCTTATTTATGTACAATTTGGAAGGACTTTTAAGGAATAATATTTTTTAGCACCGTTTTATTTTTAATTTCTTTAAATGTTTATCATTTTTGAGAGAAAGAGAGAAACAGAGCATGAGTGGGGAAGGGGCAGAGAGAGAGAGGGAGACACAGAATCCAAAGCAGGCTCCAGGCTCTGAGCTGTCAGCATGGAGCCTGATGCAGGGCTTGAACTCACAAACACGAGATCAGGACCTGAGCTGAAGTTGGACGCTCAACCAACTGAGCCACCCAGGTGTCCCAAGGAATAATTTTGATTTATATGATTTTTGCTTTCCATGGTGCCTCTTGAACCTAACCCTCAAGTAAGATGGGGCTCCAGTCTACTCAAATGGTTTCATTTTCTTTCAGAATATATACCCCAGTGAGCTTTTCTTTTTCTTCTCTTTTAATTTCTCTTCCCTCCTCCTCCTTCCTTCTTCCCGCCACTTGCATTCTTCTTTCTTCTTCCTCCTTCTACTCACCCTCCTTCTTCTTCTCTCTCTTGTTTTCTTGTTTTATCCACTTCCTCCTTATTCCTTTCTTTCCTTATAGCTTCCACCTTTACTGAGGGAGAGGGTGAGATAGGACAGGCCACTCTAACATACTGGCCCCATTTTCTCCTCTCAGTATGAAACGTATCAACACCACACACACACACACACACACACACACACACACCAACACTCCTTCCCCTCCTGACTCATTTAGCAAGTATATAAACTTTACATGCTGTTGAGAAGACCATCTAGATACCTTTTACTGAATGAGAGGACATGAAATACTGTGTTTTTATATGACTAAGCATTAAAACGTGTGGCAAAGATAGCTCATTGTCCCTTTAAATCTATTTTCACCTTCATCCTTTTGAAAGAAAAAATCCTTTCCCCAAGTTTTAGCTGGGCATGTGGCTGCCCAGCTAAAGGCTTTATTTCCCAGGCTCCCTTGCAGCTAGGTGTGGTCAAGTATCTAAATTCTTACCAGTGCAGTGTGTTTGGGAAGTGCTGGGTGCAATTCTGGGTCACATCGTTCAGAAGAAAGCTGCTTGCCCTCTGCTTCCTTTCCCCCTCTGCACACTGACTGGAACTCACATGTGTTGAGAGTGAGCTGGTTGTAACCGCTCTGATGAGAACACCCTACAATAGTGCTGTCCAGTGGAAATAAGCTCCCCGCAGGTGAAATTCATTGTATATATTAAGAAGTATACAGTAGGAATAAATGTAAAACAAGTAAAAGTAATTTTAACAATATATTTTACTTACACTAATGTATACCATTACCACTTCAATATGGAATCAATATAAAAAAATTATTGAGGGGCACCTGGGTGTCTCAGTCAGTTGAGCGACTGGCTCTTGATTTCGGCTCAGGTCATGATCTCAGTTTGTGCGATCGAGCCTGACGTTGGGCTCTGTGCTGACAGCACAGAATCTGCTTGGGATTCTCTTTCTCTCTCTCTCTCTCTCTCTTTCTGCCCCTCCTTCTCTCTCTCTCTCTCTCAAAATAAATAAACACTTAAAAACTTATTGAGAAGTTTATTTTCCTTTCATCCTAATCTCTCAACAACTGGTATGTGTCTTATACTCACAGGACATCTCAATTTGGACCAGCCACGTTTCAGGTGCTGTGACTCCTGGCTGTCTATGGGACAGCAGAGCACTGGCGGACTGGCAGGGCATCACGACAGAAGGAATCTGGGCTCCTGGTTGACCTGGTGGAGCAAAGCTGGCCATCATCCAGGACTTCCCATTTACCTCTTATTTAAAAAGATGCGGGGAGCCTGGGTGGCTCAGTGGTTAAGCATCCGCCTTTGGCTCAGGTCATGAGCTCACAATTCGTGGGTTGGAGCCCCGTGTCGGGCTCTGTGCTGACAGTTCAGAGCCTGGGGCCTGCTTTGGATTCTGTGTCTCCCTTTCACTGTGCCCCTCCTCTGCTTGCTCTCTGTCTCTCTGTCTCTCAAAAATAAATAAACGTTTAAAAAAAACCCACCACGTTGTATTTTGGGGTCTCTTTGAAACATGAGCTTACCCTGTATCTTCAGTAATATAACATGGTAAGAGGTTTGTTTTCCTCCCCCACAGAAGTTAATATTGACCTGCATCTGACATTCTGTATAACAAGCAAATGGAGAGCAATAGTGAAGTTCTTGACATACCAGCCCATGTTTGTGAACCCATCAGTAATTACATCCTGTTGTTCCAGCTGAATCAGCAGTACGTATGGGGGAGCACCCAAGTTTTACCCTTGAAAAATCCCTATGTGATATGCTTTCATTTTTTGTATATTTTGGTATTTTTGCATTTCATGAATGTCAAAGCAGTAAGTAATCTCTTTCCATTTTCATTATCAATTTGAACTCAATACTTATTAAAAGGGGGCAATGTTTAAAAAAATAAAATTACATAATAAAAAAGAGGGGAATATTACAAAAAAAAGAGAAGTGGGAGGGATGACTGACGGTTAATTGCAATATCATCAGCAGTATTTAATTTTTAAAAACTCCAGTAGATTAGAAATAGTTTATTTAAAAGACCTTATCCAGTTTAAAATTCTCAGATTCCACACAGGTACTTTACAAATATCTAATTTCGTAGGCATGGTTGTCTAAGTTTGCATGTAAAAATGAAACAACGATCAAATTAGGTTTTTTTTCCCTATCCAATTTGTTTCTGTGTTCCCACAAACAAAAGGAATTGGCTAAAGATTGACAAGGTTGTTCACGTTTCTAAATTAATTTTCTGGTTTATGAGGAAATGCAATCCTAAAGTCTATAAAAAGAAAAAACAAAGCAAATGTAAATAAGGAGCCATCGCTTCAGATTTTGTGTTCCAAGATATGTCAGTTATTGTCCGATTTGTTGTTGCTGTTTTCTTTCAATGAAAACTCACCATCCAGAATGCCAAGGGCAGCCATAGTTAATTCATTTTATTCCCTGTTCATTTTCTTGTGTCGATACAGAAGACCAGTTAAAGGAACAGATTTAGGAGTCAGACATCCCTGAGTTTGTATCCTGACTCCACTGACTACCAGCTGTGTGATCATGGGCAAGTTATTAAACCTCTCAGAGACTTGGTTTTCTCATCTGTAAAATAAGAATAATAATAAACTGTCTTAAAGTACTGGAAAGAATAAGTGAGATGAGTAGGAAGTATTTAACACCATGCCTCATCGAGTGTTGCTGCCAAGTATTTTTCTATTTCCAAAATAATCATCTTACAATGTATATGTTTTAAGCACCTACTCTATGACAGTTTTTTTCTTTAGCATGGATTATTTCTGACTCTCACAGCAACAGTGTAAGGAGTAGGGGAGCGGTCTCATTTCAGAGCTGGAGAAATTGTGGCTCAGAGAGGTGAAGTGGCCTGCGTAAGGTCACACAGTGAATATATAACTGAACAAAAGTCAAACATCAAAGCCTGTGCTCTTTCTACCAGATTGAGGTGGGGGTCTCTGGGACACACAGTACTACAGCATTGTGCACCCCAGAGTGGGACAAAGAAAGAGAAGGCCAAGCAGCTTTGGAGGTCTCCAAACCTCACGATTTAGAATAAATCCCCCAATTATGCTTGAAGTTGGACAAGCTTTTGAAATCTCAACTGGACATTCTTTTCCCATCAAGTTCCTTGAAATTTCCCTTTAAAGAGCATCTAGGAAAAGCCACTCTCATTAGCTAGGGTCTAGCTTTATTTTCCTAATAAACAGACCTTTAGTCAGACAAAAGAGCCTCTTTTATTTTCAATCAATTCTTCAACATTTCAGCTGATTTTCTTCTATTTGGCTTGAAATTGTGATCTGGGAATGGCTGGTCCTGCAAATTGTCATCCTATGAGGGAAGCCCCTTGAGGATCCTCAACTTGTTATTTTTAATCACTGTAATCTCCTTGTCAAAGGAGGCCATGGTCAGAAACAGAGCAGGCCTTTCAGAGCTTTTCTAAAGCACAATTATTGCCAAGGGAGGGGGGACAGGAGGAAGAGGGAGGGAGGGGAGAGAGAAGTGGTGGGAGAGAGAAGGAAGTCAATATAGCACTAGCAACTTGGAAAAGGCTGAATAATAATCTCAGTTGGATTCTGGAGGTTGAGAAGAAAGCCCATGATATATACAAGTGTGTATACACACATGTGTATACACACATATACATACACACACATACATATACAGTGACCATTATAATCCAGAGTAGAACACCTAAAGGAGATACTGGGGGGGGGGGGGCGCGGGGCATGGAGACCAGAAGCTATTGGGAGATGAATTGGAATTCTGGGTACAAAGATCCCCGCAGGAAAACAAGCCATTGATTCCAAGGCTTGTGAGGGGGCTCTAACTTAAGAAAAAATAAAAAAGCAAGCAGAACACCAGGGGAATGTTAACTTCTAGGGCCCTAAGTCAATACCCCGAACAGAATGCATTAGATTTTCTTTTAACATGATTATTCTAAGAAAGCCAACGGAAAATGTCACAAACTAGGCCAGAGCCTTTTTCTTCCTAACTTTGAGTGGCAGAACCAAGTTTGCTAATCTCAGAGTATTTAGTTAGAAGGCTGGGAGAACTGGTTTCTGCAACATCTTCCTTTCAAGGTCTCTTAGCCACCACAAGGGAGAAACGGGGATTGCCAGCCAACAGCCTGAGTGGGGGCACCACAGTCCAAAAGTCTAATGTGTAGGTGGGAACAACCTGTAGGATAAAGTCTAGAGCTCTCTCTCTCCTGGTCTGGGTTCCCACCTACTGGCCATGGAGCTCTGGTATACCACGGGCCCCTCCTCCTGGTGCTGGGGTACCTACAGCAGGTGCTCCGATCATCAGGGAGGATTCAAATGGTAAGAAATGCCTGGTAGGATACCGGGGGTGGGGGGGCAGCTTTGTCTAAATCATCTAAAAATATCCTCCTGGGCACATAGTAAGAACAATCTTAGGTGAGGCTCCCAGTATGGAGAAATCATTCATTCACTCATTCTGTTAATTCATGAGGACTCAGATAGCCACCGTTCACTAGTAGACTGAACTGGAGTGCTGTGAATACCATTTTTAAACACACACACACAAACACACACACGCACGCACACACACCACACCACACCCCCCAAAAAAAATGACTAGGCAGGTACATCCCTTCGTTATTAAACCAATAAGGGGCTCATATCCAACTCTAAACATGTATTGGGTACCTCGGGCACACTCGTCTTTGTCCACTCTCGTATTAGCTACAAGCACCACAGAGGTTGGATAAATAGCTACCTACACAGCTCGGAAATAAGCTCAGAGAAATTAAAGGACTTGCACAAGGTCACACAGCTACTGAAGTCAAGTCCGTCTGACTCTAAAGCAGCCTCTGTCCCTGCCACGTGGAGCTTGGGCTGTTTCCCCAGGAACACGGTCTTCGGTTTTGGTGAGGCCTCTGGCAAAGGACCCAGGGGATTCCGCCCGCCCCCCTCCGGTCCACGTAAAGGACAGGCTGTTCCCGGCTCCTCGGAAAGGCTGTGGCGGCGCCGGCAGCAGCCCCCCTCCACCCCCGCTCCCTCCCGAGCTGGGCCGGGGGTTCCTTCTCCCCGCTGCACTGAGGGCCCCCGCGGACAGGCGCGCGGGGGGAGGTCAGAGCGGCTCCTCGCCACCCGCTGAGCTCCGCCACGTGCCGGGGCCGCTGGGAAGCCAGGTGGACAAAGTCGGGGACACGATCCCGGGACACCGGGAGAAGCATTCTGAGAAAGGTAGCCCCTGCTTACGGTAGCCTGCGTGGCCCAGGCGCCCGCTGACAGTGGCCCAAACTTTCTCCAGTGTTCTCCAACCGCTTCCTCCCGCAGCCTCTGGGAACCCGGAAGGCTGGGATGCAAGGGCGGCGGCTGCGGGCCCACCAGCTCCCCCCTCCCCAGACCCTCTCCTCCCTGCTAGGTATCGGAACTGACTTACGAAGGGTGGGGGGTAACACGCACCCTGTCACTCCCCGCCGGCAGGGCCCCAGGTGAGACGGGGCAGGCTTCCTTCCCTGCCCTAGGTCCTGTCTCCCAACTGGAGAACCGCAGCTGCTGCGCCGGGAAAAGATGTCTGGGGAGACGATCCGCCGCGGAGAGAGGCGGTGGGTCGTGGGAATGGAGTCAGGGGTCTTCAGGTCTGCGCGGGTCGAGCGGCGCTCCTGCCCCGGAGGCGCTCACCTGCCCGGACATCCCCTCCGCGCGCTGCCTAAAGCCAGCGCTCAGCGGAGGAGCGTAGGCGCAACATCCCAGTGGCGTAGAGCCTCGGGGTGGCTGGAGCAAGAGTCCCCTGGCCTCCAGGGAGCAGGCCTCAGGAATGTGAGCTTCCCTTTCCGACTTCACCAGGTTTCCCTTCCCTCTCCGAACCTACCCACAGCTCCTCGGAGGCCCGTTCCACTGGGAGCCGGTCCTAAAAATCCACACTCTTCTCCCTCGCCTGGGACCATCGGAGAATAATTTGGAGTTCTTTCCGGGGACCCATATGAAAGCTTCAGACTCTTCCTGCCCTCCTCCCCGTGCCCCGCGACCAGTCAAGGGAGAAGGCGAAGTCCCTTTTCCTGGAGGCATATGTCCAAGGAAGCTGGGAGTGACCATCCCGCCTGGGGCCCGTCTAGGAGAAACTGGTATCCTCCCCTTCAGGGATAGGAGAGGGGAAAGCCAGTTTCCCACCTTGCCTGGGACCCGACTGGGAGACACCAGGCTTCCCTCCGCTCCAGCTGCGGATCTGGAGGAAGGCGGGTTTCCACTGCTCTCCCGGAGTGGGCCGGGGGAGAAGCCAGGTTCCCTCCCAGCCAGGCTGGCGTGGCGCGTCGCTCAGCTGCAGCCCACGCCCGGGAGCCGCGCGTCGGAGATGAGGCTGCTGGCCTGGCTGCGGACCCCGCGACGGCCCCGGACGCTGGCCCGGGAGCGGCGCCGGGCTCGCGGAGAGAAAGGCTGAGGACAGTCAGGACACAGGGCCCTTGCCGGACTGTGCCGGCACCGTGCGCCCCGGGACCGTGCGCCCTCCTCCGGCACCGCGCGGTCGGCGCCCTTCCGGGGGCCGGGTCCCGCGCCCCCAGCGCCACGCCGGGCCACTTACCGCGGTAGCTGATTCCCGGCTTGTAGAAGTCGGGGTCGCCCTCCACGCGGAGGCTGAACTCGGTGTAGCCCTCGCGCCGCGTTCCCTGGGCGCGCAGGATGCGGCTGCAGTAGCCCTCTGACTTGGGCACTTTGTCCAGGGTCTCGTCGGAGAAGGCCAGCGCCGCGGCCAGGGGCAGTGCCAGGGCCAGCAGCGCTGGACTCCGGCTCAGCCTCGGGGTGGCCGGGGACTGCCTCATCCTCGCGGGCGTCCAACTTTGTGCCGCTGCCGCCGGCCCTCGCCACGCAACTCCTGCCCGAAGGGGTCCCCGTGGAAGCGAGACCAGGCGGAGCCCCGGCGGGGAGCGGGAGCTCGGAGCCGGCGACCGGGAGACCGTGCGGGTCTCGGCTTGGCGGCTGCCGAGCTGCGCCGCGCTGAGCTGAGCTGAGCTGAGCTGAGCGAGCAGAGCCGCGCGAGGAAGGGAGGGCGGCGGCGAAGGGGGAGGAGGGCGGGCTGATTTTGCCCAGATCGCGAGCGCAGCGCTGTTTTGTTTCCGAGCTGGCGATTAGCGGGCGCGGCGGTGTTTATTTTGCGACACTGGATTCCCAGGGTCTGGCAAGGAAATCATAAGGCACAGGGACACTGCGGGATCTGTCCCGCCACCAAGGAGGCTGCCGCCCCAACCCAGCTACACCTTTGCACCCTGAGGAGTAGGGTGCTCCAAGGCGAGAAAGACTGAAAAGTAACTTTTGTTGCACACCTACTTTGTGCCTCCCAACATGCTGGGTGGTTGGCTTAGGGTATCTGCTCACCTTCTCCACTCTCCCAGCACACTACAAACGTGACATTACTTTCACGCATTTTACAGATGAGCACACTGAGGCCTGCAGCTGAACAGTTAAGGCGGAGTCTGATGCCATGACTGTCTGACTCTATTGCTCTTTTGGAACAGGTCAGACTGGAGGATGAAAAAGGAGCAGAATGACTCATCCAACTGCGCCCAGTAGGCACGGCGCCTACAGCCTGTAATATTTTTGGAGACTCCTGAAAATATTTTCTTTAAAATCAGAAGGAAAAAACATTTAGGTCTAATAAAGTGTTATATATAATATCAATGTATTTCTGTTTACACTTACGCAGTCATAAAATATAACGTTTACTGTTGTTTTATGAAGGAAGGAGACCCCAAGGAGAGAAGTGCCTTAGGCCCAAGAAAGTCCTCATCTAGGCCTCGCAAGGAGTTTCAAATGGCTCAAAGAAAAGCCTGTGTTTTCTTGGCTTAGATTTTAGTCTCCAGTGACCGATTTTTAGAGAGGAACTGAGCCCAAGGCACCAGGAAAAGGCCTAGGTGCAGAAATCTCTCCCATTGTCTCCCTGGAGACAAACTTGAATCAAACCTTAGTTGTGCCACTCACCCACTGTGAGATGTTGGTGAGATATCTTGTCTCTCCAACCTTAAGTTTAAGTTTCTCGCTCTGGAGGAAGTGTGTGTGTGTGCCTACAGGCTAATACACCCTTCCTCTAGGGGGTGCTAGAGTCCAATGAAATGACCCATATAAAACACCTGGTAGGGGCGCCCAGGTGGCTGCGTTGGTTGAGCCAAGGACTTCCGCTCAGGTTATAATCTCACAGTTCATGAATTCGAGCTCCCTGTTGAGCTCGACAGCTCAGAGCCTTGTAGCCTGCTTCAGATTCTGTATCTCTCTCTCTCTCTGCCCCTCTCCTGCTAGTACTCTGTCTCTCTCCCTCTCTCAAAAATAAACATTTAAAAAAAATTTTAAACATTTAGCCTAGCCTTCAGCCCCTCCCCCCTCCTCCTCAAGGGGTGGGTCTGGGCTGGTCCTGGGTACCACAGCAAGGAAGACCAAACCCACCTAGGAGATGCCTTAAGCCCCCTGCCTCCCCGCAGGGTGCACAAGCATCCCTCTGGAGGTGCTTTCAGAAGTTTCGTTACCTCTCCTCTCTCTGGGCAGTCAACACATCTTAACAGCCTACATTTAAAAAGCAATCTCCTTTGCTCTCCACGTCAGGTTTTTCTCTTCGACATCACTAACAAACAGCCCAGAGGAGCCATCCACGTTGATGGTCTCCATTCCTCTGCACCTGCCCACTTACTTTTCAGTCCTTGTCCTGGGACTCCCACTTCCATTATTAACTGGGCAACTTCTGTCAGAAGTCACCCAAGAGTGCCCCTTGCTGAAGCCAATTATGCTCTCTTCTCAGCCCTGACCTTCCCTGACTCCCAGCAACACCTGATCCAGCTGACCAGCCCTCCTTTATAGAGGTGACGCTCAGATTCACGTCTGTGTCCTGAGTGAACAAATTATCTCCTGTATCACTAGCTCAGAGCGCATGCTGGATTCCATGGTGCATAGTCTAAGTCATCCAGCATCCTTTTGTTGAGTGTA
Source organism: Cryptoprocta ferox (assembly GCA_028646485.1). Classification (NCBI taxonomy): domain Eukaryota; kingdom Metazoa; phylum Chordata; class Mammalia; order Carnivora; family Eupleridae; genus Cryptoprocta; species Cryptoprocta ferox. The sequence continues at coordinate 42,227,013 of CM053575.1, forward strand.
GATTTGAGGCCAAGTCTGTGCTGAGCAGTGGGCACCACAGAGAACAAAAATTCATTCATTCATTCATTCATTCATGTCGAAGGCCCTCCACGTGCTCAGTGCTGGGACACAAAACAGACTTACTGTCTTGTAGATCATACAATCCAGTGGGAAAAGCAAATATTAAATAGCTACAGAATCTTTTCAAATTATGATTGTGATATACACTACAAACTAAAAAAAGTGTTTTGTGAGATTTTATCTTAGAGGACAGGAATGAATATATAGAGATGAATAAAATGTGGCTCCTGTCTTTACAGAACTTACTGTATGTCCAGTAACCCAAATATGTGATCTTGAGTGTCTTTTCTTCTATATCAACATATTAAAATCCAACATGGAAGTGGACAAGTAGGGAGAAGGTAGGGATGTAAAAGTTAATTTATTAAACATTGACAGGAAAACCATGTCAGGTAGGAGGCCCATGTCCCCTCCCACCTCATTTCCCAAATTAGGAGCCTATAAAATCAACCATCGAGGTGCCACAGCTAGAAGGGGAAAAGAAGCAAGATTCAAAACAGGCCTCGCTGACACTGAAATGGGCCTTCTCCCTCTTCACGGTGTTGACCTCATCATCTGGGCTATGACAGCAGGCTCTAAGCAGCCCATCATCAAACACCAATGCCACTACAAAGCCAGATTTCCCCAGCCCAGCTCTGCTGTCACATCAGACCCCTGTTCTCTCCTCACACGTCTGGTCCATCACCAAGTTTCACCTTCTAACTACCTCTTGAATCTGGCCACTTCTCTCCATCTCCTCTGCCACCACACCAGCCTGAGTTGTCACCATCTCTCGGCGTCCTAATTGGGCTGCCCATGTCCATTCCTGTTCCCTCCAATATGCTGTCTGCATTGAAGCCTGAAGGATCCTTTTACAAATGCAGATTTGAATGTCAATCCCAAGGTTAAAATCCCTTTTCAGTGGCTTTTTGTGGCTCTCGGAACAAAGACCAGAATTTTCAACATGGCCTCCAATGCCGTCCTGAATCTGTCTCCCGGGCCATGCACTCCTTCTGTCATGGGCTCCAGCCCCCATGGCTTTTCAGTGCTGTGAGCTTGTGCCTGTGTCCTTCTCCCTGCCTGGCATCCGATGCTCTGTAGTCTCTCCCACTCACCACCCTCCCCAGCCAACTCCTAAGCATCTCTCTGATCTCAATGCAAAACTGCTTCCTCAGAGAAGTCCTTCCCGATTTCCTATTTATACACTTTGCTTTATATGCTCTCCTGGAACCTGATATATTTTTCTCTTAATATTCTCAAGATTTCTAATTCCATATTCATTTTTACGTTTGATTTTTACATTTTGTATTTATTCCATACCTGACTCCATCACTAGATTTCAAGCTCCATCAGGGCAGGGACTGTCTCTGTGGCTCACCACCATATTCTCGATGCACACATCATGGTCTACGAATAAAAAGTCTTTAACAGGCTCCCAGTGCCCTTTGACTCAGCCCAAGTTCTTCAAGTGACCTTCAAGGCCCTCCATGATCTGGCTGTAGATCCCAGACTGAGCGCCCAGTGCTGCTCAGCTGGGTTATCTATATCCCCCACTTTCAGTCCTGCCTTGACACCTTTGCCAATAGCTTTCCCATCACCTAGAATGCCTTCCCCTCCTGTGACCCATTTAAATTCTCTCCTCCATGGAATGAGATCACACATTCTCTTCTCTGGACTTCAGTAGAACTTAGGAGGAGAACGTTTCTTATTTTGACTATTGTGTTCTGGTGAATTGTCATGAACTTTTTCGTGTGTCTGTGCCTCATCTCTTAGCAATGAATCCAGTTTACTTTCTATTTAATTTCCTGTTCAGATGTTTTGTTCTGTTGTAAAATACACTGGACTTCAAGAAATCTCTTTCCAGTTTTGTAGCCTAAGGCAGAGCTGATGTTAGTTGCTAAGGTGTTGCTAGGGAAAGTCATTTAGCCAGGGCAGATAATTAACTTTATCAGTGTGTGTGGGTAAGTCACAGAAAAGAAGAGCTGGGGGCCCTACTTATCCAAGGAGGGGGAAATTCCTTTGATTGGTAAGAGGTGAGATCAGCCTTTTTTTTCTTTTTTTCTTTAAGAGAGAAGGGGGTAAAAAGCGTTTCTAGATTAGTGTTTTTCTGAGTATGGCCATTGAAACACAAGCATTAGCTGTTTGCCTCAAAAGCAGACTCCAAAATCCCACCCCAGACCTACTGCATCTGCACTTTGAACAAATTCAAATCAAAGTTTAGGAAACCACTACCACAAGAGCTTGTAACGCAGACTGGAAATGCAAGGGTTCTAGTCTGGCTTTCCCACGTTTGGGTTGTGTGAAGATGAGTGGTCTTGACGTCACAGGACCAGTCTAAACTATTTTCGGTGTACAAAATTGAAAATAGTAATACCGTTTTGCCCTCGCCCCAGGGTTTAGAGAAATAAATGCGTAACTGAGATAATAATCTGTAAACCTCAAAGTTATTTACACAAACAAAAGTTAGTATTGTTACTCTTATTCTATTAATTTAGAACAAGAATCCAGAAATGTCTTTATTTCTGTAACTCATAGAGTTATACTCAGAAGCTTTCATGGAAGGGGATTTCTAGAAAAAGAAAGTAGATAGACAATAATGGAAACTGAATCGCTCTGAATAATCTATTTGTGATCTTTCATGAGGAAAAGCTGTCTACCAGTGAGCCAGTAGGTTTTGAGACTAAGTTTTGGAAGAGTAATATAAGTAGTAAAATTTTTAAAAATTCTAAAAGCAAAAAACATCAAATGGGGGGCCTGGCTGACTCTGTTGGTAGAGCATGCAACTCTTTTTTTTTTAACTTTATTTATTTATTTTGGGAGAGAGAGAGAGAGAGAAGGAGGGAAAGAGAGAATCCCAAGCAGGCTCCAAGCTCAGTGCTGACAATCGGGAGATCATGACCTGAGCTGAAATCAAAAGTCTGACGCATAACTGACTGAGCCACCCAGGCATCCCAAGCATGTGACTCTTGATCTCAGGGTCTTAAGTTCAAGCCCCACTTTGGGTGTAGAGCTTTTTGGGGGTAGAGATTTTTTTTTTAATCAATTAATAAAAATATATTTATCTAGCGCTAAATGTGTTCCAGGCATCAGCCATAGCCTGTGTAACTACCCTATCTTTGGAATTCTGAAGCTAACTGGGTCCCTCCCACAACTCCACCCAAGGTTATGAGCTTTCTATTTACCTGGTGTCTCCAGTGCTTTCCTCTCCATTCAGTTTTGCCTTCCCCTCTCTACACCCACCCTCTCCGCCCCGCCCTGCCCTGGAGCATTTCTCTACTTATTTCCCACTGCTACATCCAAATTAGCATTCTAACATACCCTTCAAAAGTCCCTCTCACTCTAAAGCTCACAGCATCCCATTTATACTTCTTCATCCTTCGTCACCCTACCCCCATCATCTAGAGCCTCCAGGTCATTCCCCTACAGCTATAGAAAACTCTGCCACTGGTGCACCGGCTTCCTGCCCAGCCTAATGCATGCCATAGTCTTGGGAAACTAGGGAGTCTGAATGTCTGAATGATATTTAGTCATCCGTCTAACCTCTTCTATTCTGATGAGCTTGACTCTCTGTCAGCAGCCATCCTGGACAGAAACCTCGCTTTGGAGATCTGGATTCCCAGAAGGTCTCCATCGTCCCACTTTTAGCTTTCCCATGTCCTCACTCCCTTGACCCCTCTGTGTCATTAAGAGATATTATTGCTTACTCACTTCTGGTTTTCTGGGCCGATCTTGTTGTCAGCTCCTTTCCCACCCAGTCTGGACATCATGCTTAACCATTTTAACCACATCCTTGCCAGTACTCTTCATCGGGTCATCTCTTTCACTTCTCTGCCTCCTCACCATCTAACCCCCAAACCTAGATCAACTAAGCAGAATAGTGGAGTTCTGCTGCCCCACTAATTGTCTTACTACAGACTTGTGAATTCTGTTCTTAACCACAGTTTTTAAATTTATTCCTAATCAGTTTCTTTTTCCATTCTTCACAGCACCTTATCTCTTTCTTCTAGACCTTACCACCTTTACAAGCCTGCTGAATCACCCTTGTTATTCTCTCTCTTTGTGAGAGTGGAGTGGCAACCTGGTCTCTTATTTCACCCCCCATAGAGAAGACATAACTTCATCAGATCTCTGTCTCCTCTGCCATCAAACTAAATTGGCGAAGCCCAAATTCATTTCTTGCCTCCAAGAAAGAAGGGTTTGACTCTTTGATTCCTTAGAGGCTAATTCCCCACCCGTGTTCTTGTGCTCATTCCCTCCTGCCTTCTGCTGAGCGCTAATCTGGCTGTGAAACTCTCTGCTTCTTGTGCTTCAGTCTCCCTTCCTGCTCAGGTCCTCAGCCTGCAGGCACTGGTGAATCTCCCCCATCCGGAGCTGACACCAGGAGTGGTGGTGGGCGGGAAGTGGCGTGACAATGGGCATTTCACTGATCTTCTCTCCCTCTCTGGTGTTTTCTTAACTATGCACTTCAGAACCAGATTTGTTGAAAGAGTTGCCCTCCCTTGCTATTTGCTGCTCCCTCAGTTTTTATTCATTTTTCACAGGCAATGAAGTTTGGGATCAGCTCATAGCTCTTTATTGACTGCCCCATCAGAGGTCACCTAAGACCTCCTACTTGCCATAGGCATTGTCTGAGTTAAAATAGACAAAAGCCATCAGTTAAGAGCCCTGTCATTGTACAGCTGGTTGGGAACTCACCACTAAAAGGAGCTAAAGGGAATTGCACAGCGGAAGTAGGTCTAAGGTGTAGGCTTAAGGTGTAGACCTGCTCCCAACCAAGAGATCTCTCAGCCTTCCTGCTTTGGATTTGTGGTTGAGAGAGAGAGCATCATGTCTGAATGCAGTATGGCATGCAAGGTGCAGCTGTGGGCAGCTCTCAAGAACAAGCCCTTGCAAGTCCAGCTATGCATGGAACCCAGGCTCAGTCCACATTCCCCCTGTGGCTTTCTTGCTATTAATCTAGTAACCAGGACCAAGCAAAGCCACCTTTTTGAAGTTTTGGAACGTCATAGCTTAGACCGCATGACCATGGCACACTACTGCCACCTGGTGATAGGGAAGAGAACATATTTAAAATCAGGAACTCTCCAGGCACTGGTAAGGTCACCTCCATGGGCTTATTTTAGGGTAGATTGTTTGCTCTTTGATAATAGAGTCTTTGGGTTTTCCACTGTGTTTAGAATAACATGTCTGCATGAAGTATATATTTGGTGAAGTTTTGTGAAATTTAATCCTTTCCTTCAACAAACATTTATTGATTAACTAGGAGGAAAGTAGTACAAATATAAAAGATAATTCCTGCCTTCAAGAAGCTGTGGAGACAGACAAAGCAGATATTTGTAAAACAAAGAATCATATATACTAACTATTAATGAAAGCACAGAGAAGGGAGTGACTAATTCTTACTGGGGTGAGGGCCCAAGAAAAGGTGGCATTTGAAAAGACACTCAACACCTTCTTGCAAGACACATAAAAATTTGCTGATTGGACAAGGGAACAGATGTTCTAGGCAGAGGGAACAGCCAATGCAAAGAAGAGATGTGTGAAAAGGCAGGATGTGTCCTTGAGATAATAGAGTGATCTTTTCAGTGGCACTGTATGAAGATGGGTTGTCAGTGAGAGTCTGGGGCAAGGACATATGCTAAGAGGCTTTAACAGCAGTCCATAGGAGGGGCATGGGCTAAGGCTGGAGAAAGGATGACATGGAGGGTTATTTAGGGTAAAGAAGACGTAGTGCATAGTGATGTGTAGGAGAGGAGAAAGGAGTCGGATGACTCTGAGGGTTCTCACCCGAGCCACAGGGTGGAGGGTGTCATGGTGGTAACTGAGATAACGAATTCAAGAAAAGGAGCCACAGTGTGTGGGAATAAGGGAATGGTATGAGATTATATATATAATCTCATACCATTCCCTTATTATTATATATTATATATTAGATATATATATTATCTATATTATATCTATATATATATTAGATATATTATATCTATATATATATTAGATATATATTATCTATATTATATCTAATTATCTATATTAGATATATATATATTAGATATTAATATTAGATATATATATCTCTGAAAATATATATATATATTTTCAATTGTGGTTATGTCCCATTTAAAGGGTCTTTCTACAGTCTGTCTTTGACAGTGGACTGCCCAAGGCAAGAGATCACCAGCTCAGAAGCTAGATAGGAACTGGGGGACAGGGACCCGGAGGTTGGTAAGATCCTGTGCCCCAATCCTCCCTTTAAGACACCCTCAAAGCTTAGCTCCCCTCTGTTGCTTCCTCTCTGCTTTGAGCTCTGATTTTCAAACCAAAAGACCAGTTTGATAAATGTGCCATTGCTAGAATGCTAATGGAAAAAAGAATAATCTTCTGTGTCCCCTACCTGGCTCACCACGTGTTTGCCATGGTGGTGTCCTAGAGTGAGCCAAAGAAGTAGGATGCTAGACTGTGTAACCTGGAAGGTATCTATGGTCTTGGGGAGCTTTCAGGGCTTATTGGCTGATAGCGTCTCTGCTCACACTCAAGACTAGAACTGGAAGGAGGGACTGAGAGAGGAAAATAAAGAAGAAAATGGGCCCACATCCTTTTTAGCTTGATGCCATGAAGAAATAGAGGGAAGGAAAGAGACACAGTAAAAAGAAGAGGAGGTCAAAGGAGAACATAGAAATGGCTGGAGGGGCACCTGAGTGGCTCAGTCAGTTAAGTGTCTGACTCTTAATCTCAGTCCAGGTCATGATCTCATGGTTTGTGAGTTCAAGCCCTGCATCAGGTTCCATGCTGATGGTATGGAGCCTGCTTAGGATTCTCTCTCTCCCTCTCTCTGCCCCTTCCCCACTCGTACTCTTTCTCCTTCTCTCTCTCAAAAATAAATAAACTTAAGAAAAATAAATGGTCATGAAGTGTATTTAGTACAAAAAGGAATACATAGGAGAAACAAAGAAAGGACAGAGGAAAAGATGCTTCTATCTTCCTATTACCATAATGAAGTGTCCATGTGCTGCAGACAAAAAAAAAAAAAAAAAAAAAAAAAAAAAAGGCATTCTTTGCCTTCTAATTAACTGTGGCCCAAGTTTTGCACCTCTCTCAATCTGGAAAATGTAATAGCTGAAGCATCAGGTTTATGGATTGGACTGTGACTTAAATAAGCCACATCCAACTGTTACTTCAAACATACACCCAAAGAGCCAGAACCTGGAAAAAAGAAAGCCCCCAGAACACAGTTAAGCCCCATACTCATTTGTTTCGGAAAATTGGAACCAAATTTATTGGTCTGGGTGTTAAGAGAGAGTAAGAATCAAACACATTTTATTTATGTATTCATTAAACAGTTACAAAATGAACAATACTGGGTGCTTTATTGAGTCTCAAAAGCATGGGAGGGCAAGCCTCCTGTCTACAAAGGGCTTGCAATAATCAGAGAAGACAGTCCTAGCCTGCTTCTCTGAGCCAGGCAGTGGTGGTCTAAGTGCTTCCCATAAAGAGACTCATCTAATCCTCACAACAATCTGGGTAGTTTCATTTCCCCCATTTTGCAGATGAACAACATGAGGCACAGGGAGGTTAGGTGACTTGCTTGCTCAAGGTCACAGTCTATTTGAGAGCCCACGCAGATCTATAAAAGACATTTCAGTGCCAATTAAAGACCAAGACAAATGGTCTCTGTGTTTCTTGCAGAGTCCCCAAAGGGAGAAATCCCCACAGGCTGGAGTGGTCCAAAGGTTTCAGGGAAGCAGTCGGGCCTGATGGAGGGGTCGGATTTGGAGAGATGTGGGAGAAAGGGGACCTGAATAGCACTGACCGCAGGGGCTAGGACAAGTAGTGGAATAGTCAGGGGCCACTTGGTCTGGAACAAAGGGCCGGTGGCAGGAAATCACTGGGACTCTGTCCTGAAAGCAACAGAGCTGTGATGAACCTGCGGTACTGGAGTTCCTCTTGAGAAGATTTAAATGTGAAATGAGCTTTTGTTCTCGGCCCAGTGCATTTTAATGCTGTGATACAGGAGCCAGAATTCAGAGAGCATTCATTCATCAGGCTCCATTAACTCATTAAACTTACATTTCACTTTTGTCTCTGTTCCTTCTTCTCCTTAACAAGTCCTGGCATCTCAGATGCTGACCTTTTAGAAAGATTCTTATGCAGATTGTCAGTCCCCTTCGTTATCCTTGAAAACACAGCTCCAATGGCACCTCCGAGAAGCCTTCAGTGATGCCCTGGGCAGTGTTGTCACTCTTGTGTGCACCAGGCTCCTTGTGCATAACCCTTGCAGTACTTACCACATGGGATCATCATCTACATATGCACCTTTTTATCTCTCCCAAGACGCCAGGATCCTTAGGCGGTGAAACTGTTTACGTGGTATCCCTACTGCCTTGCACATAGTAGATATTTGGAAAATGTCTGCTGAATGAATGAAGGAATGATTGGTCATTATATTGGAAGGAATCCAGAAGAATATCTGGCTCAAATCTTTATCTCTTTTATGAACCAAAGTAGCTTCCTGGAACTCAGTTGCATTATAGTAGCCTATTTATTTATTACCTTCATAACACCCATCACAATCTGTAATCTATAATTATCTGATCTGCTTGTATCCTCTCTTAGGATAGCGCAAACCTTGTTAAGTGCAGGTGCCACACCTGTCTTGTTCACTGTCAGATAGTGCACAGCATGATATAAATGCTCTACAGATATTTGTTGAATAAAAGAAAGAATATTACATCTCCAGTTAACTATGCAGATTCTTTTTGGATTTCTCAAGTGAAGGGAGGAGAGTAGTACAAACATAAAATATAACTCCTGCCTTCAAGAATCTGCAAAGACAGACAAAGCAGCTATTTGCAAAACAAAGAATCATATATACTAACTATTAATGAGAGCACAGAGAAGGGAGTGACTAATTCCGGTTGGGGTGACTTTCTTTTAGATGACTCTAATTATTAGGCGAAAATTCTTTCTATTGAAATAAAAACTATTTTGCTAGAATTCTTACAGAATATGCCTAACAATGTGCCAAGAAATAGATTGTGGTTTTTAAAAAACATGTCCCCAATTCTTTGAGAATCCTTCCTTCAAAAGGTAGAGCTTAATTCTCCTTCCCTTGAGTGTGAGCTAGATTAAAAAAAATTTTTTTAATGATTTTTATTTTATTTTTCAGAGAGAGCGAGACAGAGCACGAGCAAGGGAGAGACAGAGCACGAGCAAGAGGGAGACAGAATCTGAAGCAGGCTCGAGGCTCTGAGCTGTCAGCACAGAGCCCAACGCAGGGCTCGTACTCACAGTGAGATCATGACGTGAGCTGAAGTCAGAAGCCCAACCAACTGAGCCACCTAGGCGTCCCGAGTGTGAGCTAGATTTAATGATTCACTTCTAATGACTAGAATAATACTGAAGTTATGGTGTGTGGCTTCAGAAACAGTCATGAAAGGCGCCCTAATTTCTTCCTTGCTTTCTTAGATAGCTCACTCTGGGAGATGTTATCTACCTTGCTGTGAGGACGTTCATGCAACTCTATGGAAAGACACATGTAACAGGAACTGAGACCTCCTGCCCTGTGAGTAAGCTGTCTTGGAAATAGATCCTCCAGCCTCAGTCAAACCTTCGAATGACTGCAGCCCCTATGGATGTTCTGTCTTCAACCTCATGGGGAGCTCAAGCTACAGCCACCCACATAAACCACTTCTGAATTTCTGACCTACAGAACAATAACATGATAAATATTATTTTAAGCAATTAAGTTTTGCTGTAATTTGTTACACAGCAACAGATAGCTAATACATAATTCCTTAAGTGTTTGCTAGAATTACCATGTTGCACTATTTTCTTCTCCTTTTCAGGTTAGACATGGTTTCTGGATCCTCATAATTCTCTTCTCTCAAGGGCATGTAGGACCTTGTCACCATCCCTGAAAAAGGCTGGCACCAAGAACTGAATGCAGAATTTAAGGTATGGCTGTGTTTCCCCAAAGGAAAGAGGCTTTATTCTCCCCATCTAAACATGGTAATATCATGCTATCAAGTGCCATTGACTTTTTGCTTTATTTTATTGTTAAATTTTTCAATCATACATGAAAATTGAAAAATTGTAAAATTAATCCATTATCTAGATTCCATAACAAATATTTTACTACACTTGCTTTATCACAAATCCATCTATCCATCCCTCTATCATTCCTTTTGTCCTTCTTATTTGTTTGATGCATTTCAAACAAGTTGAAGACACCCACGTTGACCTTTCAGCCTACCCAAATCTCTAAATCCTTTATTTACTTGCTGCTTCTCCCTACCTATTCATTCCCCATCCTCTGTTTGGTCCTGAAATACATGACTTGTTTACATTTATTAGCATAGAAAAGCAGGATGGCACAGGGGAAATAGAATAAGTTTTGAAGGTGGATAGACCTGGGTAGAAATCTAGTTCTTTTATGTTCAACTATGTGATATTGAGCAAATGACTCAAACTCTTGGAGTCTTATTTTACTCATCTATAAAATGAGGATGAGAAAAAGATCTACATGCAGGATTATTTAGAGGACAAGACATTATGCATGAAAAGCATTTAGCATAGTGTCTGGCATGTAGAAGGTGTTCACTGAATGATAGCTAATATTATTTGGTCCACCATTCCTGCCCATCTAGTTAATTTTGGATTCTGAATCTGTCATTCCAGATTTACATCATCTTCAAGTCTATAAGTGACTGGGACAAGTCCTAAATCTTCTGTAAGTTATATATATTGTTATTGTTCATAAGTCTGATATTAATTAAAATACAACGTGGCACTGATAGTTATTGCTTATAGAGCCGACATTAACTATTCATCAGCAGTCTTTTGAGTCTTTTAATCAGTTATAAATCTACCTTTCTCTATTGTCACATCATTTATATTTCTCCATTTTATCTGTAAGGACATTACAAGTGACTTTGTTAAATGCCTTGCTGATGATAAATGCACTTACTACATGTATCATATTTCCATCTTCTACCAGCATAGTAACATTTTAATTGAAGGAAAGTAGGTTAATTTGCGTGGTATTTCCTTTGCAAACTCATGGCAGTTCCTAGTGATCAATTCTGCCTTTCTTTCTTTTCTTTCTTTCTTTCTTTCTTTCTTTCAAACATACTTAAACCTGTTTCTCAGAAAATCTTTGTTGGAAAGATTGCTAGACGTGTAACTAGCACGAATTACTGCTTTTTCTACTAACAAAACCCTGGTCTTGTTGGGGAAGGGGGGCAATGTGCCCCGCTAAAAGCAACTATATTCTCCACTTGTTTTAGAAATCATTGACCATCTGGCACATTCTGACAAATGGGATATAGGTGCAAGTTGCTGGGTAGAGCCCTGGGGGGAAGTTCCTTAAAGAGCAGGGTAGGGAGGGAGGAGCAGAGGCAACATGTTCTTATCTTTCTGTCTTTTCTCTGCCTGGCACAAAGAAACTTATGCTGGTGATGAAGAAGCCATTTTGGTAACATGGGGTAACAATGAAGGGAAGGCCAAGAGAATCTCAGGGAACTGAGTTCTGACATCCTTGAGCTGCTAAACCAATGCCTGCATTAGGGTTACTCATAGAATGAGAAAAGTAAGTCTCTAAATTGGTTAAGCTACTCTTTGGGGATTTCAACTACTAACAAACACATGTATTTCCGAAGTGATACATCTGTCCTACAATCCTGACCAGGATTAAAATCACTGCTCTATAGTTTGAAGACTCTGTCTTCTTCTGTGATATAGAATAAAGATGATATTTGACTATTTTCTGATTTCTAGCGCCACTGAATTCCCCACAGTTCCACTGTCTACAGGCCAGTGATCTTGTTGGCAAGTTATCTTCATGATTAGCTGAGTAATTTGTTTAGACCACAAGATTTGGCCTCATTTGGAGCAGCTTATCATTCCAATCACTTTTTTTGGACTTCAGGTCTCCCATGCCTGAAGGTTTCACCCTCTTCAGTCCAACAAGCACCGTCATTGACAAAGATGGAAGCCAAGGAGAAGAGCCGCTCTGTTTTCTGTCTATTGTCTTCTACTTTTACAGCCCCTCCAGCCACAAATACTGGCCCCTGCACTTATTATTCTTTCAGACAGAAGAAAAAAGTTTGTTTGGTTGATCTTGACATTTCTTGCATGTCTCTGCTCAGTTTGGTCTCCAATCTTCCTTACACAATTCCCAATATATGTTTGCAGATTAAATGAATGTGTCTAAGATATGAAAAAAACTAATGAATTCGATCAACCATGGAAATACGACAAGTAATGCTCAGTTGCTCAGAGAGTGCAGGCGTGGTTTGGGATTTTGTTTCTGCTGCACGGACGGTGTGGGCCAACTGCACTACTTGGCGATATTTGTGTAGCGACATTCACTATTTAAAAATACTGGGAGCCTAAGCAGAACATACTTGGAAAACAATGTACAAAAAAAGCAGTGCCTGAATTATTATTTTGGGGGCCAGTCATCCCTCTGCCAGGCTAAATCCAAATTCCTTCTCTGCTTTTGCCTTCTAACTAGTATTTTTTAGGAGCAGAGGGTGATTCCATCAAACTTTGTCAGAAATACACTAAATGATCTAGTAAACATTCTCTATTTTATTTTTTTAATTTTAGTATTTATTTATTTTTGAGAGACAGAGAGAGACAGAGCACAGTTGGAAAGGGGCAGAGAGAGGGAGACACAGAATCTGAAGCAGGCTCCAGGCTCTGAGCTGCCAGCACCAAGCCTGACACGGGGCTCAAACTCACAAATGCCGAGATCATGACCGGAGCCGAAGTCGGACACTTACCTGACTGGGCTGCCCAGGCACCCCTTGTGTTCTCTATTTTAAAGATCCACAATGTCTCTAATTTCAGAAAGTGCTTGCATTAAGCAGGGCTCTTTTTGTTGTGTGAAACAGTGGAGGGATTGGCAAACTTTTTTAGATAATAAATATTTTAGGCTTTACGAGTCATATGATCTTTGTAGTAACTACTCAACTCTGTTACTGTAGTGTGAAAGCAGCGATCGACAACATATTAGCAAATGAGTGTGGCTGTGTTCCAACAGAACTTTTCTAATGGACACCAAAATGTGAATTTTATATAATTTTTATTGTTTATGAGATATTATTCTTCTTTTGATGTTTTCAACCATTTAGAAATGCAAAAACCATTCTTAGCTTCAGACAGAAGACTGTATTTGATCCGTAGATCATAGTTTGTTGCCCCCTGAACAGAGATACCCTTAGGGCTGGTTCAAAAAAAAAAAAAAAGAATTCCTTTTTATAGAGCTATAGTAAGAACTTATGGGAACTGGAAAAGGAAAATAGGAAGCTGTCAGGACCTCAGTCTACTCTATACCAGACATGGTCGCCTGCATGGTTTCTCTGCATCATTCAGCATTTCCACTCACTCTATAGGTCCAACCAGTTACCCCCTTCCACTCAGAAGCTACACAGATAAATCAATAGACAACTGAATATGATGGGATGAATGCAATGAAATTAGTATGCACAAGGTGCTATGGGGAACTATAGCAAGTTAGTAGCTCAAAAATAAGAGCCGCATTAGAGACGAGCATTGGTAGTCAGGGGGTTGAAGAAAGTGTAGAAGGTTTGGAATGGTCAGTGTGGAGAATGAGCTAGGAATCAGACAGAAGAAACAAGGAAATCTCCTAGGTATTACTGAAGAGCGAAGTGATGCTTAGAATTTTAGCATTTGGTAGGTATGTTAGTTTGGTTGCCTGTGGCAACAAGTAATAGAAAATATTTTCAAAGTGGTTTAAGCACTAAGTTCACTAGAATGCAGGTGTCATAAATGCAGGAAATCTTCCTATCTTGTTCTCTGACTGGGCTCCAATTTCTAGGAAAGTAGCTGGTGCATGGTGAGCATCCAGTAAATATGTATTGAATGAAGAAATGAATGATTACACATAGCAGTGAGTGAGTTCTAGGCATGGTTAACTCAGTGGCTCGTTGGCATATATATCCAGGATTCAGGTTAAGTCTATCTTTTGGTGAGTGGGCATTGTCTTCAGCCCAGTTTTTCATGGTAGCAAGGTGGCTGCTATAGTTCTGGTCATTATGACCAGACCCAAAGATTTCTAATGGAAAGAAAAGGAGTTATCTACTCCCTGAGTCTCTTTTAAAGAGTGAGAAAACCTTTTTCAAAAGCATCAACAAATTTCCCCTCAGTTCTGTTGGCCAGAAATCATACCAATGTCTAAATTAATCAATGGCAGGGATAGTGGTGCCACTATGATCAGCTTAGACTGCTGGTTCCCCATCGGGGTGATTTTTCCCTCCCCCCACACACACCAGGCAGTGTCTTGAGACATATTTGACTGTCATGATGGGGGAAGGGAGTGCCAATGGCACTCCTGTTGGTAGAAGCCAGCAACACTGCAAAACCATCTTAGGATGCACAGGACAACCTCTACCACAAGAAAGAAGCATCTCATTAAAAATATCACTAGTCCTGAGGTTGAGAAACCCTGGCTTAGACCAGTCCAAATCTTCCCCTGGAGCTGGGGCAGGGGCTACTTTCCTTGAAGCACATGGCCAGTAAGGAGCATGAATATCTGCATGAAATCAGGGTTCTAAAAGGCAGGAGGAAATAAAAAGGAGGTAGCAGTGGGGGACAAATGGATGCTGGGGAGACAATCAACAGAATGTACATCAGAGGAGTTGACTGGATATTTGGATTTTTCAGTTTAGCAGAGGACCCAAGGAGCTTTGGAAAGAGAGATTTATTTATTTATTTATTTATTTTTATATTTTTTAGTTTTATTTTTCTTTAGAAATGCAGAACAAAGAGTTTATGTCTTCTCTAAACATAATAAAGAGCTCCTCCTGCCTTTTGGACCAAAATAAAAATGATAACTTGCTGGCCATTCACCACTCCAATAAATACACATGTAGAAATATAAAGAGGAATTTATGTTCACTGATTGCCCACTGTGAGGGCCAGTGCCAGGAGTACTCAAGATGTGCAGAAGCCAAGCCAGGCACTTAGGCATATCACTCCACATCATCCTCACAATTACACAACAAGGCATGCATTGTTATCTGTGTTTTATAGACGAGGGAGCTCAGGTCCAAGGTGATTCCCTGTGAGTTGGAGAGCTAGGATTCTCCATCACATTCCTCATGGGAAACCCCTTCTTTTAGTTTAGGATAAGGAAGAAGAGGCAGCATTTCCAGAACGAGAATAGTTAGAGAGATACCATGTACTAACTTATGGTGTCTGGATGCCTTAGGGGCTATAGCCTCTTCCAAGAGCAAACAGGCTGGGTTAGAGCTGCTCTGGAGAAAGGGCCTCTTGACAGAGATATGCTTCCTTTTTATAGTTTGCAAAGCCCAGGAGAATCTCCCAATCTAAACTTCTGTGAATTCAATGATTTCTTCAGAGACGTTTTCTCCCCTCCCTCCTCAGCACATATTCAGCTTTTATACCACTCAGCTCTCTGAGTCTGATGGGAAAAAAAAGTGAGGAGTGATAGAAAAGGCAGCCAGAAGTTTTTTGAAGTATTCTTGGAAGACAGCATTGGGTCACTGGAGAGCCTTCACCTATTTGCTGTTGAAAATCTTCCCTGAGAAGCCCTCTCTTACCGCCTGGCATTAGGATTCAGCCTGCCATGCATCCCTGGCATGCATGCTGGGGTGAAAAGGGGGCCAGTCTCAGCTGTCCAAATAGAGGGGAAATGAAAGCCTTTGTCTCGTGTGAGACCACCGAGCTCCATGGTGATTTTTAACTCTTACTCAGGGCTCTCTCTCCCTCCCTCTTTCTATCCTCTAATTCTTCTGTTTGTTTGCTGGGGGAGAAAGAGCCTATGGTAGATAGGCTGCAGGTTTGGGTCTGGTCCTTCCAGAGAACAAGAAAGGAAAAAGGCCTTAGCTGTTATGCATGTTGGGTCCCATCCAGGCAGGTGTGTGTTTCCACCTTTACGGTACATATTACAGTGTGTTGTAAGAGTTACAGGTACATTATGAGAACACAAATTGGACTCAGTGGAAAACCAGAAGCTTTAACACAACTCTTTTGTCCTGAGTTATCTCACCTATAATGAATCTCACTTCACAGAGCCAGTGTGGGAAATCAGATGAAATCCAGGTTCCTGATTCAAAACATGCAGTTAAGTCGGTTCATTGGCTAATTCATTTTGTACTGAGCTATCCTGATTGGAGCTCAGTTTCACATGTCTCAGTGGGATATTTCCCCCGTGTGCTCTCATATTGGTGACTTTTCATTGCATAACAAACCACCACATAATACACCACCAATCTACATCAACCACCATTTCATCTACTTGTGATTCTATGGGTCGGCAGATTAGTAATGATGACCAGTGCAACTAAAGTCATTTGGTCGCAATGTTCTGTGACTGGATGATCTGAAATGGCTTCTGTCACATGTTGGTGCTGGCCGTTGGCTGGGCAATGTATTTCCAGGCAGCTAGCCTGGACTCTTCACCTGGTAGATGGGACCCAAAGCAGAAAGAGATACGGCAGGCACCCATGTGCAAGCTCAAGCCTCAGTTTGTCTCATGTCCACTAACGTTCCATCAGGGTAAGCAGGTTATAAGAAGGTAATTGGGGAGGGTGTAAAATGAGGTGGGGGTAAGGGAAGCATGATTCCCTGGGGCCATTTCTGTCAGGATCTACTAGTATCCACTTGGAAAGCTATCCTTTGTTTCTCACTGGGTCTCCCAGAAGTAGAGTAATTGTTCAATGGTTGTAAATCTGTTGCAAAACTCAGTTTGGTTAAACTCAGTATAAATTTTATTGGAAGTACTTCCCCCCCCCCCACCCCTTCTTGCTGGATGGTAGAAATTTAAGTTTCATTTTTAGTTGTTTCCTTTCTTCTACTTTCTGGAAGTCCAATCCAAGTTCCAGGGTTGGGGAAACATGACCTGCCCTGGGTTGTCATCTATTCATGGCATTTGTGGAATGTTCTGGCCCTTCTATCAAGGGTCCATAGAGTCTCCTTAAAGTCTGGCTACCTCTCAGCTACTTTTCTGCCCTCTGTGGGACACTCTGTTATTGTACTGTCGTGCTCCACTAGGCTGTGGGAATCTCCAGGGGGCTGCTGAAAGTTCTCTCCATACACTATGTAGTTATTTCTTTTCTGAGGTCATGCTGCCTTTTGGGTGCCACACAGGAAGCAAGACAAGCGTCCTTCATCTTTCCATATTCCCTAACTTTTCTGGAGCATCTGCCCTGAGCTCAGCCTGATTGAAGGATAAACAAGCCTCTTCTTCAGAGATCCACAATGTTGATGCATTTATCCCTTCCCTGGTGGCTCCCTCACCCCAGAGACTCTTCTAGTTGGAGGTAAGTATAGCCTGGCTCTTACTCACCTGGTTGTTTCCTAATCTACTGTCCAAGCCCAGAGGTCTCCTGTTGCCCCCAAGGACTGACTTTCTGAAAACCAAAAACAGAATAGCTTCTGTTCTCTCCCTTTCTGGGGATCATTCCACTCCTGAGGCAAGGAACTTAGAAAGCTTTAATTTGAGAATGGGAAGGTCCACTTTTGGGAATGGAAGGAGGGGATGTACTCATATTTCAGAATATTATCCCAGTACATTTGCTTCCTGTTTCCATTGTGAAAGGATTTCAATCTAAAATGGAACTAGAGGATAGGGACTGGGGGATCTCACAAATGGTTCCCCAGAAGAATGGGACTAAGAACTGAGAGACTGATTTATTTCTATTCAATGCCTAATTTACAGAAGACAAAGATTTATCTCCTGACCAATTAACATCTACCAAGAATCCTCTTCATCCTCAAGCCAATGAACTTACTGCTTGGTCTCTGGGGGGACTTTTGCACCTCTGGTCCATAAATACAGCTTGCCCCAAACTTTCAGTGGACTTACCTACAGCTTGCATTTCCTGAACTGCAATTCCTCTGCTCTTCCAGAATAAGTTCAATGTCTGGTAATTTGAGCGTGCCTCATTTTACCTCCTTATATAGGTTGACATCAACTACGAGGGTCCAGAATCAAGCCTTCACTTCCTCCACCCAGTAGTGCTCCTTTACATTTATTTTACTGTTTATTTATTTTTGAGACAGAGACACACAGAGTGCGAACACAGGAAGGGAAGAGAGAGAGAGAACAGGGGACACAGAATCTGAAGCAGACTCTAGGCTCTAAGCTGTCAGCACAGAGCCTGACACGGGGCTCAGACTCACAAACTGTGAGATCATGACCTGAGCCAAAGTCGGACGCTTAACTGACTGAGCCACCCAGGTGCCCCAGGAGTGCTCCTTTAAAATGCTCACTCCTAGGATGTACATTGTTGGATTGCATGTGGCTGTTTACTCAGAACAAAGTACTGGAATTGAGGGAATGGAGTTTTATTTTTTTGGGTAGCAGTCATTTTCCAAAAAATTTAATATCTTGGTCTCTATAGTCCTTCTCCTGGGCCATGAAGACAGAGTCCTGTCTGAAGTATTCTGTTCTAGTTTTTCACTACTGATGGTAATTTTTTAAAATGTCTACAATTTGGTATTAGATTTCAATTTCTGCATAATAAATTACCATAAATGCTACTGCTTACAATGTTGCTTATCTCAGAGTTTCCATGGGTAAAGAGTCTGAGCACAGCTTAGCTGGGTCCTCTGCTCAGGGTCTCACAGGCTGCAATCAAGGGCTTTGGTCTTATCTAAGACTCAGGGTTCTTGTCCAAGTTCATGTTGTTGTTGGCAGAATTCATTTTCTAAAAAACTTTTTTTTAATGTTTGATTTGTTTTTGAGAGAGAGAGAGACAATGTGAGCAGGGGAGGGTCAGAGAGAGAGGGAGACACAGAATCCAAAGTCAGGCTCCAGGCTCTGAGCTAGCTGTCAGCACAGAGCCTGATGCAGGGCTCAAACCCACGAACAGTGAGATCATGACCTGAGCCAAAGTCGGACGCTTAACCAACTGAACCACCTAGGCGCCCTCAGAATTCATTTTCTAGCAGCTCTAGGACTCATAGTGTGTCGCATCTTAAAAACCAGCAGGAGGAACTTTCACTTACTTGAGGCAGACTCACCCAGGATAATGTCCCTATGATTAACTCAAAATCGATGCATTTGGGACCTTAATTACATCTGCAAAATTCCTCTACTTTTGCCTTATAAGTTATTCGAGTAAAAACCATCATATTCACAAGCCCCACACACATTCCAGGGGAGGGAATCATATGGGACATGCATACCAGGGAATCTTGGGGGTCATCCGAGAATTCTGCCTACTACACACTTACTGATGCTTGGGCCAGGCACCATGCTAAGCACTTTTATAAACACTGCGTTGTTGTGCAAATGAGCAACTAAATGATATCACTAGTCTGAGGTCATTGTTAATAATGTCAGTCTCCTGCTTTAATCGATGTGGTGTTCTGCCTTATACTCTGGTACGAGAATGCTTTTTTAGCCATTAGAGGAGTTTTATTAAACCAGGAAGACACCAAGTCCTAGAATAGATCTGTAACACCCTGTCAAAACATAAAAGGCCATGCAGAGACTGGGTTAAGGGCTCTGTCCAATGATAGAAAAAGAGTCAAAGGAAGCATTTATTGAACATATATGTGCAAGACATTAGACTCGATTTTTTAATACGATTTGGCATTCATACTCCCAGTAGCCCTGCGAGTAGGTATCAGCATCTCCATTTTGAAAGACAAGGAAACTGAGGCTCTGAACGCTTATGTACCTTGGCTGAGATCATAGAGTCAGTCAATGGCAGAGAGCAATGTTGGTCTCAGCCTGTCATGGCAAATATCCTGCAACTGATGCAGGTGGACAAGGGTGTTTCTCATGACGCACAGATTCTGTAAGTTATAAATACCTCCAGTTCTCTGAGCCTTCTCTCTTTTCTGGACTGGGGATACAACCCGAGGAGGCACAGAGACTTTGAATTCTATTGATTTGTGGGACTCCCTGACATTTCAATGCTCAGCCTCATCTTGGGAAATGTAAGCAGCTCAGCAGCTCCAGTGTGAGCTGTGTTACTTCCCTCATGCAGGTGGGCGGGGCAGGGGAGGGGGAGGATTAGCCTGTGAGTCTCCCCTCAACTGTAGGAACATCAGCAGCAGCACCCCTGATAGTGCTGCGCTCTCTCCAGACCCACCTCCACTTGCAGCCCATGGCAATGCCAGCGGCTCCCACCGAGCCACTCTGTCTCTCTTTGTTTAAGAGGCACTAACAACATTTCCATTTAGCACATCTTTCTTTTAGAAAATGTCCTGACAGCTTTACTACTTTGGCTTCTTTATAGGGCAATGGAAGAGCAAGGGCGGGAGAAAATCAATAGCAGGCAAGGGAGGCGCAGAAGAATGCTCAGTGCCTGTGCCCTCTGACACCTTCAGTGCCCCCTGCCCCAGCCTCGGGCAGAGCTAACACTATGCAGACTTTAAAGTGTGCTGCCTAGGACCCGGAGGGCATCAGGATGGAGCTGACCAGTCCGGGGAGGCTACAGGGCAAGGTCATGACCACAGATTCATTTGCTCAGGTCCTCCAGGCTGCTTGGAAGTGGTGGGATCCAGCCGGGGTGATGAGAGGATCTTTGGGTCTAAATGTTGGCACAGTGCTATGGTCCCTCCCTCCAGTAGTGACACTCAGAATGGAGTAGGGTTGTTAAGGAGAAACCAGTATTCCCGAGGCAGGAGTGACAGGCAGACAACAGGTCAGCAAGGAGCAATGATGGGGTGTGAATTGTTGTGACAAAGTCAGACTCTTCTCTCTGGGAGAGCTCTGAAGTCCTTTAACAAGGAAGCCAGTGGTCATCATTTTGCAATATCTAAGTGTATCAAATCAACATGTGGTACACCTTAACGTTACATAATGTTATCTGTCAATTATATATCAATAAAGTTGAAAAAATAATAATTAAAAAAATTATAGCTCAATTTAAAAAAATAAGGAAGCTGGAGTTTCTTATGTTGCCTGGCCATATCAGGAAGAGACTACCTTTCACGTAAGTGGAGCCGTGGTGGATAAATGAGCCCCCGGGTTCCCCTGGGTTCCCTCTGCAGACACAATATCCTGGGGGCCAGGGTAATGAACATAACCCTGAAGCTGGCCTCTCCCAGCTGGCCCCATGGGAGTCCCCAAAATGACAGATGGTTGGGGGAAAAGTAAATAGTAACACTCAACCCCTTCTTAAGTGGAATTCCCATGAGAAGAAAGTAATTTCCTTCATGGCGTTATAATAAATTCCCAAGCTGCTGTATTGTTGTATGTTAAATGAGTAAATGGCTGCTAAATGAAATTGCCCTTTTGTGCTTTTTACTATCTAACATGATATCCTGCCAAAAGGGCTGCACAAGTTCACACTGTCACAGGAAATGGGACCTGTTTCCCCGTGGACTTTAATTTGCATTTCTTTGCTTATTAGTCAGGTTAAATGCTATTTTTCAGATTTGTGCCCCCTTCCAGAGGCTTAGGTGACTTCAGAACCTGATTGTGGAAACGGGGGAGAAGTACTCTTGATATAACAATGAGAAAAAAGAAAAAGAAAGGTGAGAAATAGGAAAAAGGAAAAATCTGAGAAAGAGATAGAAGAACTCCTGCTCTGAGGCGCCAGGTGGCTCAAACAGTTGAGCATCTGACTCTTGATTTCCACTCAGGTCATGCTCCCAGGGTTGTAGGATCCAGCCCCACGTTGGGCTCTGGGCTGAGTATGAAGCCTGTTTAAGATTATCTCTCTCTTTGCCCCTCCTCTGCTCATACTCTCTCTCTCTCTCTTTCCCTACAGAGAGAAAGAAAAGAAGAAAGAAAGAAAGAAAGAAAAGGAAAGGAAAGAAAAACTCCTGCACTGAAGTTAAGCAAGTTGGACAAGTATAAAATATGCAGAATCTGGAGTCAAGCCCCACTCCCTATGCCTATGTCTCCCCTCCCCCATTCAAAACACAACTCTGCCACTTAATAGATCTATAATCTTGGGCAAGTCACACATTTCATCTGTGAAATGAGATATTAATAGTTTCTCATTCACAGGATTATTATAAAGATTACTTTTTAAAGTTTATTTGTTTATTTTGAGAGAGAGAGATTGAGAAAGAGAGCCTGTGAGTGAGAGTGGGGGAGGGGCAGAGAGAGAGAGGGAGAGAATCCCAAGCAGGCTTAGTACTGTCAGTGCAGAGCCTGACTCGGGGCTTGATCCCATGAACCATGAGATCATGACCTGAGCTGAAATCAAGAGTCAGACGCTTAACTGACTGAATCGCCCAGGCGCCCCTAGGATTATTATAAAGATTAAATGAGCTCAGGGTGCCTGGGTGGCTCAGTAGGCTAAGCATCTGACTCTAGATTTCAGCTCAGGTCATGATCTCACTGTTCCTGAGTCTGAGCCCCACACTGGGCTGTGTGTTGATGGTATGGAGCCTGCTAGGGATTCTCTCTCTCTCTTTCTCTTGGCCTCTCCCCCACTTACTCTCTCCCTCCCTCTCTCTCTCAAAGTAAATAAATAAGCTCTAAAAAAAAGATTAAATGAGCCAATGTGTGAAAATTACCTACTTTAATGCTTGACTAACCATTATGATAATTATTATAAATACATAATAATTGCTATAAATATAATTATAAATATTTAACATCATATAATAGTATACTTATAATTCTTATTACTTTAATTCTTCTTATCCAAGCATTAACCTAGGCAGTTTCCATAGGTATGTATTAATAGATTTATAATAATAAAGCAGCAGGGTAGTAAATGGAATAGAGTGTATAAAACTAGACACACCTGGGAATGAGTCTTAGGTTTGCTGTGTACTACCTATGTTAGTTAAATACCTTGAGATTTAATTTTCTCATTTTTAAAGTCAGGATAAAAATAACTGGCTAACAGAAAGTATACAAAAATTAAATAGCAAAGACAAAAGCTGTTGGCACAGTGCTTGACAAGTGGGAGTTGAACAACGAATATTCCATGAGTGTTATTATGCCAGGCCATGTGTTAAACACTTTACATGTATCTCACTTGAATCCTGACAAAACCTTGTGGGGTAGGTGTCCTACCCATTTTATAGATGAGGCAACATGAGGTGTTCCACCCATATTACAGAAGCTTAGCTAGAGAGCTATGTGACTTATGCCACCATGTAAGTGACAGAGTTCAAATTTGAACCCAAATCTCTCCACATACTAGCACATACTAGCTTTCAGTAACCATCTTCATCCACCCTTTAAAAGTTATTGTAATACTTTATTCCATCTTTATTTTTCCCACTTGTCACCTAAAATTACTATTGGCTTCCTCTCTATACTGTGAACTCTTATGCTTGCCTCTATTCCCACAAGTACTCTCCCATAGTCCCTAGCACACCTACCACCCCCTCCCCAAAGCTGCACCAAGCACATGGTACACCTTATAGAATGTACATGCCTTTCCTAGCCCACCTCCCAATCTCTCTACCAGTCCTCCAGGGCACAGGTGGGCACCCAGGCTCCCCTCTGGCATGCTCTGTTCCCACCTTGCACCCCCAACCAACTCATATGCAGAAGTGCATGGCCCAGTGGCAGCCCCACATTCCGGGGCTCAGTGTCAGCCTCCCAGTGCTGTTCCTTAAAATCTAAGTTGCCCCCCGGGCTCTGCTACCTCCAAACCTATCTTCTGCTCACCTCTCTGGTGCTTTCTCTGCACCTTAGTCTGTCCCCAGGGTAGAGGAGAAGACATGGTCTTAATGCTGTGATGAGCTACTCTTTCACTCCTCTGGCCCTTGGATCCCCCATCTATGCCTGTGGCCATAGCTGCAATGCTAACCTTGAGAACATTCCACTTAAGATGACATTTTTATGGCTTTCATTTCAAGCCCAGTGAAGGGAACACCCTACAGGTCCTACAGGGGCCACCTGGTGCAGAAGTGGGGAGGCCAGCTGGGAGAGATGCCTTTACTTCGACTCTGATCCTACTGATGAACATTTTGCATTCTGGACCCAACAGTTACAGAACCTTTATATTTCAAATGGAATCCATCTCAGGAGTACTTAATGGGCATCAGCTTTGTGCTCAGCTTGTGCAAGGCACTGGGACCACAGTGACTAAAAAGTCGCAGTCCTTGTTCTCAGGGAGCTCTTGTCCATCTGGTCCATATTCAGTTTGGCTCAAGTTCTTGGTGGTGCTAATCTTCCTGTTATACATAATTATATTCTATGTATAGTTTTTTATTTAAAAAAAATCCACTGGAGAGCCATGCCACCTGTGAGGATTATCTCTTATAGCACTTAGCTCAGTGCCAGGGGTCTGAAGGCAATTAATGTAAGCTCTTTGATGATATTGAATTTCCTGGAAGCTTCAGGCCTTTTCTTTCAGTCATCCTAGTTAGTGTCTTAATGTGATAATAGGTTGATTGATTTTTATGTGAGTCTTAATCACTTATCAGATGCTCAGCTTGAAATTCAATTCCAACTCCACCAACCATATGACCTTGGGCAGGTTGCTTAACCTTTTTGAACCTCAGTTTCCTCATCCGTTAAAATAGGAACAATAAAACCGCCCACACAGGCTTGATGTGGTAATTTAATTAAATAGAATTCCAGCCAGAAGGTTATATACACCTCTAACATGCTATGCAGTTAGAATTTCTTTTCATTTTTTTTTTTGCACATACTATAGTCTGGATTCCGTGCTAGATCATGGGAATACTAAGAGAAGAACACATAGTCTCTGTTCCCCCCCAAAATCCACAATCTAATGGGCAGAGACAGATGTAAGCAAGTAATTATGATACATATAGATCTCTAAGAGAGGTTCTTTAGAGGCAGTGAGGAGAAAGGGAATAAATATTTATGAACATCAACGATGTGAGTGTGAGGGATCCTTAGGAGAGTCAGTGTGGTGTGTATCTGTATGTGTGTATCCATAAATTCACACATATTTTGGACCTTGCCTTCTTTACGGCCAGGCTCCCTGGATGTCTGACTTTCCTGTAACAAGTACCAGTATCTTGATTCTTCTTCCCTCCAGAGCAACCTTGTGTGCAAGAACAGCAGGGAATGCTGATGGCCACTTAACACATTCTGAAACCATCAGCCAAATCTGGGGCCGGATAAATATGCAAAGAAGGGCTCCCTGTTGACCATTCCTCTGAATGCTTTTCCCAGCCCTGCTGTCTCCTGCTGCCCAGTAACCCGTTGCCGTGGGAGACAAGTGTACTTAGTGTGACAAGTCACACCACACCCAGAGCCTCCCCAATCCCATGTCAGCCTGATCCCAATGCAACAGCAACTCCCCCAAGTTCCCGAGGACAGAATGCAGTTCTGTTTAAATGCATCACACATTTCTATGAGATCTTCCCTTGCATAATGGTATATAGCGTTTTTTCTCTCCTGGCAGGAGCCTGCAGAGAATGGATCTTGCCTGGCTGACACCTCCATGGATGCCTGGGTTGATTCCTTCCCTGCTGTCCCCATCTCCTGGGTGTATGGTTCCAAACCCACCCGAAAACAAGCCTGGATGGGCCCCCTTCTTGATGAGACAAGAAACACTTACAGAATACAAATAGCTACCCTGCATTAGGCTCTCCAGCAGCATATGGAGATGGAAGGAGAAGAGATAAGCTGAAGCCAGCTTTCAAGACTTCAGTTGTTAATATCAGTGGACAGAATTTGGGTAAAAGGAGGCAAATAGTTTAGCTTCTCTACAGTCTAGCCTGACTTTTTTCTTTTCTTGCAGAGACAAATTGCAACATTCAGCAGTCCTTATATATCACATGCCCTTGTAATGTTTCACTTATAGAGTTTATTATGAATAATAACAAGAGCTAATATTTATTGAACAGTAACTGCATGTCAAACACCTGGCATATGTTTATGTCACTTAATGCTTACAGCAACTCTATGAAGTAGGTCATTGGATTAGGCTGTCTTTACAGATTAGGCATTGGAGACTTAAAAAGTGTGATTCTTTTGCCCAAGGTCACATTGTAAGTGGGGGAGGTACCATTCAAACCTAGGATGTCTAACTTCAGATGACACTTAAGTCTTGCACATTATTGTTGCTAGAGAAGCAGCCTGGGAGAGTGATAAACTGATAAAGACCACCCAGTTTTGCCACTTAGCACCTGCATGATCTTGGGCAGGTTACTCAAGTTCTGTATGAAATGAGGGTAATAATAGTACCTACCTCATACAGTGGTGGCGGTAGTCAAGGAATTAGTACAGATAAAACATTTAGGATCATGCTTGGCAACAGAGTAAAGATCCAGTATAAGTTAGTTATTTTTATAAACAATAAGCCCTAAATTAGGGGCCTCATCTTAGTCTCCTTTGAATCTTTATCTCCAGTACACAGCACAGCACAAAGCACATAGTAGAAACTGATTCCATGTTATTGGGATAAATTAGGAGATTAAATATTCTAGAAGCCAGCTGTAATTAAAATTTATAAGTGCTCTATTATTTACAAAATACTGTCATTTCATTTAACCTGGTATAAGGTTTGTTTTTGAGTTAAAACAGCAAGAAAATTTGATCCAGCCATTTGACTCCTGGACACGTAATCATGAGAAATGAAAACATATGTCCACACAAGAACTTGTGCATGATTGTTATTGCAGCATTATTCATAATAGCCAAAAGGTGGACACAGCCCAGCCATCCATATAAATGGATGAATGGATAAATAAAAGGTGGTATAGCCACAAAATGGAATATTATTCAGCCATAAAAAGGCATGAAGTGCTAATAAATGCTACCGCATGAAGGAACCTTGAAAACATCATGCTAGGTGAAGGAACCAGTCATGAAAGACCACATACTATAAAATTGCATTTATATGAAATGTCCAGAAAAGGCAAATCTATAGAGATAGATAGTAAACAGGTGGATGAGGGTATCGGGGACAGTATGGCATTTCTTTTGAGGGCAATAAAAATGTTCTAAAATTCATTGTGGTGATGGTTGCACAACTCTCTGAATAGACAGAACCATTGAAATGTACACTTCAAATGGGTGAAATACAGAGTATGTAAACTCTATCTTAATAAATAAAGCTATTACCAAAAAAAAAAAGGTCAATAAAGTGACATGTCTCCAAATCAGAAGCTCAACACCAGTGAGTTCGCAATCTTCCCAGATTTCTCGCTGTGCCCTCACACTGACTCAGGCAGCCTCGACCACCTGCACAGTACACATCCTTGCCAAGGCTGAACAAGGGGGGATGTAAAGACCCACTGCCCGTCATGATTCAAGATGAAGTGGGAGAAAATTAATTCACGGTTATTCTTCTATTCTAGTCCAGTTGCCCTTCAAATGTTTCTTTTTAATTTTGCCTCCTGTCTAGCTCTGCTGGACAGAACGAAAGGCTACTGGGCTGGTCAATCCAATACAGAAATGCAAGCTGCACCAACAGGCTGGTCTTTCTCAAAATTAAATGCAAGCTCCAAGGCTGGAAATCAAGGCTGGAAAGCTTAAATACCAAGTCTATTAATCATTTGCAAGTCACTTCCCTCCTCACGATCTTGTCTCAGAAACAAATAAAAGCTCAATGTTCTGGCATACTCACTGCATCCTTTGTTTTAATGATGTTTTTCAAAACTTAAGCAAATTGCTGATGGAAAGGAGTGAAGTCAGGATTCTAATTAAGCTGCCCCAGTTTGAAAAGTTGTAGAAGATTGCCAACAGGATTCCAAAACCTGCAGGTATTTAAAAGTAAAAACAGAGGAGAAATGAGGCTTGCAATTCATGAGAGTAGCTATGAAGGTGTGTAATTATGACTGAGACCGAAATATAATCTTATCACTTGGAAATCTTGTTCTTTGCTCTACTTTTCGCCAATGATGCTATATATACACATACTCACCAGGGACATTCCTTAGGCAGAGGCAAAAAAGAAAAATTACACTTTGCCTTTTCTTGATAACTGTTAGCACTATTAATTCAAACTCAAATAAATATTTGCTTAGGTGGTAATATTGAGAAGACTTTAAAACTATGTGTTGGTTTCCCTAAATGATAAATGCTGATCTTTATTGTGTGTCCTCAGATCTTCACATGTCTTATATCATTTAATCCCTGTAGCTACCCTATGAGGTTGGCACCATTTATCATCATCATCATCATCATCATCCTGTTTTGCAGATGAAGAAAGTAAGGCACAGAGAAGCTAGGTAGCTTGCCCCAGGTTGCATATCTAGCATAAATAATAAAACTGAGACTTAACCCTGTCTAACAACAGAGCCCTGTTCTTAATCACTATCACATTCTGTCTCTCATTAAATTGTCAGTTCTTAATTTTACTCTTGGTGCTTCCACTTGGAGGAATTGAGCATGGTAGAACATTGGAAAGAATTGTTGTACACAATAATTTCATTTCATTTCATATACACTGCCATTTTCTTTACATAATACATGTGTGTTGAGTATCTTCTCTAGGCAAGTGGTCACCTTAGCCCTCCCTATGATGATACATGGTTCAGAAACTTTGCATATGCTATTCCCTTCCCCTACATGCTCTGCCCTCCCCCCCAACTCCCCACACTACCTAGCTAATGCCTGCCAATCTTCAGATGTCAACTTAAGGCATCATTTCCCAGACAAGCTTTCCTTGACCTCCCCTTCACTCATTCCTCTGTTCACTTATCTTCCTACACTTTTCCTCTGTAGCACTTTCTAAGCTTACAATCAAATATGGAACTAGTCGCTAAATGGCTGGCTGTCTCCCCTCCTAGAATGCAAGTTCCATGAGAACAGAGCCGGGACTGTCTGGCCTACTACTCTCTCCTGTGCCTCTCAGAGAACCTGCTACATTTTGCCAATATTTAAATAGGAAATTCGTAAAGGAATGCATGAGATATCGGTTGTGGCCTTGTGTTGCTTACATTTTGGTAGTGTTATACACAAGTGCATAGCTACAAGGGGGAAACAGGTTGAGGAGAAGGAGCTCATCAGAGAAAGGGCTTATCAAGGCTATAACATTTCAGCTGGTCCTGGGAGGATGAGCCAACATTTCAGATGGAGAAAAGCCAACAGCAAAGCATGAGGCTGGGCGAGCACAGCCTGCTGAGTAAATTGCTGTAGTGCATTAATACTTATTTAGAAAATAAGGTGAGAAAAGAGTAAAACAGCAAATGTTGTTTTTCTGTCACTTGAAAGCATTTAGGGATAGGCTGTCTTTTGGGGCCTACAGACAAATGGGATTGCTTAGCTCGAAGACAGCTGTCTCCATGTACTGATGAAAATTAGAAAAGCCAAGATACAAAATATAACTTGTGCCTTTTAACCCATGTACCGTCCCTCACAGAGAAGAAAAAGAAAAGAGCTCTGAACTTCTGAGAATAGATGGAGAAGACGTCTCCTTTTCTCCTCTGCCTTATACTGTTTTCCTATTTCCCATGAGGAGGAGGAGGATGTTGCAGAATTTCTCAGCCAAGTCAGGAAGAGTCTCTTAAAAATCAGTTCGTCACTTTTTAAGCTCAAAATCAATAAAAGAAATCACACAGAGATCAATAGATGTAACTCCATAAAAATTAAAACCTGCTCTGTATCGAAAACTCACACAACTAAATGAAAGACAAACCATAAACCAAGAAATATATTCACCACTGCTATGGTGGCAAAGTCCAGCTCAGTCCAGTTTAGTTCAACACCCCCAGTTGTGCATTCCCGAGGAACTACAATGGGGGGGGGAGGGGGGAGTGGGTACAGGGCACCAGTGCTCAGTAAGACAGTTTCTTTTCTCTTGGAGTTCTGCTGAGAGGGTAGGACATACAGATGACCATTCCAAGGTGATGTTATAAGGATACAAAGGGCTCTGACCAAAGACAAGGATGGCCACCTCATGTGGCATGAGGTTCAGGGCAGGCTTCCCGAAGAGGGGTCTCAGACCAGTAAAAGTGGAGGAGAATTTATTCAAAGCAACAAGGGGGGAAAGGGGCGGGGACTTGAAACAGTGAACAAAGCCGTGGAGGTATGAAACATCCTGGAGTGTATGCATATATTGGGGGTGGCATCAACTTCTTCAGGATTCTGGAGCAAAGTGCAGTGTTGGGGGTGATGGAGACCAGGCTGGACAGGTAAACCAGGATGCTGACAGGGAGCCATCAAAGCATGGAACGGGGGCCCGGGCAGTGACTGAAAGCAAATCTTGCAAGACAAGGAAGGAGTTGGGATTGGGTAGAGTTTACGGCCTAACGGCTTTAGATTGGTGAGTACAGGGAGTTTAGGATTTTGAGTTGAGTTTTGATAAGCACATCCTTAGTTCTGATAACTGTTTAGCTGGTTCACAGCCTCACTTTACAAGAGTTGGTGTTTCTTGGAGCCAGCAACTAAGTCACATTTGCTTGGTCCAAACACAGTTTATCACAGGCACAGGGAAGTATACCTGGTCCCAGTGGTGTTGGGACATGGATGCCAAGAACAAACTCCTTCCTTGTCCCCAAATACATTAGAGGAAAGCTGTCCTTGAAGAAGACAAGGGACAGGGAGTTATGTTGGTTTCAGCTCAGGCACCTGCCTAGGACTGCCTTGCTTCAGCACCCCACTCCAAGCCAACCCCACACCTTCATGATGATTTGGATGAGCAAATCGTATTTTTTCAAATATCTTTGGGAAATGGGATTATAGTGACCCTGGAATTGCCTGATGGGGAAGAACAAATGGATTCTAGAGTCAGACCAGCAGCGACGGGTGGACGGTGGGATTTCCCACAGTGTAGGGGATGGGTGCACATTTACATGTAGGGAATTGCAGAAGAAGGGTCACCTGGGGGGACGGAGAGGGGTGCTGGGAGTAAACTGGTACCTTTGGGAGACAGTGGGATCCTCTGGGAAGAGTTTACCTTTTCCTGCTGTTCTTTTCCCATTGACCATCTGAGTCACATTTGGTGTGCTATTATATTAAACATTTTCTTCTCCTTTACTGAGATAACTTTTGGACATCCCAGCACGGAGCTTCAACAGGGAGGTGCTGGGAATTAGAGATCTGAGCAGTAAAGGGAAATACAGTCTTTGCAACATGATCCATCCATGAGGCCAGTGTGGGGTGGTGGCAACCTATGAGAGGACAGAGAGTGCCCAGAGCTCCAGCAGAGATGGGAGATGCAGGGAGTGTGTCCCAGACCCACACAGCTGCCACATGGATGCCAAGAACAAACTCCTTCCTTGTCCCCAAATAGGTTAGAGGAAAGCTGTCCTTGAAGAAGACAGGCTGACACTTGGGTTGTCTTTGCATCACTGGAAAAAATAAACAATTTGAAAACCAGAAAGAGGCCTTCAAAAAAGAGTTACTTTGGGACCTGGGTGGCTCAGTACATTAAGCACCGGACTCTTAATTTCAGCTCAGGTCATGATCTCATGGTTTGTAAGATAGACCATGCTGACCATGCAGAGCCTGCTTGGGATTCTCTCTCTCTCGCTCTCTTTTTGCCCATCCTCTACTCTCTCTCAAAAACAAATAAATAAACATTAAAAAGAAAGAAAAAAAGAGTTACTTTAATTTTCCATATATTTTATGCAGGGAAGCAGAAAGAACTAGATTAAAATGAGCAGGAATAGCCTACAAGATCGTTAACTGATAAGGGATGAGGCATTCATTTAATTGGTGGCTGTCCTGAATAATATGCATTGGAAAGTGTATAATCTAAAGTAGCACACAGAGTAAGAAAAATAACCATGGAAATAAGGAAGTAGTCAAGAAAAGTTCCATAAATTAAATCATAGTTTGAAAGGATAAAGTCATGTTAACACTCATTACCATATTTTAATTTCATGGTGATTAAAATTATAATGTAGCATGTATTACCACTTAATTGATCTGCCAACATCAAGTATTTGCAAGTTTCTTTTTGTTCTCCCAAGTCATAAACTATCTATTCTTTGCTGCATAATTTTGGAGGTGATTTCAAACCATAAATATTTCTCTTTATTAAAATTCTCAGGAAATTAGAACCTCGATAGCTACTTATTTATATCTGCTTTGGCAAGAGGCCAGGGAATTCATTTTCTTATATTTTGAATTCTACAAAATTAAAGTGCTAAAGAATATTATCTACTAATCTTCATGCTTCCTCTTATGACAGTTTTACAATTTAATAGCAACGTTCAGATACCCAAGGGTGACTAGCTCAGCTATATCCCTTTAAAACTGGGTATTTTTCCTTGATAGAAAGCTGTCCCTTGTTGAAGATAGAGGTCCATCTCAGTGCCAAGCCTGGCACCTTTTTGACACCTGGCCAGCCTGCCCAAGACAGAATTGTCCCCTGGTGGTGCCAATCTCCAGAGAGCTGGCATATTTCAGGGCCTTCTCCTTGCTCAGGTACCCCTACCTCACACACACCTTGGATAAGGGTGATGTCTTTGCTCCGACCCTTTGCCACGATTGGCCGTGACCCCTGAGAATGCAGCTGCCTCCAGTCCGATTTAGTTCGTCCCTCGTTGGTGTCTGTGCTCAACTCCTTGGTTCTGATGGAATAAATAGGACACATATGCCACCGTGGAGCCTCATGAGTCTCTTTAGGTAAAAATAAATTTAGAAAATTGCAAAACCTTTCAGAGACAATACTCTCCTAATGATTCCTGACTCCTTTGACACCCCACTGCACTGATTAATGGTCATTCAAATTGACCACCTGGCATAGCTCACTGTCAAAATCAAAAAGGACATATTTTCAAAAGTCAGGTACTGCCTTTTGTGCTGTAAAATCCTACTATGTGTGTATGTGTGTGTGGCGGGGGCACAAGTCATGTGCAGACTTAGGACAATCATAAACAGATATGTTATCTGAATCCTAAAATTTATGAGTTGCCCCTACTCTGCGTGTATGTTATGTAACATTACTCTCACCACTTAAAAAATCAGTCATTACAGTGAGTGCTCATACTCAGCAATATGGTTAGACTAAGTCTGGTCAAATATTGTAAGCCAACTAGAAGTGGAGAAATGTTCTGTAGGGATCTTTGGTATGAACTATCAGGAGGTTTAAAAAAAAAAAACCTAAAAGGCAACAGAGACATCCTATTTTACATCATAACAAGCTATGAGCAAAGAAATATACTTTCAGTGCTGGACCTCAGTATGAATTTGATCACTGCCCCTAACATTTAAAAAAAAAAATCTGGCTCTGATGGGGTTTACAGTTGAACACATGTAAAATTCACACATGAGAACACTGTCCATGGCTGTAGAGAGAGTCAGGGAATATTTTATGGTAAGAAATAGAAACCCATTCAGAATAACACAAACCCAAAAAGAGAGTTTATTGGAAGCAGACAGGGGATATCTCTCAGATCCCAAGAGATGAAAGTATAGCCAGAGGGAGAGTATAAATGAAAGGCTAAGGTTAAGGACTGCTCAGTCCCTTAGCTGTTCCCTGTGTGGTCCAGCTCTCATGGGTCCATGAGCAGAGACCCCAAGCTTCTGCTTCACCAGAATTTCATGTCTTGAAATCTCAGTCTGAGTCTCCTCCTTTAAGTTCAAGAGAGAGGGGGGTGTGCCTGGGTGGCTCAGTTGATTAAGCATCTGACTCTTGATTTTGGGTCAGGTCATGATCTCAAGTTTTGTGAAATCGAGCCCGGTATCAGGCTCAGCGCCAACAGTGTGGAGCCTGCTTGGGATTCTCTCTCCCTCTCTGTCTGCTCCCCCCTACAACTGCTTCCTTTCTCTTTCAAAATAAGTAAATGAACATTTAAAAAAAGAGAGAGAGAGAAAGAAAGAGAATTGAGTTGGTCACCGGCCAACCACTCATCTGGACCTTCCTGGGCCAAGTGGCCCAGAACTTGGGGCAGTTTTAGATAGAGTGGCATCTTAACCAACATTGATTGATGTCTCTATAACAAGCAAGACCTCTGGTCTACTTACTTCGTGGGGAAAGAGTACCAGGGGCTGTATAAAGATATTTCACAAAGTGCCAGCAGGAGGTGTATTTCATGAAAAGGGCTGGAAGAGCATTTGTTTGGGCTGGGATTAGGAGACTGTAGGGAGTAATTCTAGCCTTGGGATGGGGGTAAGGACAGAACTCAAGGGCCTATGTGAGATCATGAACAATGGGGAGTGACCAGGTTAAGGTCACAGACCGGGAGGACAGATATTGGGAGAGGAGTAAGGAATCAATCAAAGGGTTCACTATATCATCAATCAAAGGGTTCACTATATCATCTTAGCCAGAGACATTTAATTAAACTCTCTCATTTAATTCTACAACAAACTTCCCACACGGTTACAAGTGGCGTAATGTGGTAATCATACCCCAACCTCTGGAGTCTGAGGGCCTGGGTCCAAATTCCAGTCCTGCCACTTACTAGTAGTAGAATCTCGGGCTGGTGACCTTTCTTGTCATGCCTAAATTCTTCATCTGCAAAACCCCGGCAAAGGATTAGCTTCAGCTCATCTGCCCACTCAGGGGTTAAACGAGATTGGGAGGGAAGGGAGAAGAGGTGAAAGAAAGTAGATTAACCTTTGCTGAGTGATCTGTTAGCAGCCAAAGCCTACACGTGTGTGTTTACATCTTGGTAAATTTCCCAGTCTCCAGATAAATGAGATTTCTGTCCCTCTCCCCCCCAGATCTTCTAATTATTCCCACTGTTTATTCTGCAGCCCGTCTGACTCTTCTCCCAATGAAGATCTCATCACCCTCTGCTTTGGTCGTCTGGGGGATCTTCATCATCTACATCACACTTTAGTAAGGCACGTAGGGTCTCTCCCAGACAGCACCAGCCACTTTCCCAGCCCCTTATCATGCTCCCCATCTTCTCCCCTCTGACTCTCTTCCGGCCATCCCAATTTGCTTTTCTCGGTGACATTGCTCTCATACGTCTATGTATGTGTGTGTGTTTGCACATACAGTTCTCTTTGCCTTGATTGTTCTCTGTCTCTCACTTTCTGGCGAAAGTTCATCAGCTATTCAAGATCCAGGTAAAATATCCGTGCGTTCTTCAGGGTGTTAGTTGTTCCCCCCGAATACTCCAAATGTGCCTCTACTGCAGCACATGTGATATTATGTGTGCATTACATCTTTCCTCTTGCCTGGCTCTCTATCTCACCAGGATCTGACGATCCGGAGGGCAGGCCTTCAGGCTTCTCCGTCCTTGCATCTCCAGGGCCCTAGCATGGTCCCTAGGGTAGGCTTGTAATCGCCGCGTGTTGAATGAATATGACCACTGGAGACCTCACACCTGAAGTTGGTCTTAACTGATTATTTTTGCAAGGATTTGAGGCCACTCCCTCTAGTTGAAGCTTAATCGTGTTTACATACAAAAAGAAGACAAGGTGGAATATTGTTGCTGTGGAAACAAACTTGGAAAATGGCTTTCTTTTCTACTTTATATAAATGCAGGAGCCATATCTCATGGCTCGGCTGAATGTGAATACTTACACAATGGCACTGAAGGCACAGAGCTTGCTCTGGAGGCATCTCTGTGGCAGTCAGCTACACGGACCATGGAACGTGCTCCGTGTACCATTCTAGCATATAATCTTTCTCACTTTGGTGAGCAGTCACGGGGTTAAATATTATTTTCAGTGCGGCCTACAATGAAATTATTGCCTTTTAGTGGGTTTCTGTTTGGGGATTTAAAATGTTTTTAAATCACACAGTGTAACAATTTTTTGAGAGAAAAAAACACACTTACCCATTATTTTTAAAAGTTCCTTTCAACAGACTCTATTCTGTTTTATGTATTTGGTATTAGCCCACATGGAAAGGCTTTCTTAAGATTCTATAGAAATATCTTCCCTTTCCTGCCATGAACTCCTACAAGAAAGGAACTAAAAAGTAATAAAAAAATACTTTGTATTTTGTGATATTTCTCCTTATGGGACAATTCTTTGTTGAACCATCATGTCTCCTGACTGATTACTTTCTGGAAGGAACCTAAGGAAATTTTCCTATTCTTCTTTTTATCTTAATTGACCAAAAGACCATTATCATGTGTCAAAACCTCCATGTCCTCTGGGGTTCTATAACCGGAAGTTTACCATGTCGGTAACTTCTCTGCTCTCAATCTAAACTGTAGTATCAGCCCAAATACCCGAGTTTCAAAAATTGTAAAAGCTGGGGGAGTTTCTCCATTTTAACCTGTATAGGATATTACATAATTCTAGCATTAAAGAAAGACTTTACGACAGTACACAAGCTTTGCATGCTTTCACAGAGTAGGTGTTCCCATGGAATAGATGTAGAAGTCACATGTAAGAGAAGATAACACTGAGCTCTTAGGGTTGCTAAGAGGATAAATTAAGAGTGTGCATGTGGATAATGCAGGGTTCCTTGCGGGGAGTCTCTCCTCACCACTCTGCATACTCTGTACTACTCCTGGGTGACCCCCTCCATTCCAGGGTGTATGTGTGTGTCCCGAATACCTGTACTTCAAATTTTGCCCACCAGTTTCCAATCTATACACGCAACTGTTTACCTGGATTTTCCAGTCACCTCCAACAGAATATATGTGACACTAACCTCACCTTTTGTCTTCCCAAATTGGCTTCCCTTCCTGAATCTCCCCGTATTAGAAAGCGCGCTGCCACCCACCCCAGTGCCTGTGTCAGAAACCTGGGCATCCTGACTCTCTCCTCACCCTTGCTCAGCCTTCATTTCTGATCAATCTCCAAGCCCTGGGACTCAGTGACCAAGTCTAAGCGGACAACTCATTGTCTCCCTCGTGTGCCTCTGCCTTGGCCAAGGCTACCAACCTCTACTGACCTCTCCCACAGGGGTCCTGCAGCGGGCTCCCCATGCCCGCCACCTCCAGTCTCACCCTTCCCTCAGACTTCATGGCAGCCAGTCATCACCTTCCCGCCTCTCTCTCATTCAAGGCCTTCCTTTTCCCCCAGAGCAAAACCAAGCTCCATATGACCCTTTGGATCCTTTCTCTGGTTACTTCTCTACAACTTCCTTTCCCATTTTCCTAATGTCCCACCCTCCAGCCGGACCGAGTGCATTTTATTTCTCCCAACACTCACTGTTTCTCTTACCTCCAGAGTTTTCAGCGGGCTCAGACTTTGCTGACTGGGAGCTCTTAAACTACAAATGGAAAATAACTCCTAGGGGCGCCTGGGTGTCTCAGTCCCTTGAGCCTCTGACTCTCGGCTTCAGCTCAGGTCATGACCCTAGGGTTGTGGGGATCAAGTCCCACCTTGGCCTCTGCTTGGGATTCTCTCTCTCTCTCTCTCTCTCCCCCCCCCCCCATGTAAATAAATAAATCTTCCAGGATTTCTCCTGTGACTCTTTTTCATAGTGAAGTGTTTTCTTTCACTTCTCCCTCAACTCCAGGCCGTATTTCCAAGTGTCCTGAAGTTCACCCTCCACTTGGATGTTTAACAGACATCTCAGACATGAACAATGTCCCAGACCAATCTCTGTGTATGCCACCATTCTCCTTACCACGCACTAGCCCTTACACACTAGGTATTTTACTTGCTCATTCTATTAGCCATGCATCTCCCTCATGGAAGATAAACTCCAACAGATGGAGCAACCTTTTCCTTTCTGTTCAATAATAAATTCCCAGAGCCTAGTACAGTTCCTAACTGTTATGAACAGCATGTCTGTGTCCCCATCCCCCCACACACTGCCAAATTCATATGTTGAAGCTCTACCTCCCCCATCCCCCACCACTGTGATAATAATAGGAAGTGAGGCCTTTGGGAGGTAATGAGAATTAGATGAGGTCGTGTGGGTGGAGCCCCACAATGGGATCAGTGCCCTTGTAAGAGTCACAACGGAGGTGACTTTCTCTGCTCTGCTCTTTGCCATATGAGGACACCTTGAGAAGGCGGCACTCTGCAGCCTGGAAGAGCAGCCTCACCAGAACCTGACTGTGCCCACACCCTGATCTTGAACTTCTAGCCTCCAGAACTGTGAGAAATAAATTGCTGTGGTGTATAAACCATTAAGCGTGTGGTTTTTTTTGTTACAGAACCCAGAACAGACTAAGTAAGACATTGACACATAGGGGATACCTGATAAATGTTTGTTGAATGAATAAATGGCCGTACAGCAACAGAATGAAGGTGGATGGAAACTTACCCAGAATTCCTCAGATCTAGATAGCCACAGTGCCACAGAGAGATCATAGATTCCACCAGGCAGATATGCCTAGTTGTGTGACCCAGGAGAACTCATTTAATCTGAGACAGTTTTCTCATTTGGTAAAATGAAGATAATATAGCTCACAACATTATTATGGGCTAATTGATATAATTGGCTTTAACCATACTGTGGTTGGTCCTAAATAAATATACTCTATTCCCAAATCCTGGTTTGACAAAGACTACCAGAAGCCTTAAAAACTTGGCAAAGTTAGCAAGCTTTATCCTAAGCAGACCTAGGAGGAAGCGAGAAGCGAGTCAGGAATTAATCAAACTGTGTTCTATAAGGAGCTCATTTTATTAAAAGTGCTATAGGTCTTATCGGGTGGAACAGGGTTTAGTGTTAGGGTCAATTGAAAAGCATATCCTTGTAAACAGTTGCTCAAGGCATTGTCTCCTTGAGAAGAATTGGGGGCATGAACTCCCCTTGCCAACTATTTTTCCCAACCCACTGGGAAGTGTTTATTTGGGACATTGTTTATTGAGCTTGGAGGACTGTGCTTTGCCCTCCTGCCTAATGTCTAATAGCTGTGCAATTATTTATAAAGTTTCTTTTGCTGCAGTGTGGCCAACAGTCTTCCAAGGTTGGGGGGCGGTTAGACGGGAAGGGAGTTGACACTGAAGAACTAGGCCATGTGAGGGAGAGGTCCAAAGTTTCTGGAGAAATGAAGTAAAACTGCAGTTTTACCTGGTGCTTATGACTGTCAGGGCAAAATAAAACACAGTCCTCTTCCGGTGCAAACTTCTTAAGGTACATTTGCAGGATGATGTTTGCAGACACACTGACGTTTGTTGACATTGCAGTGACCCACAGGAACCAAGCGAATTGGACATGGAAGGAACTGACACATCGTGTAAGAATCACAGACTAACATAGCTAAATGAAACCTTAGGAGTCCTTTGTTTGGAGGACCAGAAAAATGAAGCACAGAAGAGATGACGTGACTGGACAAAGGTCACACTGCTGATAAGGAGCAGAAAGACAACTTGGGCTCTGCTCTATGGCGTCCCAGGCCCATGCCCTTCCTACCACATTGTGCCCATAACAAGGAAAGAGAGGTCTAAAGAGGCTAAGTGACTTGAGTTTTCAATGAAATGCTTTTTTCTTCACAGTTGGATTACAATGACCTATATAAGTTCAGCATTTAGTAAATGAGATGATGTATATAAAAGTACATTGTAAATTATAAAATATTGCCTAACTATTGGGTGAATTGCCGATTAAATCTGTGAGGTTAATAAATAAAATGGTCTGACAGGGTGGATATACTCATACAGTATTACATGACTTAGTTCAATGGCAACCAAACATAGCAAAGTGATTTTATTTGCTTTGTCAGCTGTCACATTGACTCTCTATTGCTGACTCCAGAGAATATAACATACTGATTACAAATTTGCACAAGGAAAATGTGCAGGAAAATTAATTTGTACATGGTGATTTTTATTTAAGATTTTTTCAATAATAAAAAGAATGCCTAAATGTATTAAGTACACTAGGGAAATACAGCAAAATATAAAAGAACTGAAAATTACCTGTATTTGGAAACAAATACTCTTAAAATTTTGGTGTTTTAAGAAGGTATTTACAAAAGACTACTACCCTATAAGCATGTCCTGTGTACGTGGATCAAAACCCCCATCTTCAAATAATAGTGTTCAGTGACTATTTTTTCATTAATCTTTAAGAATACCATAATTGATTATATATTATTTCTTTATCTAGAACTATCATAATGTATTTATCCACTCTTCTATTCTTGGCCATTCATGTTACCCAATTTTCACTATTATAAATATTTCTGAAATAAAAACAATACTTGGGACACATCTCGGCTATTTCTTAGAATAGATTCCTAGAAGTTGGATTATTACATCAAAGACTCTGACAATTTTTAATGTTCCTCCTAAGGATCTTCAAGTGCTTTTCAGAGAATGTGACCTATTTATACTCACACTAGTGCTATGTATAAATATACATCTCACCACATCCTTGGCAGCATTGTTATAGAAAAGAGTTGACGATGAGTAAAATTTTAATGAGAAACAGGATATTTATGTGGTCTCAAAACAAATTCCCACAAGGTGCTTAATAACTACAAAGGGAAAAATAATAACTTCATGGGAGAGAAACCTTGCAGATACCGCATTAACAGAGATCAAAGTTAGTATCATCAGTAATGGGACAAACTGACATCATGTTCCTCATAACAGGAGGCACAGAGAAGGACGCAATATCACTTCTGAGATATTCCTGCCAAAAATGCATAACCTGAATCTAATTACAGGGAAACATCAGACAAGCCCAAATTAAGAGACATTCAACAAAATCAATGATCTGTATTTTTCAAAAATGCCAATGTCATGGGGCATTTAATGTTTTCTAGTTTCTACTAGGATTGAATTCTATTCCTCATTGTATTATCTGAGTGGTTTTGCTGGCGCAGAAGAAAGGTACTGGATTTTGTTCATTTTTCTTGTATGCCACCATTTGACTTACTCCGAATTAATGTTAAGAGCTCCCAGCTGATCTCTTGCACTTTTTTAAAGATATATCATCACATTGTCTGCAAATAACAGTAATTTTGACTCTTCCTTTCCAGTAATTTTACCTTTTATTTCTGCCTGATGTCTTATTGCATCAGATGGAATTTCTAGAGCAGTGCTATATAATTATACAGACATGCAGCATCTCTTACTGGTTTTAGTGGGAATGTTTCTGGTCAACGTTAGGAATGCAACAGGTTGTCAATATACGATGTTGTATGTGAAAGGGAGTGTCTTCTTTTTTCTAGATTTCTATGGGTATTTTTTTAAATCAGGCATGAATGTTGAATTTTATCCGAACATCTTTTTGTCACCTATTGAGATTATTACATGGTTTTTCTGACATTGTTGAACTGCTGTTAATATAGTAATAGATTTTTCTAATGTGACACTATCCTTGCTTCCCTGCACCCCACCTGCTTTAGCTGGGGTAGATAGTTTTAGTACTTCATTTTGTTGCTCTTCTATTTTTGCCCTTTTGCAACTCTGTGGTGGATTTGTACCGTATCAACTAAGTGTTGCTGGTACTGTTTCCAGAATTCCCTTCCCTCATAGTTCTGGGTTAGCATGGCCACAAGAGACAATGGTGTGAGAGTGGGAAGGCAGAAGTGAAGCTGAAGTCATATCCTCATTATACTCACAGGCCAGTACAGGCCACGAGGTGTTGATGCCACTCAGTGTTGTCACTTCTCTGCTGGGACAACAGCCTGTCCCAGCTATGCAGGCCAACTCCTTCAGTTTCGCTGACCCCTGGACTGGATGCATTTCAGCTCTATGGGAAAAGGACCAATTTCCCTGCAGATCACCTTCATTATTAAAATTGGAGACTTAGAGGGAGTGAGAAATGTAGATTCCTGTCTTACTGCCCCCATTGACTGTCCATCTCTCCTTTGTCACTGCCTGCTTTGCTGACTTCAGGCTCCAGCCGGAGACACAAAGGCAACCGCCATATAGAAATTGTTTAATCAGCTCCCACAATTGCATAAGATCCAATCCATATAATATATCCCTTGTGGCATATATTTCCTAGTGGCTGTCTTCTGACCTGATCGAAATACTGTTTGTAAGTGAGCTTGGTCTAAACACATTCTGATTATTCTTTGTTGGTACTGTAACATTTATCCTTTGACCTGCTCAGCCCTCCTCGGTGCCCTGTGGCTCATCGTTACAGACTGGGGCTCACTTGGCCCCTGGCTTCAGTTGGGCTTGGTGAGTGTGTGCACTGGCAGAAGTTTGCAGGGCAGGAGGAAAGAGAGCAAAAAGCTTTCTTCTGCCTCTCCCCTGAGCCTGAGCCCAGTGGTTGGGACAATGGTCATATCCTCTATGGCTACAGTTACTGCCCTGGAGCTCCTCTTCTGCAATTCAAATATTTTCTAAGGACAATATTTTGCTCCATGTATAGTTCTCTCCTGCCGTATAACAAATCACTTCAAAATTTAACAGTAAACACTATTGTCTCACATAGCGTCTAATGGGCAGGTCTAGGAGTAGCTCAGCTAAGTGGTTCTGGCTCAGGGTCTCACATGAGGATGCAGCCAAGATGCTGTGGGCTGCACTCATCTGAAGGCTTAACTGAGGCTGGAGGATCTGATCCCAAGCTCTCACACATGGTTGTTGGCAGGAGGGCTCAGGTCCTTACCCTGTGGCCCTTTCCAAAGGGTTGCTTGAATGTCTTACAAAATGGCAGCTGGCATTCCCCTACAACAAGTGATCCAGAGAGAGAACAAGCAGGAAGCCTCATACCTTTTAGTCTCAGAAGTCATTCACCCTCTCTTTTGCCACATTATGTTCATTTGAAGGCAGTCACTAAGTCCAGCTCACATTCAAGTGGAGGAGAATTAAGTGCTATTGTTTTAAGGGAGAAGTAGCAAAGGACACTCCCATTGTCCCTTTGCAGGACTGGGATGGTAATGGCTTCCCATCATTGCAGGTCTGGAATACCTCTATATATGTGTACTTTCTAAATGCTTGATTACACTTCTGTAAACAACCTCTTCATTAAATTATTGTAGATTAACCTGTTTGAATATAACTCTGCTTCTAGAATTTTAATACAATATATTTTGGGGGATGGTGTGCACAGTTCTATAGCATGGGAATTTCATGGCCATATATATATTTATCTATATATTATATATAATTATTCTATATATTATGTAATTATTATAGAAGTATATAAACATAATTAATATATACATATATAAGTATTTAAATATATAACTACTATACACAGAGAGACAAAATGAATATGAGTTTTTATGTTTTCCTAAATAAAATATTTAATAATAAAATAAATGTGCCAGGATGGCTGCTGGTATTTATACCATTATCCTTCTCCCCTTTCTATGCTCTCTCTGCATTTCAGGGGCTAGAAACCTGAGAACTACATTTCCCCAAATCCTGTGCAGGCAGTGTTCTGACTCATAGTCTGGTAATGAGAGGCACTCACTAACAGATTGTATGTTATTCCTCCTCTACAGTGCAGTGGCCTCAGGGCCTTTCCTGCCAGAGACACCCACTTGGTGGGAAAGGCAACTATGACCATTGGCAGGTGTTGGGTTCCTGCAGGTGCAGAATGGGGAGACAGTAGCAACTTCCTGATCCTCTGAAAGCTAGCAAAAACTGGAGCACCATCAACTGTCTTCCCCAGCCTTTTTTTCTCTGCCTCTTCCAGTGGTTTTATGTGTGTGTTTGTTTTTCCAATAGTTTTTTAAGCATATGGTTTCCTGTCCTAAATCACATTCTCCTCAAAATACCTAGAGTGCTTCATTTTCCTGACCAACTCCTGACTAATACAACAGTTAGAAGGGAATAAAAAATCTACATATACAATGATTATTTGTCATTTATTTTTTTTCTATAGCAAAAAATCCATTTGGAGAATGCCAGTTTTATAAGCCTGATGCTCTCTTAAAATCCTCTCTCTAATTATGATACGCTAGGTATAAATCTTAATTTTATTTATTTTCTTTTCACTCTTTAAATTTTTTTAAGTTTATTTATTTATTTTGAGAGAGAGAGAGAGAGAGAGAGAGAGAATCCCAAGCACACTCCACACGGCACAGAGCTCGATGTGGAGATGGATCCCACAAACCACGAGATCATGACTTGAGCTGAAATCGAGTCAATGCTTAATGTACTGAGCCATCCAGGCACCCCTCACTCTTTTTAAAAATTAGATTTGCCCGAAGTTTTATTTTTATTTTCAGAATCAGTTCTTTGATTTATATACCATGTAAGTTAGAAATGTATTCAGCTGCTTGCATCACAAAATGAAACTAATTATAGCTTCGGCAAATAAGCACTTATTTTTCCAACATAATAATGAGTTTAGAGAGGGGTAGTGGCTGGCATTGCTCAGCTACTCACCAGTGCTGTCAGAGATTCAGCCTCCTTCGATTCTTCAGATTCACTATATCCAGATCTTTGGCTTTTCTCCTTATGTTGGGGGCTTCCTGGTCACAAGATGATTATTATGACCTCAGATATCAGAGGTATGCCCTACACAGAAAATGTGATTGGGGAAGGGGGAAAGCACTAAATCATCTCTGTCTGTACTGCTTTTGACCATTAAAGCAAGAGTAGGTCTGGGGTGGCCGAATGGCTTAGTCGCTTAAGTGTCTGACTCTTGATTTTGGCTCAGGTCATGATCTTATAGTTTGTGGGTTGAACCCCACATCAGGTTCTGCACTGATAGCATGAAGCGTGCTTAGGAATCTCTCTGTTCCTCGCTCTCTGCCCTTCCCCCACTTGTGTATGCATGCACGCACTCTCTCTCTCTCTCTCTCTCTCAAAATAAACATTTAGAAAAAAAAAAAAAGCAAGAGTGGTTCCAAGAAGCCCCATCAATCATCCTCCCCTGAAATCTCAGTGGTAAGACTTTTTTCACATGGCCACTACTAACCAAAAGGGACCCCGAGAAGTTAGTTATTTCACTTTCTAGCTTTTATACGAGAAGGTGAGAGAAAATGTGGCTTGGACTGGAACCCTAAGGAAACTATTCCACAGTCTCCACTACATCTATCAATTGCACAATGTTTGTTCTGCCTCATGTTTATTTACCTTGCTGTTTATTTTCTAAGTTATTCAAGAAGGAAGTTTACTTGTTTTATTTTGTTGTTAAATAATGAGATCACTTTATGCTATGAATTTTCCTAGGAGGATAGCTTTGACAACATCC
This sequence comes from Cryptoprocta ferox, assembly GCA_028646485.1. Classification (NCBI taxonomy): domain Eukaryota; kingdom Metazoa; phylum Chordata; class Mammalia; order Carnivora; family Eupleridae; genus Cryptoprocta; species Cryptoprocta ferox. The sequence goes on from CM053575.1 coordinate 42,271,766, forward strand.
CATGAGTTTTGATGTTTCGTATTCTTATTACAATTTTCTAAGCAATCTTCATTGTGCCACTGATTTCTTCTCTTAATAATTGGTTTTCAGGAGCGTGTTTTTCATTTCCATGAGATTGAGGGCCTTACCCTTGAACTTCTTTCTTGATTTCTAGATTTACTTTATTTTAGGCAGAGAATGTATTCTACTTTTTGAGATTTGTTAAACTTTTCTTTGTGGCCTAGAGTAAGATCTGTTTTTGTAAATATTTCTCAGACATTTTAATAAAAGATATAATTTTGCTTATAATATTATATATTATAATATGTATGTATTGTTCAAATTCTCTATAAACCCCATGTTGTGGGGTTTTATGTTTTGGTTCTAATTTGTGTACAGAAGTCACCTAAATATTTCTAAAATGATCAGTTTCTTCTTATGTTTGTAATTATTTCTTTTCTTTATCTTGTTTGATGCTTTACAATCCGGCACTACATTTTATGACAATACACTTGGTTATCACTGGACATTGTAGAGTTATGGTTGCCTAGACTCCTGATAGAAAGACCTTTGGGTGCCTGGGTGGCTCAGTTGGTTAAGTGTCCTGACTCTTGATTTTGGCTCAGGTCATGATCTCATGGTTCATGAGTTCGAGTACCACATGGGGCTCCACACTATCAGCCTGGAATTCTCAATTGCTCTGTCTCTCTCTCTCTCTCAAAATATATAAATAAGCTTTAAAAAAATAAAGAAGGACTGTGTTTCTGAACTGGGCACACAATGAAAAAGGGACTGGATAAGTGCGTGGATTTTAATCTCAGCTCAATTACTTACTATCTTTGTGGCCCTGAACAAGACACTTAGCCTCTTTGTGCCTCAGTTTTCTCATCTGTAAAATGGGAGAAATAATAGTCCCCACTTCATAGGGTTGTTAAGAGGGTTGGATGATGTAATTCACGCAAAATGCTTAGAGCAGTACTTCGCACACAGTCAGCACTCAGTAAGTGTTAAAGGAGTCAAACACGTAGGCCATTAGACTGAGGTGCCTCTAAGGCCTTGGTAACCTACTAAGCAAACCAAAACCTGAGCCAGAGCCAATTCATATAAATACCTCAAGGGTAAGAAGAACAACCAATCACAAACAGCCAATTAGGCTTTCCCAAACAATGCAACTGCTTAAGCTACAGCCAATCACACAATTTCCTTGTTTTGCTTCTACATCTTGTCTATAGACACCCCCCCCCCCCATAGCTCCTGACCATGGAGTGCTCCTAACCAGTTCCAGTTTGGTACTTCCTAATTCAAATGGACTTTAGCTCAAATAAACTCTTAAAAATTTGAACATACCTTTTACAGTGTTAATTACTAGTATTACTATTATTGTTTTCCATCTAGCAGACTTACTTTGTTTCTAGTATCAGAGCAAGCAAGGGTGGGGCAGAATCTGTGTTCTTGAACCAATCCTGTTGGCATTCAAGTTGGTGGTAATTGGTACCAGGTTCCAGCAGCACTTTGTCAGTGACGTCTGCAGGTTTTTAAGTGCATTTTTGACATTTTCTCTTTCTTCACAGACTTTTATTGGGAGGTTGGAAGAGGTTGGATCAAGGGTTACCATCCAGCCACCTTTTAAACCAGAACACTTGTATCTAATTTTTAAAAAAACCTCCTTTCATGTGATTCAAGTGAGGTGGAGATTGATGCTATAATTCAATCTCCATAAAGAAATAACCATTAATGCACTTTTCAGTCCTGGCTGGGCACTTTCTTAATAGCCTCAAAAGACTGTCAAATATTTCAGAGAATCTTTTTGTTCTTATCAGGAGTTCATTTGAGAATTTAGGTCCCATTTTTTCACATGAATTTCAACACTATCTTTCTGAATCATATCTGATCTACTCTCTAAAACCAATCACAGCATCATCTCTAAAATAGCATCTCTGCTCCAATGAGAGCTCTCTTTTAAAAAATAATAAGTCTGACAGACGCCACGCATTTTAAATTGAACATAGACTGCAAAGCAGCCCTCCTCCATTAGTCCAACTGACCTTTGAATAACCCAGACTGGAAAAGAATAGGCCATAAATCGAAGAAGACTCTAATCCTGGCTGGGGCTTGGTGATCCTATCAGCCCAGAAGTGGAAACAGCAATCATGCATGACATGAGAATTGTTCTCACAGAACAGTCAGGCTCCTATAATAGAAAGAGCACTCTAGAAGGAGTCAGAAGATAAAGGTTATAGTGCCAAACTAATTTCAAAACATACAGGTTATGTTACTTGACTTTCAGAGTCTTAATTATCTTATTTATAAAATGAGGATAATGTCCGAGGCCATGCCTCCTCTCAACACTCTTTTCCTGCCCTCAAGGGGCTCGTGGTTAGTGGGGGTGGTAGAGTGGGTGAGCTTTGGAGATCTGGGGTTTGAATAGCAGTTCCACCCAATTATTAACTGTTGAGCTTGGAGTAAATCATTGTGTTCTTGGTGCCTTAGTTTCCTCATCTTTAAAATGGAGCACGATAATAGTACTTACATCAGAGGGTGTTTTGAGGATTAGATGAAATAATGTACCTCAAGCTCTTAGCCCAGTTCCAGGTACAAGGTAAGCATACAATAAATGGCATATACCCTAAATGTGACTTGTTTTCTTTGGGCACCCTTTGATTTTTTTTTCCCTTACGCCCATCATGAGGCCAGACTTAGTAGTTTCCCCCATCTTCCTGAAGTCCTCCCTTTCCCCAAAAAGTCCAGTTCCAACGGGTTGACAAACAATGTTGATGTGAATGAAGATTTCACAGAGGTTCAGAGGAAGGGGTAGAGTAATAATAACAATAATAACAACACCGACAACTAAATTTTATTGATTCTTACTATGTTTGAGGCATGGTGTTGAATACTTTCCATGGATGATCTAATTTCATTCCATACATACAGCAACTTTAAGCCAACTTTCTCTTGGATATTGTCATTTCTCTGTATAGCCTCTTCCCTTTAGAGAAAGAACTACTCTCTAAGGATTTTCTTCTGCCCTTTTTTTGTCAAGGTACCAAAATTCCTTCTATTGTCCTAAGCAATTCAGTTTCCCATCAAGTCTCACAGCCCATTCAGTAAAACCAAGGTGAGATGGCTGGACTGACCCCTACTTATTCTTCCCTAAGTCACAGCGCCCAGAAATGCCTCAGTCCATCCCACAATGCCTGCTATCAGGGTCCAGGAGCAGTGGTTCCCATCACACCATGCTATTGGGAAGAGTGTCTAGATTTCAGTCTTGGTCCCCATTTTATCTCCTGTGCCTGATGCAGGCCTGATACATAGAAGGTCATTGGTAAATATGTATGGGATGAACAAATGTATGATCAAACTAACATAACAGAGGTCAGAATGAACTAGTGTCTAACAAAGACAGTGGTGATGTGCTGTGGATACTGACTGAGAGAATGTGGAAAGTTTTCATAGAGAAGATAGGATTTGACCTGGAAACCTAACTTTGGTTTTAATAGGTAGAGACCGAGACAAGAACATTTCAAATAAAGGGAGCTGTGTAATATCACAAATACAAAAGAGTGTGTGGTTTGTATGGTGTAGAGAAGTCATTCAAATAGTCTGAATCATGAAGGTTCAGTGCCTGAACTCCAGAGGTGCCTGAACCTTCACAGAGGCCAGAAAGGACATAGTCAGAGATGGGGCCAGCAAGCTTGCAGAAGCCAGCTCAAAGGGAGAGACTTAAACGCCTGATTTAGTAGTTTGATTTGTAGGCAATGGGGGAAATCTCCCAGTGACTGATTTGCTCAGGTATGTCCTTTAAAAAGATGACTCTGAGGAGGATGGATTAGGCGGTAGGCAGAGTGAAGATGAGGACAGTGGACAGGGGACAAGGATGGCAGAACACACAGGTGAGAATCCCCTTCCCCAAGTCTTTGAGGGCAACCTCCTCAGGAAAACTTGTCTGGAGTGGCACTTCCGAACCCAACAGATTTGGGAATTATTTGTCATATGAAATAGAGTTGTGTCTTCCTTGTTCTTTGCAAGTACTTTAAATACAAGGTCATGGAGTGGAAGTTAATTAACATAGAAAATATATCAGAGATATTAAATCTTTTAATCAAGGCTAATAAGTCTATTCTAATTGGGGTAGGGTAGGGTGAGTATACTCGTAAATCCAGCCTTTGAGAAAAGAAACAAGAAGAGAAAAGCACTTTTCAGATCCTGGGAGCCTCCGCATTGCTCTCTGAAGGGTAACCACTTGTTTCTAGCAGGTGCTTGTATCATTAATTCTTTGACAGTGTCTAATACATTCCTAGAACATGTAGAATTCCAAACAATAAAGCACCTCTGTTACTTCATGGTGCCAACCTGTCCTTCTGAAGTTCATGGGCACTGTCATGTGTCTGCTCATAGCCACCACCTTGTTTCCCTCATAGTTACTTACTCTTTATTTGCCATTGCTCTACCCCAAGTTTAAATCTCTGGTTAATTCTGGTATCATATAATCACCATGGAATTTCCCTCCTTCTCCCACTGCAATTTTAAAGATCATTTCATGCCCATTTGAATGTAGGTCACAAAGGCATCAAGAGTGGAAGGTAGGAGGGGATCGACGTTAAGGCACAAGATCGCAATAGTGACTACAGCAATTCGAAATTGGTTGGGTATGGTGATGACAGATCAGGAAACAGCCTAAGGTAATCTACATTATCCAGCTTGGCTACCGGAAGGATGGTGATAGTATTTGCTAGAAATAGTACTGGGATTTGAGGTGCTATTATTTATTATTTAGTCAGAAAACCAGGGTCTACCACAATTCCATCGGCCAGTTTGAGACATGTGTGTTCAGTGGCAAAGCAGCCCAAGGGAGTCAGGCTCAGGAACAAATGGATGTTGCCGAAACCCGTCTTTACATTATGCTCTTTTGGTTGGGAACCTATCATTTCATTCATAACTTTGGGAAGATAATTACACCATGCTAGTGAGAGACAATTTGATGAATAACTGTTTATTTTCAGAGGAGGCATATTTGGTACACTGGCTGCATAATGGGGTCAGGAACGCAGCAAGCTGTCAGTGTGTTTTCCATGTCATTTAACCGCCTGGCAGGGTTCTACACGGGAAATGGAAAATCTCCTTACGATAGGTAATATAATACCCTTGGCCTTGCTCAGAAGCCAAACTTTGGAGGTAAGGTTTATAAGTATCTTAATATCATTTGTCAAACGATACCGGTCAGCCTTGACTTGTTACTGCCCCACCCCAGGTCCCAGCACAGCCCAGGTGTGAGGCAGGTGGTAACTAATCAACTCTCTGTGATGGGCCTCAAAAGAGGTAGTTAGTAGGGTTATAACTGTTGAATACCTGGGCCGATCCCCATGTCATTTTCACTGCAGACCAGGTCTTGGACCTAGAATCAACTCCTTCAGTGCTCAGAGGTTTTGAAGAAACTGAGAACATTACATACAATAAAAGTAAATAAGTAATAAGTAATAAGTAATGATTTTAAAGTTTGGACCAGAAAATATAGGAACTAGCATAATGTTAACAGCTAACATTTATTGAGTGCTTACTGTGTGTCTGCTACTCACCTAAACACTTTACATGGATTATTCAATGAAACCTTGCAAAAAACTTCAAAGGTAAATAATATTACCTATTTTGTAAATGAGGAAAATGGAACCAGTCAAAAAATCATTCAGGCAATAGGTGGCTGAATCAGAATTCAAACTCAAGAGAGTCTGAATCCAGGGTGTAAGCACTTTACCAGGAGGGATATTCCTCCCTGCGGTGGATCCTGTGATGTGCTGTCCAGGTCTTGCATGTCCAGGACTGAAACATTCATTTTGCCAGCTGAGGGGAGTGCTGTGCCTCACCAGACTTATACCACCCACCCAGTGAACTATCAGTGCGGGAGTCTAAAGGCCCAGCATCTTGCCCCCAAGCTAAGACAATTGGGAAGGCCATCCAAGATTCAGAGCACTCCAAGAATCAGCTGATATTTTTCCTTGTGACTGCATTGCAGTCCCCCTTCTGGATCTGCCCAGTTCTGCCTCTTTCCTCCCTCCCAGGTCTTACTGCCAAGAGCACACCTCAGTATACTTGCTGCCCACAGATCTCCACCTCAGAGTCTGCTTCCCCAGATAACCTCCTCACTGTGCAGGAGTCAGGGAAAACCACATTCCAGGGCACACAAACAGCATACGTGACAGTGACAGTACCCCAACACACACACACACACACACACACACACACATGAAGACACACACACCTGCATGCTCATAAATACACACACACACACACACACACACACACACACATGGGACTTGGAAGCAAGTGAGTCATTGGGGGTTAAAACACAGAATCCCATACTATTGATCAGAACCATCCTCCACTTAAAGAGCTAGTATGACCCCTGACCCCAGACGAGAGTTGAATTTGTACATGAGCCAAAGGACTGGTCAAATGTGAAAGCACAGAGAAAAGTGCTATCCAAAGAGTGCCTAAGGAGGGGAGAGAGTACCCAGGGGAGAGAGTGCCCAGGGAGGGGAGACAGTACCCAGGGGAGAGAGTGCCTTGCCAAACCAGGAAGTGCCAGACTACCAGACAGGCCTGTTCCTATTGGGGAAGCCGGAGCCTCACTTTTTCAGGACCTGACGCCATTACATTTTCAGATTCGATACTCTCTTTTTTGGTGGAGCCGGCTGGTTAAGCCCACACAATGATGGGTCCATGCCAGTCAGGTGTATTGCTCATTATAAATTAATGAATTGGTGTTCTGATTTTATTTCCATTTCTTAGAGATCTTGTTCGCATGGGTGAGCATTCCAAAGTGCGATCACCTCTGGAGAGCTGACAAGTGCAGGCTCATAACCCCGCAAGTTTGAGGGTCTGATCCCAGGCTGCGGTGAATCTGCAAGACAACACATAACAGAGAAACCCCACAAACCCAGCCATTGAAAAGTTTTGTTCTTTTGCAAAACTGAAATAAAAACATTTTCAAAAGTTGTAGTCTGTGTCAAGGGAAGAGGGAGACCTATTGAGTTGTGTGTAGACAGAAATGGTTTTGATTTTTCACTTTTCCTTTGACCTCTCTAGACCTACATTGTCTTTCAACCAGAAGACACGACAGCAGAACAATTTGTGGTGATTGGTTTCTGACCACATATCGGGGAGGCTGGGGTGATGGTGCACCCAGGAGGCAGCGTGGGGTGAGGGATGCTAGAAATAGAGCAGGGGAACTGAGAGGGCCATTACCCAAGGTCCTTGGACAGTGCAGTACATATGGAGAACAAAGGCATTATGCATAGAAGTTCTAATAAGGTCATAGTGTGTATCAGATCTGAGGAGCGAGGAGAAAAACCAGGAGGAATTGAAAAATCAGATGCCAGGGATGTTGGGAATGAGGCCGTGTAAGGTACAAGGACTGACTTGAGCAGCTTTGTCAGATGGCAGCTAAGTGTATGGTCTCCCACTGCAGTTCCATTTTTATAAACATATAAAGGCCAGTGTAGTGTGGAATCCTGGATTGGATCCTAGAACAGTAAAAGGACATTTGTGAAAAACTTGCTAAAATTTGCATAAAGTCTGTAGTTTAGTTAACAGTCATTGTACCAATGCTAATTTCTTAGTTTTGACAAATGTATCATGTTTACAGATGGTGTTAACATTAGAGAGAACTGGGTAAAGGGTACACAGGAATGCTGTATCTGCAACTTTTCTGTAAATCTAAAATTATTCAAAATAAAAATTTATTTAAAAATAGAAAGGTCTATTTGTTTGGGATTAGGCCTTAGATCATACTTAAGAATGTCTAATTATGTGAGATAATGGCATTGTGGGTCACATTTTAAAAGTTCCTTATCAGGGCGGCTGGGGGGCTTGGTTGGTTAAGCATCCAACTTTGGCTGAGATCATGATCTCATGGTTCGTGGGTTCGAGCCCCACATCGGGCTCTGTGCTAACAGTTCAGAGCCTAGAGACTGCTTTGGATTCTGTGTCTCCTCTCTCTCTGCCCCTCCCCTGTTAGCACTCTGTCTCTCTCTCAAAAATGAATAAAAACATTTTAAAGAAGTTATTTAAAGTTCTTTATCTGTTAGAGATACTTATGAAAAAACTTATGTGTAGAAAAAAATCAATTAAGAAATGTAAAGACCTATTTGGCTTTTAGCTCAGGAAGGTTTTCTTTAATGTGTTTTTGATTCCTGTTTCTATTTGAATTGTTTTTTAATTAAAAAAATCTATAATTCTTAGGTGACTCAGTTGGTTAAGCATCTGATCTCACAGTTTGTGAGTTCGAGCCCTGCTTCAGGTTCTGTGCTGACATCTCACAGCCTGGAGCCTGCTTCGGATTTTGTGTTTCCCACTCTCTCTGACCTGCTCCGCTCATGCGCGCGCTCTCTCTCTCTCTCTCTCAAAAATAAATAAACATAAAAAAAAGAAACATTAAAAAAAGAAATATCTGTAATTCTTAGATTGGATCTTTTCTTTTCTATCTTTGTTTTTAATCCCTGTTCTTTTTCTCTGAATTCTGGGAGACCTTCTGCTATTCACTCTCCACATCGCTGATCTGATTTTCTGCAATGCTGCTTCTGCTTGTACGTCCTCCTCTGGTGTAGATATTCTGCGACTGCATTTTCAGTTTCTTTGTAATTCATTCATGTCTCAGTCGTGACTTTTTACATGGGCCCCAACTATATTTTAATCATAAACTACCTTCCACTGACCCTTATGCTATTGTTTCACAGAAGCCAATGCTACTTATGTTCTAGCAGACATCTATCTACTGTGACTTTGCAAGACATAAGTGGGTACGCTTTCCCACTGCCCTTAGCGACTGGTCTTTGCTATCCAATCTTACGGAGCACAATGAAAACACAGTCATAGTAAGAATAAATACAGAATTGACACAGTCTCTGGAGGTACCTATGATATTTGCTTATAAAAACTGCATTACTGAGAGTTTGGAATTCTGTATCAAAATCCCAAAAACTTGTATCTTCTGAGTAATGTATAAATCACAAATAAAGGATACCCCTTCCCCCAGCTACCTAGCTAAGCGCTGACATTATGATGTTACAACAAGACCCATCCATGGGACTTTATTATTAGAAGGTACTTTACAGGAAATGAGAGTGCAATTACACACTACCAAGTATTGAGTGAAAAAACTTTGCTATGCTCATGACACTTCTATTTAAAAAATTATATTCCTATTACTCTGTGTCTAATGAAGAGGTTATTGTTTAGTGTTTGAGATATTATTCTTCCAGAGCATTCTAACTGGACAAGGCCTACCTTTGTGAGTAGGAAACAAGATTGTCATCTGAGAGTAAGTTCCTTTTGTGTATCGACCACCAGAGGCCTGCCCATCAGCTGGGCAGAGCAAGGCCATGCCCCTCAGACCAGAGACTCTACTACTGCAAGGGAGGAGGTCATTTTCGCTGAAGGGTCAAGGCTTTCCAGGAGACAGGTTTGGGTATGGTGGAGAGAGGCTGGGGTATGCGAAGGGCGGGAAACATGCAGGGTGTATGAAATGAAACAACACTTTGGAACCAGAGGATAGAATAAAGGAAACAAATGCAAAACATCATTTTGACAGTCCAACTTTATGCTGCTTGTAGTTTTTATCGTATTTCCTTCTTTTGTTCTCATTATTTAGTAAAGTGTCTCTAGGAGTTAGACTGTTTTAAAAGCAATTTTCATTTCTACAAGAACAGTCTTCAAAGATGGTGAGTGGCATCCCCAGGAGGCTGGACAGTGGTGACAGGTGGAGCCAAGGGGAAGCCCCTCTAAAGGAGAGAGAATTTAGGAGTTATAGAGACCCTCACGGCCCTACCTCAGGGGAATCTGTGCTTTGCTTTAACATGGGACCAGTGCTGAATTTGTTCTTCTTCTTTTTTTTTTAAGACTTTTTATTTTTAAGTAATCTCTACACCCAATATGGGGCTTGACATTCATGGCCCTGAGATCAAGAGTTGCACCCTCCACCTACTGAGACTGCGAGGCACCCCTGAATTGGTTCTTATATAGAGCTGTCATTCCCTGCCATATTTTAGGCTTGCTCTCAACTACTGTTTCTGCCCTTTCCAGAACCCCAGAGGAACCCATATGCCTGCCAAGAAGTGGTCCTCTTGCTTCCTGAGCCACCAATGGTGGAAATCACTAAGATCACCTGAAACTCCTAGACCTTCCTGTCCTTTGCTGGATAAAGGATTTACTTAATTAGGGAAATAGTTCAATACATTCTAGAATCTGCTTTACATTTTTAAAGCACTTAACCTACCACATGCACTCTGTTTTTGCAAACTTGAGTCTTAATCTTTTTTTTGTAATTTTGTTAATGTTTATTTATTTTTGAGAAAGACAGAGCATGAGCAGGGGAAGAGCAGAGAGAGAGAGGGACACAGAATCTGAAGCAGGCTCCAGGCCCTGAGCTGTCAGCATAGAGCCCAATGTGGAGCTTGAACCCATGAACCGTGAGATCATGACCTGAGCCAAAGTCAGATGCTTAACCAACTGAGCCACCCAGGGGCCTCTTATTTTTATAAATAGATTTGACAGGATGCTACATTCTCAGAATAAGAATTTCAGCCATAGACTGGGAGCTTTTTTTCACTCAGCTACAACTTCTAGGCCTCTATATTATTCTCCAACAAAGCTGAATAACACCAATTCGGGCTCAAGATTTGGTGCCCACCCTTGTCCTCACAGTAAAATCCCAGGAAGAACTGCTTATATTTATAGAGCACTTGCTCTTTGCAAGTCACCATTTTAAGTGTTCTGGGTGCAACAATAAAGAGGGTGTTTTAATGAAGAGAAAGACAAGAAGTAAACTTTGGAGTTAAATAAAATTGCTCATATCCCCACTCTGTCACTTACACGACATATGTAATTTTGGTCAAACTTCTTAACCATTTTATGTCTGTTTCCTTATCTGGAAAAGGGAACTAATAGTAATACATACTCTCTGGGGTGTTTTGTGAGGACTAAGAGATATAACACATGGAAGGAATGCCTGGCACATAACCAGGGTCCTTCTCCTTTATTTCTTCCTGACGGAAGCGTAAGTGTAGCAGAATGTGTACCGTTTGACCCACAACACTACAAAATGCAATGGTTAGTTTTCTACCTTCCAATAAACAGTCTCATTAGTTTTCTGGCAAAGAGAGGAGAGAAGGGCTGGCAGCTTACCAGGGCTAATGGAGTCTTTTTGTAGAACTCCGTGGCTTATTGTTGATGAATGAAACCCTTACCCACCATTATTCTGCAGGGCAGCACAATTATAGACTTCAACACCCAAGCGTGTGGGGGGAAGTGTTGATCACAGAGCAGTGGTCCTCAAACCAGGCTGCATATTATAATCCTCTGGGGAGTTTTTAAATGATCAGAACCCAGGCTGCACCCAAGCATTCTGATGGAGCTAGTTGGGAGTGAGGCCCAGGCATCCATTTTTTTTACAATGGTGCTGGCATTTGGATATGAGCCTTCTTAGATCAAAAGTCTGATTCTACAAACGCTGCCTCCAGAGGTGGATGTGGACTGCTGTCGGAATTGTTGCTGCTGCTTCACTAACTCACTATATCACTAACTACATCATTAATTAACTGTATCATGTTGCTGCTTCATCCCACCTTGCCTCCATGTGGCCAGAGACAGGTCACGTTCCAGCACTGAACTGTCTCCAGACCTCCCTCCATGTCTAGGCTCAGCTGCACCTGGCTGGTGGGGCGGGGGTGGGGGGGAAGGAGATATTCCTCCCTTCACTCATCCAAAGACCCATCTCATCAACATTTTCAAGATGACTGGTTATTGGGATAGGTACCATCTCCAGAGAAAACTCCCACCCCCCCACGAGACTGTGGTCTGTTTCTATGGTCCCCACTGAATACTCACAGGAAAGCCCCCAGTTGTGTGTCACTTTGACTCCATACTCTGAAATGAGAATCATACACAGTTTACTGTGTATACCCACTAGTCTCTAAGGACCTACAGCCTCCGGTCTGTGTTCACTGAGGAACTCGTAGTGAGGTATCCAGAGTGACTAAGGGAATAATTCTAGTCTAACTGGGGTCATCCTCTGTGGGTTCCCTGCTCTTGTGCCCGCTGGGAGGTTACAGTCTCCCTTTAAATTGCAGGCTGTGTTTATATGCTTGCTTAAAACTAAGTCTTTAGTATTGCTTTCGTACAGAAGGCTTATCTTTCCCTAGGGTATTTTGCCATTTTATAATTTCATGCATCATGCAGTCTATTTTAGAAAATGATTTTTAAATGTTTTCACTATAAGATAAGTTCCATAAAATTTTCAAACAAGGCAAAGTAAATACCGTGCTTCCCCTCCCCTTACAAATACCACTCCCTAGTATTAACTAACTCTAATTTGGTGTATGCTTCTCTAGATACTTCCTAAGGGCTATATTTTAATACTCACAATTAAAGAGTACATACACTTTATTACATAAAATATTCCATAATAATTTTCCAGTCTCCCTGACCACTGTTTTTAACATTTGCATAATATTCTAATAAATGGAAGTGCTATAATTAGCCATTACCAAGTGTCGGTGAAGTGGTCATTTATAATTTTTCATGATTATAAATAATGCCATGATAAACATCTTCTTGCATGTTTCTTGCATTTAAGATAATTTACTTTGGTTTAATTCCTACAAATGAAATTACTTAGGGAAAGAGTATGAGCAAGTTATAGAAGCAATTTACAATTTAATGATAGGAATATAAGAAAGACATATAGCCAAGCAATGTATTCGGTTAAATAAATGATAGTTTATCTGTATAATTGGCTACTATGAAGCCATTAAAAATTATGTTGTAGAAGAACACTTAATACCATGGAATGATTTCCACTATATATTAAGTAACTTACAAAACACGGTACAAAAATTACTATGTAATTTGTATAAAAACATGTTTATAATCAAAATATATCTGAATAGAATTTATGTGGCAATACAAAGGCCCAAGAATAGTCCAGACAGTCTTAGAGGAGAACAAACTTGGAAGGATTACTTTATCAAAAATCTGAAGAGGGCAAGATAGGAAATACTTTAGACTTTGCAAGTCATGTGGTCTGTCATAACAACTTTGAAAGCAGCGAGAGATGATATGCAAATAAGTGGGCAGGGCTGGGCCAAGACACCTTCATTTGTAAAAGCAGACAGCTGGAATTCAGAAATAGAGCCGTGTGTGTGCCTGGGTGTGTGTGTATGCATGTGTGTGTGTGTGTGTGTGTGTGTGAGAGAAAGAGAGAGAGAGAGAGAGCAAGCTGTGGCAAAAGTGGTGCTGAAACAGAATGGAAAAATATGTTTTTTAAAAAATAAAGCATACAACCCAATTGGCTCCAATATTTTTAAAAAATGAGATTTGATTCCTAACTCACATCCCACATAAAAATAAATTCCTTGTCAATTATAGCCATAAATGTGAAAAATCAAATGAAGAGCTTCTAGAAAGTAATATAAGGTGATACATATATTCATGACTTATAATAGAGAAAGACTTCTTAGGTAAGACACAAAATGTACTAACTCTGAAGGAAAAGATTGGTACATTGGGCTATATTAAAATTTTGAACTTTTTCTTTATCAAACGATATTGCAAGCTATGGTCTGAGAGAAGATATCAGCAACATGTACGTGAAAGGGCACACATATCCAAAAATATTAAAAATGACTACAAGTCAGGTTTTAGAAAAGAGACAGAAAATCCAGTAGTAAACCAGAAAAGAGACTCAGATGCTTAACAAAAAGAGAATATCCAAATAATCAATAGATATCGGAAAGAGGTTAAACTTCATTAGTTATCAGGGAAATGCAAATCTGAAACATAGGATGTAATTGTTAGAAAATCAAGAGACGTAGAGCATGCAGAGCAAGTGCTGATGCCCCCAAGCACTGGGTACACATACCCTGGCACAGTCCCTTTATGGAAATCTACTAACGCTCAGCACATTCATACCTGTGCCCCAGCCATTCTGTTCCTAGGTTTATACCCTAAAGACATGTGTACACATGCATGTCAAAATATACATACAAAAATGATCACAGGGACACTCCTCAAAAAAGCCTCCAACCAGAACCAGCTCAAATGTCTCCAAATAGTAGAATGGATAAATAAACTATAGTATATTCATATGATGCAGACCGTACAGTAATACTGTGCCAATGAATGAATTCTCCTTCACGTGATTTGCAAGAACCCCACGTTCATAATTTGCATGAAAGAAGTTAGATACTAAAGACTGCCAACCTCAAAACCAACTCTTGGCAATACTGAGAGAGGAACCAGTGATTAGGGACAAGCAATAGTGGGAGTTTGAGTTCTTCGTACTGTTCTGCCTATTGCTCTGCGGGGCAGATACATGAATTACTCACTTCATGCTAAGGGGTTAAGATTTGTGTTTATAACTGATATGCTTTCCTGTGTCAACATGTGTGTATGGATATTTTCATTTTTCTAGAAGTTTATAAAAATGTATCTGAATAGAAACAGAACAGAGGCAATTGATACTATATAAAATTGATAAATCAAGGAATAAAGGTAAAAGCATATTTTGTCTAGAGGAGTACTGGTAAATAAAAGTTTCTGTTGTGATGGAAATGTTCTAGTTCTGCTCTATCCAATGTGGTAGCTTCTAGGCACATGTGGCTGTTGAGCACTTGAGTGTAGCCAGTGAGACTAAGAAACTGAATTTTCACTTGTACTTCATTGTTATTAATTTAAAGAGCTGCATGTGACTAGTGGCCAGCATACTAAACAGCACAGATCCTGAGATTTGAGGGCAGCCACCACGGGAAGCGGAATCCACTAAGATATATTCCCTCCTGAAAGGGAGACAGTATGAGGAGGTTTGATGAAGCTTTGGGGTGATGGTGGGGTGGTCCAGAGGTGATAGCCAAGAAAGAATTCTTGAAGACATCTTTGGTGCAAAAAGGTGATTTCATTAAAGCACAGGGACAGGACCCATGGGCAGAAAGAGCTGCACTTGGGGTCGTGATGGGTTACTCATTGATATACCCTCGGGTTGAGAAGGGGTCAGGCACAGAGTCTGTAAGGAATTTTGGAAGCAAGGTTTCCAGGACCTTGAGGGGCCAGCTGTTGTTAGGGAAACAGCATTTATTACTGTTTAACAAAACTTCAGTTATAAGACCCTTCAGATGCATATTGGGGGGCCATAAGCTTGGAGTATGACTGCCGCATATGTCTTGGGGAAGCTGAGATAAAGGAAATAGACTTACAGGATCCTCAAGGTTGGGACAATGTTAAACCAAGGTTCTCGTTGGCCCCTAAAAAAGTGTTGTCCTTGAGGCAGCTGAGCTCCTAGAGGGAGCTCGCTCTGCTGGTCTCAAGGACTTGTCACTGGGCTGTAGGCAGTAAGGGAATTTAATTTTTAATTTGCCTTAGTTTCCTACATCACCATGGCAAGCACTTAAACCCCTTTCCTTTGTTCTTGGATACCTGGGAATGTCCAAGGAAAATCACACAGATCCCACCTGGGGTGGTGGGGGGTGAGGATGCTAGCTTGCGCTTTGCCCCTCAGCCTGCCTCCTGCTCCCTCATCAGGTTGAGATCAAGGGATGCTTTTTATCCTAAACTTTTGTTGTTTTTTATCCTGAACTTTTCTGTACCATTTAATGGGTAACTTTCTGTGCATATGACTTAGATATTAAAACTTAATTTTAAAAAAGAAAGAAAGTTTTAAGCACGTACTCAAAACTGTTCACAGTGGTTGATCTTTGGGGGTTGGGATTTATGGTGATTTTTCTTTCCTTCCTTTTGTAAAAAAAATCTATTTTTGAAAATGTTTACCATAAGCACAGTTGGAAAAAGAACAAATTAATAAATAAATAGCTAAAATTAAATATTGATGACAAATCAGAAAATTCTTGAGGGGCCTATCTTTACTTGCACTATTAAGGCAATAATGTGTTTAATGAGAATTTATGGCCAGTCATATTTTTCTTTTCAACATTTAATATCTAAACGTGCTGGCTAAGCAGGGATTTCACATAAAGCATGCCATATTTATGCTGTTCTCCACTTTCTCATAAGGCACACAGATGGCTGAATTTGGGCTGCATCAACAATGTAGAATTTAGTGACCCACCTTCAGGATAGTTTAAGCAGGTATCTTTGGAAGAGTGGCTTTGCCTTCCTGCTGAGCTGTCTTACAGCTCAGTGTCAAGGTCTTCCAAGGGCTAGCGTTTTGGTGAACTTTCTAATAAATTTGTGGTGAAGCCTGTTATAGGTTCCCAGCTATCTATCCAACCATCACCGTGCTTCTGATGTGTATCCACTCAGGTAGCCAAGCTAGCAACCTGGAATTTTCGGTTCACCTTTACCACCCAGCCTTCCCATCTAGGACCTTGCACTCCAGACTCCCAAAACCTCTCCCTTTTCCCCACTCATTCCTGTTTTGTGCACCTTTGCATTTGCACATGATATTCCTTGGCTGGCATGTCTTTCTTCCTTTTTTAAATTCCTGGTGAATTCCAACCTGTCCATTAAGATCCATATCAAATGTCATCTCCTCTTAGAACCCTTTTCTGTTAGACATGTTAATTATGGTGCTGGAAGTCCACAATCCTAAGTGAAACTTTTTAACCTCCAGCAGCTGCTCAAAGCACCTGTCCTCTGGTCACAGCTATTGGGGGGGATATGTGACAGGGGGATGAACACCCCACCAAGGGCAACTCATTCATAAGCTAGCCTAGAACCTTGCAAAATTTTAATTAGAAAATAGATGAATTTTATGCCATGTTAAGAAATTAAACCAGGAGGTTTAAAACCGTGTTAAGAAATTAAACTAGGAGGAAGGAGCCAAGATGACAGAATAGCATGGAAGGTTTTTTGCCTCTCGCATCCATGAAATATAGCCAGATCAACCCTAAACCATCCTGCACACCTAGAAAACTGATTTGAGGATTAACACAGCAATCGGCACAACCTGAACCACAGAACTCAGCAAGTACACGGCGCAGAGAGGTGAACTGGGGGGGAGAGAAGCCACGGAGGGCAGGGCACTGTTTTTGCTTGCAGGGCACTGTTTTTGCTTGCGGAGAGAGGACAGGGATGGGGGGACAGTACAGGAAAAGCATACCCCCAAAAGCAGCTGGAGAGAAAGTGGAAAAGTGGACACAGCCACAGGGACTGAACTAAAAAGGGAGAAAGGAGAAAGGAGAGGGTTTAAATTCCATTAAGACTCTATAAACAAGGGGAGTGAGAGTCTGAAACTCCTCAGCTCATTACCTGGCAGTGATCTGGTGGGAAGGGCGAATCCCCAGGAGCAGAGTGGGGTCCGGGAGGTCCTTGGGCCACACAGGGAGAAGCGGTTCCCCTGCTGGAAGGATATTTGGTGGAGGCTGTGTGGCCACCCAGTCCTAGAAGACCCCAGAGAAGAACCAAATTTGCTGGTGCTGGAACAAGGTCGTTAAGGGTGAAGCCTGGTGCCAGATGTGTGCTGTGATTTTCCATAATCTCTGAAACGCTGCTGCTACAGGACCATGTAAACTTTTTCTGGGGTGGGCTGGCACCCAGCCACAGTCTCTGGGCATCGGCAGCAGCGCAGTCTCCCAAACTTTCCTGGGTGCAGCTGACACCTGGCCATTGCTCAGTGAGATCCTCCCCAGAAGGTCTGAGTGGGTCAAAAACGCAATCCCTCAGAAGTGAGGGGTTGGGAAACACAGCCGCATCTGAGATAAAACTCAGAAGGGAGGTGCCACTTGGTAACCTGACGGCTTGGTCACGGACAGCATAAAAGCGAAAAGTGGACCAAAGCTGGAGACAAATGACAGGTCGGCAATTGCTTATTGGGGAAAACAGAGTTCCGACTAGAGACTCGGTAGTCTGGTGACGCCATTTTCATCCTTCCGGCGCATGTGCATACACACCTACAAGCGCCACAACAATCCACCCTAGTAGGCTAAGCAGCGCCATCTAGTGGAGAACGGAGCCGTTACACTAAGCCCCGCCCAAATGGGCCAACCTCTCTCTTCAGGAACTAGTCTCTCCGCCTGCTTAGTTTACAGACTATAAAGTGATTCAGAGTTTGACTTCTAGGGATAAAATTGATGTAATTTCAATTGTATTTCAGTCTGTTCGCTGGTCCATCTACTCAATTTTCTTTTTTTCTGTTTTGTTTCTTTTCTTTTCCTTGAATAAAGAGAAAAATTTATTCTTATTTTCAATTTTTATTAAAAATATTTTTCTTTTTTTTGCTACTATATTTTCTACTTTTTTGTAAATTTTTCAAATTCTATTTTACTTCCATCATTTCATTTTATTCTATTGCATTGTTTTCATTTTCTCAAATTTTCAAATGTTTTCCTTTTATTTTTCTTGTTTTTCCTTTTTTAACCCTTTTTTCTCTAATCTATCAAGCTCCTTTCAATAACCAGACCACAACACACCTAGGATCTAGCATCATTTATTTGATTTTGTGTGTGTATGTGTGTGTTGTTTTTAATTTTTTAATTTTATTTTTTTACCTTATCCATTTTCTTCCTTCAAAATGATGAAATGGAGGAATTCACCCCAAAAGAAAGAGCAAGAAGAAATGACAGCCAGGGACTTAGTCAACACAGACACAAGCAAGATGTCTGAACCAGAATTTAGAACCACAATAATAAGAATAGTAGCTGGGGTTGAAAATAGATTAGAATCCTTTTCTGTGGAGATAAAAGAAGTAAAAGCTAGTCAGGATGAAATAAAAAATGCTATAACTGAGCTGCAATCTCGAATGGATGCCATGGCAGCAAGGATGGATGAGGCAGAGCAGTGAAACAGTGATATAGAGGACAAACTTATGGAGAATAATGAAGCAGAAAAAAAGAGGGAGACTAAGGCAAAAGAGCACGATTTAAGAATTAGAAAAATCGGTGACTCATTAAAAAGGAAGAACATCAGAATCATAGGGGTCCCAGAAGATGAAGAGAGAGAAAAAGGGATAGAAGGGTTATGTGAGCAAATCATGGCGGTAAACTTTCCTAACCTGAGGAAAGACACAGACATCAAAATCCAGGAAGCACAGAGGACTCCCATAAGATTCAACAAAAACCGACCATCAACAAGGCATATCATAGTCAAATTCAAAAAATACTCAGACAAGGAAAGAATCATGAGAGCAGCAAGGGAAAAACAGTCCTTAACCTACAAGGGAAGATAGATCAGGTTTGCAGCAGACCTATCCACAGAAATTTGGCAGGCCAGAAAGGAGTGGCAGGATATATTCAATGTGCTGAATCGGAAAAATATGCAGCCAAGAATTCTATATCCAGCAAGGCTGTCATTCAAAATAGAAGGAGAGATTAAAAGTTTCCCAGATAAACAAAAATTAAAGGAGTTCATGACCACTAAACCATCCCTGCAAGATATTTTAAGGGGGACTCTCTGAGGAGAGAAAAGATGGGGAGAAAAGAAAAGACCAAAAGAACAAAGACTAGAAAAGACCAAAGAACATCACCAGAAACTCCAACTCTACAAGAAACATAATGGCAATAAACTCATATCTTTCAGTACTCACTCTAAACGTCAATGGACTAAATGCTCCAATCAAAAGACAAAGGGTAACAGAATGGATAAGAAAACAAGATCCATCTATATGCTGTTTACAAGAGATGTACTTTAGACCTAAAGACACCTTCGGATTGAAAGTAAGAGGATGGAGAACCATCTATCATGCTAATAGTCGACAAAAGAAAGCTGGAGTAGCCATACTTATATCAGACAATCTAGACATTAAAATAAAGACTGTAACAAGAGACGAAGAAGGGAATTATATCATAATAAAGGGGTATATCCACCAAGAAGACCTAACAATTGTAAACATTTATACTACAAATGTGGAACACCCAAATATATAAATCAATTAATCACAAACATAAAGAAACTCATTGATAATAATACCATAACAATAGGGGACTTTAACACCCCACTTACATCAATGGACAGATCATCTAACCAGAAAATCGACAAGGAAACAATGGCTTTGAAAGACACACTGGACCAGATGGACTTAACAGATATATTCAGAACATTTCATCCTAAAGCAGCGGAATACACATTCTTCTCCAGTGCACGTGGAATGTTCTCCAGAATAGACTATATACTGGGACACAAATCAGCCCTCAACAAGTACAAAAAATCGATATCCTACTGTGCATATTTTCAGACCACAATGCCATGAAACTCGAAATCAACCCCAAGAAAAATTTTGGAAAGATAACAAATACTTGGAGACTAAAGAACATCCTACTAAAGAATGGACTAACCAAGAAGTTAAAGAGGAAATTAATAAGTATATGGAAGCCAATGAAAATGATAACACCACAGCCCAAAACCTCTGGGATGCAGCAAAGGTGGTCATAAGAGGAAAGTATATAGCAATCCAGGCCTTCCTGAAAAAAGTCACTTGTTTTTCCCCCCAGATTTGTAAAAATTCAGAACACATGGGCCTCAATATGGACAAATGCCATTTAATCTGAGCCTGAGCTTCTGCCTCACAGACCAATGCTTCAGTCTGTCTATGAGAAGAACCCATCATTACACTCCAGCTGGCACAGGCCCAGGCTTGTGAACAGCATAGGAGCACAACAGTTTACTGGCAATGAGATGGGAGGTTTGAAAAAAATCAATTTTGTTAAAAATAAACAAACTATAATTCTACCTTCCTGATGAGAGGGCATTTCCAAGGCAAATGAATAATGGCATAGCATTTTAGTTCCCAGAAACAATTCCAGAATCATCTTTACGACACATTTCCTGATAGCAAATGTGTCTTGGCATGGTGTTCAAAGCCTCCTGCAGTCTGCTGCTGTCAGCCTTTCCTCCCTTACTACCTGCCTCTTCCAGGCATGAACCTTGGCTCTAGCACTGTTGGACCATTTCCAGTTCTCTGAACACAAGCACTTTCTTTTTTTTCTTTTTTTCTTTTTTAATGTTTATTTTTGAGAGAGAGAGAGAGAGACAGCGCATGAGCAGGGGAGGAGCAGAGAGAGAGAGGGAGACACAGAATCCAAAGCAGCTCAGAGCCTGACATGGGGCCCTGAACCCACAGACTGTGAGATCATGACCTGAGCCGAAGTTGGATGCTCAACTAACTGAGCCACCCAGGCGCCCTCATGAGTACTTTCTTGATCATTCTTCAAGCTCGGTACAGCCACCACCATATCCACATGCTCTTCCCGACGCTCTTTCAATGTTGTCGTAGAATCTAGTACATCATTCCCTCAACACTACATGTACCACATTCATTAAAAGATTTTACTCTCCTGTCTTAGTCCATAGAGGCTGCCATAACAAAATACCATAGAGTGGATGACTTAGAACAACAAATATACCAACAAAACATGATTTCTCACAATTCTGGAGCCCAGGAAGTCCAAGATTGTGGCATTAGCAGTTTCTGTGTCTGACGAGGGCCTGCTCCTTCGTAGATGGCTGTCTTTTTGTTATAACCTCACATGGTAGAAGGAGCAAGGGAGTTTTCTTGAGCCTCTTTTAATAAGGGCCCTAGTTCCATTCAAGATGGCTCTGCCCTCATGACCTAGTCACCTCCCTAAGGCCCCATCTCCTAATACCATCACCTTGGGCATTAGGCCTTCCATATATGAATTCTGAGGAGGCACAAACATTCAGACCTCATATATACTAACATTTATGGAGCATTGACAGTGTTCAGAAATGACTCTAAGAGTTTCAAATGTATCATAACACTCTTAACAATGCTCTCATTGAAGTAGATGTAATTTTTATAATCCCATTTTACAAATTAGGAAACCAAGGCACAGAGAAGGGAAGCAAGTTTTTCAGGGTCAACAGCTTGTAAGTGGTGGAGCCACGAGTTAACACCCCAGCAGTCTGACTCTAGAATCGACACACCTAACACTACCCTGTATTTTTCTGTCTCTCCTTTTTTTTAAAATTGTTTTTATTAATTTTTAAAATTTACATCCAAATTAGCATATAGTGCAACAATTTCAAGAGTAGATTTCTTAATTTTTTAAATTTTTTAAATGTTTATTTATTTTTAAGAGAGAGAGAGACAGAGCATGAGAAAGAGAGGGTCAGAGAGAGAGGGAGACACAGAATCTGAAGTAGGCTCCAGGCTCCCAGCTGTCAGGGCAGAGCCCAACACGGACTTGAACTCAGGAACCTCAAGATCATGACCTGAGCCAAAGCCCCTTAGTGGACTGAGCCACCCAGGCACCCCATTTTTCTGTCTTTTTTAAGAAAACAATGGGACCCAGGGCCTGATGCATGTAAAGTGCTTACTAAATGCAGACAGAGTGAACAAGAATGAAACCTATTTCTTGGCTCCCAGCGGCCCCTGCTGAGGCACATCTGCTTTTCTAGTGGCCACCATCCTCCCAAGCCCTTGGACTCGAAGCCTCGAAGCTTCGAAGGGGAGAACAGAGTCAGTGGCTTCCCGGCCGCGCTGTCCAGAACATTCCTGGACACATGGACCGTTCCCGGTTGGGCACAGATGCCCCTGATCTTTAAAAGAACGTCCGCTTCCACTGGAACAGGTAAATTGCTTCAGGGAATGACAGGTTACTCCACTCTCTCTCTGAAGATAGAAACTGTTCCTCCAGCCCAGAGTGAGTTGGTTGGAAAAAACTGATTTCACGCTTTGCTGAGTCTGATTGCCCTTGAACACCGGAGCGCATTATCTGCCCGCCTGCTCGCGCTGAGCGCGAGGGCTGCCGTGACTGCTGTGCAGGGGCGCGGCGGGCCCTCTGGGGGGAGATCTCAGATCTCCAGCCTTCGCTGGTCCCCCAGGAGCTCTGTCACAGCAAAGCCATCGGGTAGGCAGCTTTTCGATAACACTACTTTCTTGCCCTCTCCTCCTGTCGCCCCCATTTTCTCCTGTGTTTCTCCGGGGAATGCAGACCTGCTTTCTCAGCTGTCTAGCTTAAGGCCTTTTGCCCTTGGTTGTTCCACAGGCTTCTCAGCCTTACAGTGTCTGAAAGGGAACTTTCGTCCACAAATGTGCTTTGCTTGTGTTCCCATCAATGTCACCTTCAGGCAGCCAGTCCTTCCAAGCCTCGAGTCACCTAGACTCCACCCCGTTTTATGGATTTCCTGGTCCTCCCATGCCCCCTTGATGCTGACATTCTAATATTAGAAGATGGGCTTGGGTTCCCCGCCTCCAGCCCCCCTGCACAGGATGGCATGGGACCTCCACTAAGCAAATGGCCTGGCTGCCTGGAACCTTTCAAAGAATTACCACCAGCCTCCTCCAGGAAGCAAGTGTGTGACACAGGACCCATCTGGAGTGTGGTTTCTGGCCTGGGCTGTCGCTTGTGTGGTTAAGGGCAGTGAGGCAAGAAAATGAATTCAAATCCAAACAGCCTAATGGTCGACCCAGGTGTTGAGCGGTACGGTGAAATCCTCCAGAAGGTAAGGAGGAAGCTGGGAAAGCAGATGAAAAGGAAAAACAAACAAACAAAACCCAGCATCCCTGGGGGTGGGGGGTGGAAGCTGGGCAGAGAAGCCCCCCTGACAAAGGAATGAATTGGTGTGTTAAAGGGGAAAGTGTTATTACAGAATGGGTGCCTCTGGATGGAGTTGGTGAATGATGGCAAAGTTCAGCAGTGAGTTTTAGATATGCAAAGGGAGTCCAGGGTTAGTGGGCAGAGGATGGAGAGCATGAAATTAGTTGGAATTTGGTGGTTTGGGCAGGGCGCTGGCAGCACGGGAGGGAATGGGAAGGTTCTCAAGACCGAGAGCAGAGAGGACAGTGAGGCCTAATGAGAAACCGGCCAGCAAGAGGCTTCCCAGGGTAGGAAACCTCCTTAGTTAACTAGATGCCAACAAGTAAGACATAATGGGAGTTTGTGATCTCCAATGTGGTGTGCTCAAATCTACCTGTTACCCCTGAACCTCCATTAACGTCTACCTACTCTGTAAGAAACCTTAGTAGCCTCTGTAAATATTCATAGTCATCCAGGGAAAATGAAGGCTCTCAGGTGATGCATGAAATGGAGCAAGGATGGGACAGAGGAAGTAAATTACAGGGAGAGCATCGAGAATCCAGGAAAGGTGGGAGACTGGAGGTAACGGTTGGTGCTGTTCCCCATCTGTGGGACCAGATTAGACTCATTTGTCTGTATCCTTTGAGGGTTGGAAATGGCTCCACAGATCGCAAGACTGGGGACACCCAGGTGGCTGACATCTGCATTCGATTACTGACCAGAACAGGAAGGTGTGAAGCCGAGGGAATTGAAGGGAACTTAAGCTGGTGGAGATTTTTTTTTTTTTTAATTAGGTATCTGTGGCCAGAGGACGGATTGGGTTCATCAGCTGTTACTGGCACTGGCTTGCACAGGCCTTGAGCAAAACATAGAAGAAAGCAGGTTCCTGGAAACCCAGCGAGAGAACTGAGCCAACCTTGTGAGGTTAGAGATACACGTTGGAAATAAGTGAGGGACAGCTCTTTGTCTGGGTTAAGAAAGTAGGACAAAGAGGGTTCATCCAGGATGAATGTGCCCGAGGGGCTGAAGGAGGGAGAGGTGGGGACAGATGTGGTGGGAATGTACACCCAGCTTCTCTGCATCTGGTCTTGGGGCTAAGCCAGCTTGCATTTCACTTTGCTCCCATCCAGCTGACAGAGCAAACGCCTGGCTGTGTTCTGTATCCCTGGAAACCCCAGGCCCTTCAGCAAAGCCCCATTCCCTGCACAATTGCCTCTGGTAGAAGCCCAGGTAACAGTACCCCTCATTCCTTACCTTCAATTAGATCCAAAGTTCTGTAAATTCTACTTCCCAAATAGCTCATTTCCTCCTTTTACTCCTAATGCTCCTTCCTTTGCTTACTCCTCCTGGGCCTGATGTCCTGGGCCTGATACACCACCCTCTCCTGGGCTAGGTCTCAGACTCCCCTCCAAGTCTTGGGCACAAGCAGAAGGTGCACCCTGAATGCTTAGTAAGTGAATAGTTTCCCATCAAGAGTCAAACCCTTGCACTCCACACCTCCTCACGACACACACACACACACACACACACACACACATATGCCCTCCAATTTCACACTCATATTTAAGTGTATAAGTAAAATATGCCAACACCGGAGAACTGAGAGATCTTACAATGTGTCAGGGAGACCTCACAAGTGTTTTTAGCTTCTCTCCAAAGTTTTGTGTGGATTTAGGGATGAGAAAGTCATCCAACTCCACCACAATGGATGACGTAGCTATCTTTAAATCCATAAGTTATCCCTTCCAGGGCTGCTGAGAAGCCACCCCCCTGCACTTTTGCCTTCTCTTCTCCATCATCTTCTTCTCTTCCTGCCCCTAGTCCTCCTCCTTCAATTCATCATCTAGTCATACTTGCTACAATGTCAGGCACTGTGGTAGGTTCTGTGAATAACTTACCTTGGTTAATCCTCGCCACCACCATCTGAGATGGGCGTCAGTACTCCCATTTGATGGAAGACTCGTTCAAGGCCCCAAGACTAGAGAGCAGCAGTTATCTCTCAAGGTTGCAAAGCCCCTGCTCGTATTATTTAAATTTAAAATCATTTAAGTGCATTATGGTCTTTAACAAACTGCACTGTGATTCTGTGTCTGCCTTCACTGCTCCACTGTTAGCTAGGAGAGCAAAGACCAAGTCTGATTTATCTGTGTAACCTTTGCAATGCTTTATCCAGAGCCTGGGGTGCCAGGGATGTTCAGTTGGTGTTAGTGAATAAATGTCAACAGCAGAGTACAGAGTGTGGGATCTACAGTCAAATTGTCCCAGGTCCGACTGTACTCTATCATGTCCAGCTCTGTGACCTTGACCAAGAAGCTCACCCTTCTGAACTTTAGCTTTCAAAATGATAAGAATAACAGTACACATTCAATAGCACATAAGAAATGCACACGAAAGGGTCAGCATACTGCCATAGTGGAGTAAGCACTAAATAGATGTTGGCCATTATTATTGGTGGTAGTGGTGGTGGTGAGTGTTGCTTCCTGTCTCT
This sequence comes from Cryptoprocta ferox, assembly GCA_028646485.1. NCBI lineage: Eukaryota > Metazoa > Chordata > Mammalia > Carnivora > Eupleridae > Cryptoprocta > Cryptoprocta ferox. The sequence continues at coordinate 42,297,707 of CM053575.1, forward strand.
GAGCCTTTAAAGACCATATAACATAAACCTCCCTGGCCTGTTAGGGCAATTCCTTTGGGCCTTTCTGATTGTTCCCACCCTGCTCTCACCCTGACTCTATTCCCCAATTACAATCTCTGGTCTCTGATTAATCAAATCTTCTGATTCCAATTTGCCTCACCCCTGGCACATGGATTTTGTACTTGGTGTCCAATATTTGACTTGTGGATGCACCTGCATAGTCTTGGGCATGGATGGGTTCTTTTGGTTCTTCCTAGACTCTGGGGTTTGACCCTGCCCTGGCTCCAACCAAAGGCCACCCAGTTTTCTCTAATTCTTCTGATTTCCTATTCACACTCTTCCTACCAAGAAAGGGAAAGAAGGAAGGTATAAGGGCAGGTGGAAGGGAAAGAGGAAGAAGGGAGAAAAACAAGGAAGAAGGAAAGGCTTCATTTAGCCTCTCATAACTCCTCTCTAGGCTTTTTCACTATTGCCTGAATGGGTATTTATGCTTCTAACCTTATTTTTCATCCAGTCCACCATCCATGTGGTCACTGGAATAGTAACAACAACCAGCAGGTATTAATCATATGTTACATATGTGACAAATACAATTCAAAGCACTTCACATGCATTAATTCATGTAACCCTCACTGCCCCGATATAAAGGAAGCAATAATAGCAGCTTCATTTAAAAGATGAAGAAGCTGACATGCTCACTTGTCCACTTGCTTGAACACCTTGACCAACGTTGCACAGCTAGTGAAGTAACAGCCAAGATTCCCATCAAAATAGTCACTCAGGATGAAGTTGACTGCTGTCTTCATGTTTGACTGTGAGCACACACTTCAAGAGAGGTGTAGGAGGATACTGGGGCTTGGCTCCTCCCTCAGACTGTATTTTGGATAAGCTCAATATTCATGCAAAGCTGTCCCCAACTCCATCGCACAAATTTTCCATTAAAGGGCCACCAAAATTTAAGAAGCACTTGAGCTAGGAGAGACTCAAAAGACCCCACTATCTTCCCCAATCTGATACACACATGTAACAGTGGGTTCCTGCAGGTCAGGGACTATTACACATCTTTTTTTTTTTTTTTAATATTTATTTATAGTTGAGAGAGAGAGAGAAACAGACAGATCATGAGTGAGGGAGGGGCAGAGAGACAGAGACAGAATCCAAAGCAGGTTCCAGGCTCCTAACTGTGAGCTGTCAGCACAGAGCCTGATGTGGGGCTTGAACCCACGAGCAGTGAGATCATGACCTGAGCCAAAGTCAGATGCTCAACCAACTGAGGCACCCAGGCATCCCTCTCACGTATCTTTATACCTCCCTTACTCTCTTACCTAGCACAGTGCCTGACCCAACACATGTTTTGCACCCATGGTGTTGTTCATACAGATCTCTCCAGGTTGTACTGAGAATTTCATGAAATAATATTTGCTAAAGATGATAGGTGTTTTTCAGATAAAATTTATTATCAGTAGTAGTAGTAGCGATAGTATTGTCTCTAAAAGAGTTCAAACTATCTGAGAGGTTATTGAAAAAGTTTTATACCATTGGAAAAGCTAAGGAGAGTCATGCAGAATTTCTTTTGAAGGGATTATAGCTTGAAGACTTCTGTAGAGCCTAAACTCTGCTTTCCTTGCACAGATTTGTGAACAAAAAGCAGCCTGGGCATCCCACCTTTGTCCCCAACCCCTGCTCCCCCAACCTGTTGGTGGCAGAGCCACCAGGAACCCACAACCCTCTGGAGCGGGTGCTCATTCCTTGACTTTGGTTGATAAACAAACCCAGGAGATTGAGTAGCCAGTATGGGTGTTTGGATAGAGCAGTTGAGGAAACATTCCCAGCCCAGAGGACACAGCTGGGGAGGCTGTCAGAACAATCCAGGCCTCTGAGAAAAGGCGAGGCTTAGCCCAGCAAACATGGCCCCGGCCTGGGCTTGACCTTTAGATGCCACGTGTCACCTTCGGTGGGAAAATAAATAGTCCCCTTGTCTGGAATGTGCACCCCTTCTCTTGTGAAACATGGGAAACAGGCGGCAATTGTGTGAGAGGAAAAGCCTGTCTGCAAGCTGCCCTTGGAGTATGTGGACAGGCCTGCCTCCCACCAGCAGGTCAATATGGCTATTGTCTCCCTTCATGGGCTGAGCTCCTCACTCAGCCTCCCAAGATTCAGGCTCTAGGTGTCAGGGGCAGGACTGCTGTCTACACAGTTTTGTAAGGGGTGGGGAGGGGGAGGGCAAAGAGACACACTTCCCTTTGGCTAGAGAAAGCTTGGTGCTACTTGGCTCATGTGAAGACCATGGATGGAGGGAACGCCCAGGTCAGGAGATGCAGTGCTCACCTTTAGATCGGGGGTGCTGAGACCTGTGGCCTGGAGCCCTCAGAGGTGCAGAGAAAAAATGGAGTCTCCAGGTAGGAGTGAGGAAATTAGCCCAGGTGGCAGTGAGTTTGCTAAGCAGGCACTGAGCGAGGGCGGCAGCTTTCTTACCCATAAGCTGGGCTCCTAAACCTCTAGATCTGTAAGAAGCAAACAGCTTTCAGCTTGAGAACTAAATTTAATTAATTGATAATAACTTCCAGGAGCCATTATATTGCAAAGTGTCCTGACAGTTGGATTCAAGCTCAGTGGGAAAGAGTGGCACATTGATTAATAATATCTGCCATAAGGTCCGATTGTGAAGGGATGGAGCTGTCAGAAGGTGATCCCCTCTCTGCCATCCCTGCCCCAATTCCACACATGGCTGTCCCGACAGCCTGTCTCCCCCTTCCCTGTATCCCCCTCGAGGGCTGACTCCTGTCCACCTTTGTCCACCTCTATCCCCACCAGTGAAAATATATTCTGTGGCTCAAGTCAGAAACCTGGATCTTATCATGAACTTCTGCTTTTCCATTTCCTTCCAGATAGAGCCAATTTACAGATCCTTCCAGTTCTAATTTCTCAAGATCTTTTTAATCCATCCTCCTCCCTTCCCCCACCACATAGCATTTGGCTTAGCTCATCTCTCACCTCAATGAGTACAGCACCCTTCCAACAGGTCTGTATGACTTGGACCACTTCCCATTCAGTCCATCATCCACCCATCACATCCACCACAAGAATGGTTCTAGGAAAGCTATGTTAAGAATAACAGGCAACAAGACTTCAACATGAGGTGGGGGGAGGGGGCATCTTCAAATGGCAGAAGAGCTATCTGAGACTGTTGCAGGCAAATTGTAACCCCTTGCACTCCCAGTGCCTCAAATTTGAGATAGTTTATTCCCTCTCTCCCAGCTACCTTGTTAACTGATCACCTAAATGCCTTCCAAAGCATCCTTATTCTAGTATGTGCATTAACAAGTTCAAAGATCCTCATTCTCCAACCTCTGAAGTCTAGGAAAGCTAAGAATTTTCTCCTTTTCTTCCAGTGGCCTCCTTATCTGTTCTGATAATTTTGTTCCTATCTCCAGAGGAGTTAGGTACCCAGAGGAAAGTGTGAGGAAAAATATAGATGACTACTAGCCAATGCATGGGAAGCAAGACATGGCAGCTCATAAAGCTCAGAAAATTCTTAGAGAGCCAGCTCTCAGCAGAGGGTCTGCCCTGAGTTGGAGAGAGTTGTAATTTGCTTTAACCAACTGCAAGGAGATGATTTATTCCCTGGAGCAGTAGGATGGGCTTCATAAGCATGATAGAGGAACATGGAATTATGTAATAAACCCAGCAGATGCCCTTGCCTTGGAGGAAGGAAAGCTTAGTGACTCAGATATTAAAGTGTCACAGAATGGCTGGACAGGTCAAATGAAGATAACCCTTACATAGGATCAGGTTCCCATATTCAGGGGAAGGCTTGTGCCACCTACTGGTGAACGATAAATAAGACATTTCCAGAGAGCCTTAAAGGGAGAAAGCTAGAAAGCCAAAACACTGCTTTTAACCACGAAATCTCAGGTGGTATTTTTTATTTTAATTAGCAAATATGAGACTTTATTCCTGTGTATTTCACATTATTCAAGGGTTTCCAACGGAATTATTAGATGTTTTCATCATTTTGCTGGTATCTCCAGAAGCATCCTAAGGCAAGAGGAGAGATTAAAAATATAGACAATACAAGATGCTTAGGAAGGGTGATATGCCCTGAATGGTGTGGGGAAAGATGGGAAGAGTTGACATTTATTAAAAGGCAACTGTCAGTGCTTTTTCTGGGTAAAAGTTGAGTGGATTTTTTTTGTATAATTAAAAATTAACATTTAAACTGCAGAAATAATTTTTCCCCTTTTAAAAAGAGGAAATTCTTTTAGCATTTTTCAGAGAGGCTTTCCCTTTCCCCAGAGACTGGATTAGATGGTCGTATTAGACAAACTCATCGCCTCTTGTACTTTCCCTTCCAAACACTTCTCATAATTTTTAATCATACATCTGTATGTTTCCTCATGTATTTAATGTGTATTCCCCCACTAGACTATAAATTCCAGTTGTACAGAACTGGAGTGTCTTTTTGCCCCGTTTTCTCCCCAGCACCTAGCACTTGCCTGGGACATAATCTGAACTCAAAGGGACTGATAATGATGGACTATAAGGTGGATAGGGAGGAAGATGAGGACATGAGGGAGTAATAAAGAGTGAACGATGGTAGAGTCTATAGATTGAAAGTCCAAATGAGGATGGAGAATTTTACAATGTGAGTTCTAGAAGGTTAGCCAAAGGTTACAGGAGGAATGAAATTGGGATTTTAAGAGCAAGTGTAGCTATTGGTGATGACAATATTGGTGATGACAATTGGTGGTGACCTCTACTAAGGTATCGCATAGTAGCTGGTAGCTTAGAAGGGGTGGAAAAATTCATGAGAAGTGAGGATCTGAATGTCTGAGGCCAGCTGTTGACTGTGTCTTGTCCATAGATGTTACCATTAACAAAGTGATTATTCATGTCAGGAATGATATGAAGAACTGAAGCCCATAGTGAATGCTGGGGAGACAGAGAAGTTTATGGATGACAACCAGAAGGAGAGAGACAGTGGCATAGTCTGATAGGCATATGTTTCCTCAATCCATTTTTTAAACAAATATTTACTAAGTGCCTACTATATATGAAGCCCAATTCATGCTATGAGTGATGTAAATAAGAGTAAAACATTGTTTCTCCCTCAAGGAGCTTCTAAGTTACTGCCTATAAATGTAAGTAACGTTGAAAGGCATTTATTGATTCAAGTATTATTGATTAACTTAAAAATTTTTGATGTTTTTTTTTATTTTTGAGAGAGATGCAGAGCGTGATCAGAGGAGGGGCAGTGAGAAGGAAGACAGAATCCCAAGCAAGCTCCAGGCCCTGAGCTGTCAGTACAGAGCCCAATGCAGGGCTCGAAACACAAACTGTGAGATCAGGACCTGAGCCGAAGTCAGATGCTGAACTAACTGAGCTACCCAGCCACCCCAAGTATGATTGATTATCTTAATCTGTGCCAAGCATAATCCTTTAAGGATATGAAGACTCATGGATCTTGCCTTCAGGGAGTTTATTATATGGGGCAGACACAAACAATGACATAAAAAGTTGTAACCCAAATGGATAAATGGTAATATTGAGGTTTACCCATAACATCAAGAGGGCATGAGGAGGTTTTTAAATCTAGACTAAGGAAAGGGAATCAGAAAATTTCTTGCAAGAGAATATGTCTGATTTCAATGTTGAAGAAAGAATAAGAGGAAGTGGAGAGGAAGACTGGAGATTGTTCTAGAGAGAATAAGCTGTGCAATACCTGATGGTGAATGAACAGGTGGCAAGTTCTGAAACCCACAAGAAGCTCTGTGTGATGGGAGCCTAAGGGGAGATGGGGGGAGTGGCAGAAGATGCAGCTGAAAAGGTGAGCAGGCACTAGATCATGAAGGTTTTTATGATAGACTAGGAACTTTCAGCTTCATCCTGAACACTACTAGGAAACCATGAAGTAGAGTAATGACATGAGTCTGAGTTATTAGTAGCAAATGATGGGAGGGGGGGGAGAACCCAGCTCAAGCTTAAGCAAAAGCATGAATTTATTGGTCACATAACTTAAAAGTGCAATGGTACATGTGGCTTCAATCAAATCTTGACATAGGGCTTAAATTAGGTCATCTGGACAGTCCTTCTCCATCTTTTGGTTCTGCTCTCTTAAGTGTTGGTTTCATTCTCTGGCTCTTTGAGGCGGCAGGTCTGAGCTTAAGTCTGTCCACAGTTAAATCTGGTAGAACCAGAGCTTTTGTTCCCGGCAGTTCTCACTCAAGCAAGACCCTGAACCCGCTCCCCTTCTGCTTAGACCAATTTGGTCACATGCCCTCTGTCAACCAATCACTGTGGCAGGGACTCAGTGCGCTGATTGGCCAGGCTGCTCTCCTGCTCCACCCCCTTGAAGAGTCTGGCCCAGAGAGGGACATGGGGGAAAGGGGTTCTTCCACATACATATATTGTCACCACAGTAGGGGTCAATCACCACAGTAGGGGTGAATGGATATTGACCGGATAAGAACAACAAATATGTGCTCCAGTTTTAAGAAAGGTCATTCTTGACAAGGAAGCCTGGAGGCAAGGATACTTGTCAGTCAGTACCATCAGACCATCAGATAAGAGGTGATGACTACTGGAACTAAAGCAATGGAAATATGAGCAACTTTTAGGTAAAAGCGATGGAATTTGGAGGTGGCTGGGAGTCAAGGAGAAGTGAGGAGTCAAGGTGCCTCCCAGGTTTCTCGCTTAGATAACTAGTTAACACCATTCAACAGAGTCAGAAACTGTTGGAAGAAGAGCAGTTTGAACGGTAGTCGAGATGAATAAATTCGGTTTTGACATCGTGAGTTTAAAAGTGCCCGTGTTACGCTCTAATGGAGGGTTCCAGGAGGCCCTCAAATTTAAGAGTTTGGAACTCGAGGAGGAAGTCGAAACTGGAAACATGGATCGGAGGGTCAGGTTATAGATGAAGACTGACTCCATGGAAGGAAAATTAGACAACCCAGGAAAGTGTGTGAAGGAAGTGGTCCCAAGCACCCCAGAACTTAAGGGGCAGGCAGAAGAAAATGAACGTAACAAAGATGACTTGGAAGAACTTACCAGAGAGATATGTTGTAAACCAGAATACAGCATCATCAAGGTAGGCCAGAAGGAAGCAGCAGCAAGTGGAAGCAGCTGGGAGGGGGGGGGTGGGCAGGAGACAGGATGCCCACTTTCCACCTCATGCCTTAGGAGAACAGCCATTAATGCTTAGGAGGAATGCAGCAAAGTAGCACCTACAAGGACTATCTTGTCCTACAGTTAAGACAAAAAGGTGAAGGGAATAAATAATGAGATGGAATGTTGATTATGGAATGGGAGATTCTAGTAGACAGAGTGGAAACATCTTGAGGGAACAGGGTGGGGTATTGGGAGATAAAGCTCCAGCAGAGGATGGGTAACTGCAGGGGTTCGAATTTAGGGGCTCAACCAAGGTTGATAGGGAAGTGGATGTGGTCAGGATAGGTGATCCCAAGGTTCCAAATAAAATGCTGCAAAAAGTTGTTTCGGTGCTGGTGTAGATTGGTGGTATATAAATCAGATAATAGGGGCACCTAGGTGACTCAGTTGGTTCTTCAGTGTCCAACTTCCACTTAGGTCATGATCTCACAGTTCGTGAGTTCAAACCCCACGATGGGCTCTGTGCTGATAGCTCAGAGGTTGCTTCAAATTCTGTGTCTCCCTCTCTCTCTCTCTCTGCCCCTCCCCTACTCATGCTTGTCTCTTTCTCTCTCAATAATAATAATAATAATAATAAACATTAAAAAATAAAATAAGACATAAAAATAAATACATAAATAAATCAGATAATAATGAACAAATCAGATAATAGCATGCCCCTGAGTCACTCCTCCAGTGGCTTCCCGTTGTCCCTAGAATAAAATGCAGTACCATACTCTAGCCTTCAAGACCCCACTTGGTCTGGTCTGTGACTACTCTCTAACTTCATACCGAGCCACCCCCCACCTTGTTCCATCTACAAGCAAACACATTCTTTCTGTACTTGGAAAGTCACACACTTGCTCCCATTTCAGGGCTTTTGCATCTGCTGTTCCTTCTGTCTACAGTCTTCTCCCCTTACTCAAGTCTAGTTTGTCCAGTTCATTCAGGTTTGGTTCAGGCATCACCTTCTCAGAGGGGCTTCTCTTATCCTACCTCCATGACTCACCTCCTTTCTGCTAACCTGCTTTATTTCCTTCAGAGAATTTATGAAACTCCAAGATGTTTTCATTTATTTCATTTCTGTTCCTTTCCGCCAAAGTGGAAAGTCCAAAAGGTCATAGACCTTTCCTGTCTTTGTTCACTTATTATCCCCAGATTCGTGAACAGAGCCTGGCACAAAGTAGATGCTCCATAAATATTTATTGACTAGCCAATTGACTGAATAAATGAATATTTAAAGTTGCAACCCCCTCTGTAGGCTCTGGATAGAGCTGTAACCAGATTCCATTGAGCTTTTAGGAATAGATACGCTGACATATTTTGAGGTAAGAAGTCACTCAGGGTTCTTCAAACAAGACATTTTTCTCTGATGTAAATTATTCTGAATATCATACAGCATTTCCAAAGGAACAAAGTTTGCTGATGAGAGAAAAAAAATCTACTTAAAATATGGCAAACAGGTCCGTGTTTGGTCCGTGACAAAATGGCCCACCTATAAATAGTTTTTATAAGGAGCTATTGCACAAAATAAAAAGCCGCCTACTCTTACCTGACGTATTTTTGGAGTTTTAATTTTAAATGGAAATTTTAGAGTGCCACATTCTCCAGGACTGTCGAGGCTTAATGAGATGGCTGCACTTGGCAGAGACTGTCAGAGTTCATAGCCTGACTATATTTTTGTTGTAAAACTGTATTTCCTAAAAGAGAACCTGTTTAGGGGAAGGTAGTTCAATGAGATCTCCTGAGTGAGACTTCCCAGGAAATTTAGAATGTGAGAAGGAAGAGCTAGAGCCACAAACCATAAGTGGACATTAACATTTTCTAAACGTGTTCCAAAGAAGGCAAATTCCCTTAATTAGACCAAGAGCTACAAAAGCTGGGTGAGTGTGGGGCAGGGTAGTATTTTGTCAAAATAAATCTAATAATGTAGATTCTAGAATTTAGAAAATAAATCTAATAATAATAATGTATTAAATTATTTTTAATGTTTATTTTTGAAAGAGAGAAAGAGAGAGAGCATGAGTGGGGGGAGTGGGCCAGAGAGAGAGGGAGACACAAAATCCTAAGCAGACTCCAGGCTCTGAGCTGTCAGCACAGAGCCTGACATGGGGCTTGAACTCACAAACCGCAAGATCATGACCTGAGCATGACGCTTGACCAACTGACTCACCCAGGCACCCCAGTCATGTAGGTATTAGAAAAAATATAAACAGGCTTCTTTACTGGTTGCCTTCCATACATCTGAAGATGTCCCTCAGCTTTGAGGTAACCTATTATATCTATTCTTTTGACATCAACACTTTCCAAGAGATAGCTACTAACATGGGTCATGGTATCAATGATAGTTGCATGATTCTCTGATGATAAACGTGGCTTTGACATGCTGAAGCATCAGTACTGAATAGTGGTTTGCAGAAGTGATAAAAGATGGGTCAATATACACAGAAAAAGGGTGATAAACAGTCAAGACATGGCTTTGATGTTCTGTCACCTTGAAGGGCACAGGCTGAAATGCTGGTGGGAGAAATGAGGGATGGATTGGGATTTTAAGAAGATTGCATGCTAGCTAAGCCAACCCATCTGACAGAAGCTTTCAAGCCTTTCTCTGCTCCCTTTAATTCATTTGGCTAGAAGCCATCTCTGACACAAGTATTTCCTTATCTAAGGTCTGGAGTCATTTTTTGCTTTCTATTTTGGTTTGAGGCTTAATACTGCTTCTCTTCTGATTAGTGTAAATTTAGGTAGAAAAGTTCATTTTTCTTTCCCTTCATGTAATTCTAGAACCAAGATGTTCAGAGAGTCAGGGAAAAGCACTGGCGTGGTGTTACAAAATATAAGTTACAAGTATAAGGTACACATATAAATTACAGTGCATCTGTGGAATATATCATGTATTGTTCTTTGTTACACAGAAGGATTTCCTAAAAATTCTTTTGAATGGCCCATAGTCCTCCTGGGTATTAACTGTGGTAGGGATAGGCTGGAAGTATACCAATTAAAAGGCTACAGAAGCTCTGGAAAGAGGTGTTATGAGTGGACTAGAATCCAGTCACTCGTGTGACTTGAATGTTGTGTCTAGGAAGAAAGACTGAGCATGCTGCTGGTACTTCTGACAGGCCCTCTTTGAAGGGTCTACAAAGCTGGGTGCACTGGTCTCATGGCCTCCCAACAAACTGTGGGAAGAAAATAAGACAACTCTATAATGCAAGCTAGAATATAAATGCCATTAGAGAGGATTAAAAAATATATTTGGTTATAAAGAAGAAAAAAAATAATGAATGATTGGGGGAGGATATAGTCAGGAAAGACTTTAAAGGCCATAGTGGATGGAAAATCCACCCCTGAGGCCAGAGAAATGTGGAGTGACGAGGCATTGGGTCAGATAGTTCCTGTGTCAGGACAACAGGTGGGGTGAACCGGTCAAGAAAGATTAGAGTAGATAAGGCAGAAGAGTATAGAACGGTTGTCAATGGCATGGAGCTCATTCAGAGAGTTCCCAGGACCCATTCTTCATTTGATTGCGAGGGAGAAAACCACAACTGAAGATTTCTTTGACCTCATGGATTTCAGAATCAGTCAAATCCATGTTTAAACTCTTACGGTCTATGTGACTTCAAACAAGTTACACAGCCACTTCACCCTCCATTTCTCCAACTGCAGGAAGAGTATGATGCCTTTCAGCAGCGTTGTAAAGAATAAATGAAATTGGTGGTTGGACGGTATCAGCCCAATGCCTGGCACACAGTAGGTGCAAAATAATCTCTTTCTGCTCTAGAAGAAAGAACACAGCACAGTGGCTCATAAAAATCAAATGTCAAGATGTGCTTTGTCTTGAATAAAAAATAATGTGTATTTAAGCACCTTTTGGTGTATCCCACATGCACACCCAGAAAAGGGTTTTTCAGTTACTGCTCAGTCATGAGAGAGCTTATTTAAGCTGTACACCTTGGGAACAGGAGAAAGCCTTTTGATGCACCTAGTTTAAGTCTTTCTATGCAAAAATACCAGTTTAATTTTTAGTAATTTTAAGTAGGGGGAAAAAAAGATTACAGTAGCCAAATAGGAAATGCAGATGGAGTTTTCTTTTTTATATGACTCAAAATTACATTGCCAATCCTGAAGGTAATAAAGGTGCCAAAGAAGTCAAAAGTACGATTTGTGAAAAATCAATATATCATGTGATGGTAAGCATAGGTGCTATTGGCTAAAAAATTTCAGAAAAAAATTGTACTCAATGTTTTTAAAAGCTTAGACTCAAGATTTAGATATATTACTAAAATGAGAAGTAGTACATAATTATACAGATAAAGACAAGTAGAAATGTAAAAATTTGTGTTCTTTATTATGGTGTTTCTTTTCCCTGAGCTGTTTGTAAATTGGTGGCATTTTGTAACTGAAGGTGTCTTACAATCTGAGAAATCTGATGTTTTCTGGTGGGGGTCCAGATTCCCTTTCGTTGTTTCTCCTGCCTCTGTCCTGTTCACCGGCCCCATGCTGATTCCACACCTTTTCAAGGAGTTCAATAGCCACACACCCTGTTACCACAGTCCGTCCACTGCTTACTCGGCTCTCTCTGCAACTGGTCAAAGTTCGGTCTTCAGAGAATTAAAGTCGCCACCAACTGCAGATTAATTCTGGCTTTTGAGGTACCCCTTGGCTCATCTGCATACCGTGTGAATAGCCAGAGTAAAAACTCCTACTATAAAATAACCTTTTCCCTTGCAGTACCATGGCTATTGGCTTAAGTATTGGATTGAGGAGGAAAAATGATAATTTCTGTGTTAATTAGAACTAGGATGAGTTTCCCCCCAATATTTAGAAGCCTTTTTTTGCTTATATTTACTTTCTATGTCCTGCATTCAAATGCTTTTTGTAGAATGGGGATCTAAAAATTCTTCATATGTACCCCACAAAGAAACAAAAATATGGTTCTCTTCAGATACTTTCTCAGACGTTCTGTGTACATATAATATTTCCTGTTTTAATTAGGGAAAAAGTGTAAAAGTTTGTTTTTAAGCCTTGTACATTCATCTATGTCCACATGATTTTCTATCTATAATGCAACTGTTTTGATTTAATATCTATTATATTACATATATTACATTCTATGAATATATATACATATATATATATATTGTGTGATCATAAAAATACATATTATATGTGAATCTGTAGCCACCTGACTTATAAACTGAACTTTTCTAAAAAGGGCTATATCTTATTCATTCTGTATATCTAGCCTAGTAGCATATGCCTATATAATGAGGCACTCAGTAAATATTTGCTTATTATGGCTGAAAACAAATTTATTTCCAGATCTGTATTTAAAGTTTTGGGTTAAAAGGCTGTACTCAGCATAAGTCTGAATTTGTAACAGAAGGTTTTTTTAAAGATGCCAGTTGAGGAGTTCAAGTTGTTCCCTAGAAGTACTATTCTTACATTGGTTCAAGTCACATTTAGAACATTTGAAATACCTCTTGCAAAGGAACATGGTTCACTCTGCTTTGGGAGTCAAGGGGATAATCAGTTCCATTTACACAGGGAATTTGAGAGATTGGAAATCAGAGGGATCCTCCTCCTTCTAGAAGCATCCCAACGTCACATGATTGCTAAATTTTTCATTCCTGCCATGTAGGACAAACAGCCCAGGAAACTGTAAAAAGGCAAACTCACACTTTCCATTGAAAAGAACTGAGAACAGGGGCACCTGGGTGGCTCAATCGGTTAAGCATCCGACCTTGGCTCAGGTCATGATCTCATAGTTTGTGGGTTCAAGCCTCGTGCTGCGCTCTGTGCTGACAGCTCAGAGCCTGGACCCTGCTTCAGATTCCTGTGTCTCTCTCTCTCTCTGCCCCTCCCCTGCTTGCGCTATCTCTCTCTCAAAAATAAATAAATATTAAAAAAAAAGAAAGGAACTGAAAACACCTGCTGAATAATAATTAGATCAATTTCAAGAACAAAAAAAAGACCTTCAGTGTTTTGATGCAGTGAAGTCAGCATCCTTGAAAATTGTAGTAAAAGGAGAGAATTCTTATTATGTATATAAGAGTTCATGTTATTTTTTAAAAAATTTTAATGTTTATTTATTTTTGAGGGTGGGGGGCAGAGAGAAAGAGAGAGAGACGCAGAATCTGAAGCAGGTTCCAGGCTCTGAGCTGTCAGCACAGACCCCTACTTGGGGCTCGAACTCATGAACTGCAAGATCATGACCTGAGCTGAAGTCAAACACTTAACCGACTGAGCTACCCAGGCGCCCAAGAGTTCATGTTATTTTGAAAAAAGCTGTAACAGTACAAGTAACATGTAGAAATAATGCTTTGTTCACATCACTTGTTTCCTTGTTTCAATAAAACTTCTGTTTCTATAAAATTAATGGAAAATTATGTTGGCAATTAAAGTATGAGATAAATCACGTGCCTTGCAGTTCAAGTCCAAGGATCATATCCCCAGCCAGGAGTCAAAGGTCTCACTGCAGGAAAAGTTCTCAAGGCAGAAGAAGAGGAGGAAGAGCAAAGAACAGCCTTTGAAATATTAAATTTGCAAACTTTAATTGCAAAGTCATAGAAAGCATCAAAGTGTCAATGAACATATTCCCACAGCCAATGTCCTATAAGTAATTCATTTCAAATACCCCACAAAGTTAAGTTCACAGCATCCTTCCTGTTGACTTACTCTTACCCCCTGCCTGGCCCCACCCCCTTGATGCCTAGAATGTCCTCTTCTCCCACTAAACTCTACACATCTTTTAAGGCCAGTGCAAGTGGCCCTCCTCTGTTTCTCCACAGACCCTTGGACATCCCCTGTAACAATTCTTACCATGCATCTCCTCCTAGATGGATGATAAGCTCCTCGAGGGCAGGCACTGTTCCTCCTTGTCCCTGTGCTGTCAGAACTCGCTCTGAGGCTTAGCACAGCATGGTAGCTCAACAAACATTTGCTGACTTGAGTTGAATTCTGGGAAACTCAAAGGAGGAATAAAATAGAGAAGGGAAGAGAGGCTCCCCCCAAGCTACATGAGAGGAGGAAGAAATATGAATTCATATTTGCTTTCAGTAAATATTGATTGAGTGCCTCTTAATGTGAAAAACTATGTTCCAGCCATACATCAATGAACAAAACAAACAAAAACCTTCACCTTGGAGGAGCTTACATTCTAGCTGCATGAGACACACAATGAATAAGAAATAAACTGTGTAGTATTTGGGAGGTGGTAATTGATTTGGGAGAAGAAAATAAGAACTGAGAAGCCAACCAGATGCAGCTGTAGGTTGAACTTTTGTAGAGAGAGGTCAGAAGATGACGTTGAGCAAAGACTAGAAGGAGGTGGGGAATCCGCCATGTGGAGATCTGGGGGAAGAGCATTCTAAGCGGAAGGAACAGCCATGTAGAGGCCCTACCGGAGAGATGTACCAGGTACATCCAAGGAACCACAGAGGCGCTTGTGCTGGAGTGGAGGAAAGGAGGAGAGAGGAGGAGGGGATGATGCTAGAGAATCCGGGGCTCCAGATTCCATAGGGGATTTTAGGCTGTTGTGACAACCCTGCCTTCACACTGGTGCCGAGGCAGCAGAGAAGGGGGCTGGTGGCATGAAGCCTCCATGCTAGTGACGAAGGGTTGTGCTGAAATTCTGCGGCTATGCTGTGGGCCTCCCACAAAACTGGCCCTTTTCCCTCTGACCTTACCTCTCCCTGGAGCCCTAGCTACTCCCACCCGTGCCCACTTTGTGCCTGCTTCTTTCATTTCTCCATCTGAGTTTTGTCTTGACCTTTGATTTTATACAGGCCACAGACTTTGTCATATAACCCCAACCGACACATATTTTGTTGACTTGTCCAGGGTTCTAAACCTGGGATGTTTCAAGTAAAACTCAAGATTTCATGCTTTTCTTTAAAAATGGGAAGATCTGGTTGTACGGGGCCTGCATTCCTTCATGGCCACAAGTCACTGGATCTGAGGGGAGCTAGCATCCTTCAGACAGAGGCATTTAGCTGCCACTTTGATACAGTCCCCACCACTTTCTATTGTCTTACACCCTACCCTCTGACCTCATTTCAGTCACCAGCTGAACCTTTAACTGTATAATCTTAGGCCTGCTAATGGCCACCCTTCCCCCGTTTCTGACAGCTCCCTGACTTCCATTCTTTCCTTGGATAGTTTCTTTCTGCCATTGGCCTTGGCATGTCCTCGCCCTGCCTTTCTCAACCTAGGCCAGCTCCTGGCTTCCAACTGTCCTAGGCTTTGCCCTCACACTCAATCTTGCTGGCTCAGTCCTGTTGAGAATTTCTGTATTCAAGTACCTGGGCTAGAGGGTCTCCAGGAAGTCTGCCAGCCGTGGGAACCTCAGGTCTTGTTTTGAGCACCAAAAGCTAAAGTGGAGAAAAACAGGTGTACAGCTTTCCTCTAATAAATGCGTGTTTTATTCCCTTGTCTCTTAAAGCTGCCTAAGGATGAAAGTCCGCTATGCTCCGTTCTCGTTTGACTCGTAGAGTTCTACCTGGGGCTTTTTTGGTTCCAGAAAGAAATGTTGCAGAAAATGCAGTTTTTCTATTTTCTTTCTTTATAATTAAAGTGTCCTTTTGCCCATAGTAAATCTATGGGCACTGAATGACTAATCACCAAGCAATGTTGTTCCTGAAGTGGGGTGGGAGCCATCACTTTCCCCCCACCCCCTGTTTCAGTAAAACAGTTTCTGTAAAATAAGCTGAAAATTATGTTGACAAATCAAAGTATGAGATAAATCACATGCCTTGCAGTTCAAGTCCCAGGATCCTATCACCAGCCAGGGGTCAGAGGTCTCACTTGCAGGAAAAGTTCTCAAGGCAGAAGAGGAGGAGGAAGAGCAAAGAACAGCCTCTGAAATATTAAATTTGCAAACTTTAATTGCTAAGTCATGGAAAGCATCAAAATGCATGTATTTTACTCTCACCTAATTAGACTCTTAGAAGTACATGCAGAGAAGAAAAGGGAAAAGGAAGGGAAGATGGAAGGGAGGGAGAGAGCAGATGGTCAACACTTCTCTTCCCTCTGCCCACAATGCCGCATGCCCTACTCGCCTCTGTGACCTATCCCCCTAGGGATGTGTCATAGACAAACCTCATGTGCAGAAGTGAGGAGGCGGTAGTGGTCTCCCACTCTACCCCATTTTCACTCGCCCTACTCCACGCCTTTATGGTGCATCCAGTGGCTAGACCGGAGTTTGACGATGCCTGGTGCACAGGAGGTCCCTTTGGCTCTGGAGAGCTGATGAAGGTCCCACAGAGGCTCTAGGAGCCGGCTTCCTGGATTTAAAGCTGCCCCAGGCCTCAAGGTGGATGCAAAGGAGGCCATGCAGTTGGGAACCCACCTTATAAGGGCAGAAAAGTAGGGCAGCAATGGGGACTGCATTTAAGGTTGACTCCAAGTCAGGAATAAAGAGTGACAATTTGATTCTGTCCCCCAATATTTGGCGTCCGGGGTGCCTGAGAAGGCAAAAAAAAAAAAAAAAAAAAAAAGTGACGAGAGGGAGGACATCCTAACATTAGGTATCCTAATGATTTCCAGTTCTAGGCTGGGTGTGGAATGAAGAACAGACTAATTCTCTGGTGGCCCATTCAATAGCTAAAAGACAACCCAGGAGGCTTTATTGGTGATGTTCTTTTTAAAATTGCTTTAATCAGGAACCATTCTAAAGCTTATAATGTTCATTGGGTGTCCTTGGACTGGAGAGAATTGGCCTTCTTTAAAGAACCAAAGACAAAGAAAAAAAAAGTTTTCTCTTTTGATTTGTAAGCCCCTGGGTTGCTCGAATGCTTCTCTTCAAAGATTATTTTTCCCATTTCATGCCTGTCGTTTTATTTTCTGATACCTGCTTAGAAATAACCTTGTCTTTCTGGTACTTAGTTATACCACATAAATCCTCCTGCCATCTGTAAGAAAGCACAGAACTCTGCTCTGACAGCCCTTCCTGGACAGCCAGGCTGCACCGGCACAGCCCGGCACTGCCACCTAGGCTGGCCTAGTGTGAAAACATCGGCAGGGATTTGTGAAATGGGATTTCATTGGGGCTGAATAAACTCCGCTTTAAAATTCCTCACACATCAGCCTCTGATCATGGGTGACAATAGTCTGCATTCGCTCCGATTTGTAGATTTGTAACAGAATCCTGGTCCCTCAGCAGCCCGGTGCGGAGAAAGAGGCAGCGACGGGGACCCCCCACCCCCACCCCGCCCCCAGCTGTCAGTCATCTGGCTGCTGTGCTCCCTGCTGCCCCCGGGGACAAGCTCCAGGCGGTCTGTCCTCCCCCTCTCCTAACAAAGGAAGTGGAACTACCCAGGAGCCCACATGGAACTTGGGGGCAGAATTACAAGCTTTCATCTGATGGAGGAGAGCTGTTCTCGTTAATGGCCGTGTGGTGCCCACTGACTTGGTGCTGCCTATATGCAACTTTAGGAAATGGGCCCTCCCACTTGATACTGATGGAGGAAGCACAATTAGACCCCTGGTTAGTGAAAGTCTGAGAGGGCTTAGCAGGAAAGCCTGTGTCCCACCTAGAGGTTTTCCATTGTACAGGGCCACTGAGATAGCCATAGATGCTGTTGTTTTGAGTGGGCGTGACTTTGTCCTTTGGGGTAGGACTGGGGGAGTGGGGCCATGAGTTAGTTGCCGTAGGAGACAGTGGAATTACTAAACATGGTACATAAAAGTCTTCATGATACGGGCCTAGTAGTTTCTCCGGTGTCGTGTCCCACCCCGCCCCCCATCTGTCACTTTATAAACCCATCATGGTTCTCTGAACACAGTCGTGGGCAGCCAGAAAAGCCATGCCCAAGACCACTGAGCTCTACCTCTTCAGAGACTGGAGCAGAGGCCCCAGTGACACACTGCAGATGCCAGGGACCATGGGGGAGGTGTTGGAGATGTGGGTCCCGCAGGGAGTAGCACCAGGAAGGGGGAGGCTGCTTAGTGGTGCCACCCTGGGGCAGCGCTATGCTGCAAGCCACATTCGCCGGGCCCCAGTGGAGCCTTCAGACCAGAAGAACCTCAGGAGAGAAGGATTATTGGACAGTGAGAAGGAACAGCTCTGATTGTCGTCTGAGAAAAGCCACCAGTTAGGGATGGGGCTGAATTGAGTCCCGTTGGTGAAGGAATCTAAGAAAGCAGGGATTTTCCAGAGCAGTGCCCCTGCCTAAGGGAATGGGGTCCATAGGCTAGTGATATAGTACAGGGCATGGAGACTTGGCCCTAGTCCCACTCATCATGGGTTTGCACCGAAAGACAAAGATGGGGTGAGGCTCTGCAGTCCCCATTTTAACTATGTGACCCACAGTCACATCATTTAAACTCTGAGTTTCAGTTTCCTTGTCTGTAAAATGGGAACTGTCAGACCCATGCCACAGGACCACGGTCCACTTGCTCATTCACTTGTTGCACATTTATTATGTCCCCACCAAGTGCCAAGTACAGAGGTAGTTGCAGGATGAACAAGACATAGTCCTTGAGTTTGAACAAGGAATTCAGGCACAAAAACAGAGTCATAAAGCAAAGAGGAAATGCTTGGCTGTTTTCCCATTTCACGGGTATATTTTCTAATTCTCACTGACACATGGATACTGACCACGTAAGGGACTAATGCCCAGCCTGGAATATATCAGGTATTCGAGAAATACTGGTGTTGGGAGACGTCATTGAGAAGATGCGACTGCTGTTGACCTGTGTGCTGGACCCCGGCCACAGGAGACTCCTCACCCTTTCCCCTGTCCTTGGAATGTGCATTCTGCTTGCCCTCCCCACTCCCAGAGGCTGCCCTTCGGGACACAACCTTGAGATAGTGATGTGGTGCTGAGACCATCTGGTTGGTATACTCCACTGAACCCACTTAAGGCCTCCATATGAATTTTTAAGATTTGGTGGCAGGTGTGAAATCTACACGTCTTGCTGCCGCTCAAGACAAGCCTTGTATATAAGTTCCCTTGCCTTTGTAACCTGCTGCTCACCAGTCTGGGCGGCCCACCTCCTTCTTTGGTCTCTTCTGGTCCTCTGCCTCCAGAAGTGGGTGGGGGTGGGGGGGATTCAGATTACATTTGGGAAACTCCCCAGGAATGTAGAAACACCAAAAGGATGACTCTGAATCTGACAGCACAGCCTGAGGGAGGCATGGAAGTTAGTGGGGAGGGGGAGAAAGGGAAGGGAGACTTAGCTGGAGCTGCCTTAGGGGAAAGGCTTTGAGTCCTGGGCTTATCTGTGAGACCTGGCCACACTAAAAGTAGTCTGTGAGCAATCTCCTCTTCTCCAAGCTGTCTTCCTGGGACCCCAGCAGTTTCTGGGGCCATCCCCCTGGCTTGCCCACAAAAGCAGCAGCTCAGGTCTTGCCCACAACCCCCAGATTTGCCTATATGTATCCATTTTGCCCTTCCCTCTACTTTGACAATATTCTTTGGGTAGATGCCGGCTAAGTGTGATGGTTCTGAGGCTAAGCTGAATATACAAATGGCCAATCCCTCTTCTAAGCATTGCTCTGCTAACCATCATTATCCACCCAAGATGCAAAATAACCAAAAGACCTGGAAATAGCAGGGAAAGCATTCAACTTAACAACCCAGACAAGACTGATCATTTAACTTTTTCACTCAAAGAAAGAGCAATACTTAAGGTCTCTAACACCTTCTAAATGCATATGAAACAACTTTGACAATAGGTGGATAATCAAATTGTTCTGAATAATCCAATCTAGTGTTTTCCTGCTTCTTCTTCATGCTAATTTATTCTGACATGGCTTTTCAATAATGAAAATCTGTTCTTGTAGAATCCATTTCATCGAGATTTTCCATATTAAAATGGAGATGGAAATGTCGTGGAGAATTAGATTACTTGTCCTCCTTCCAGTGCCTGGCATTCCTAGGGAGGGGCTTTGTCTCACAGTGCATAACCAGATGGCATTAATTGGAGAGGAGAGTGTACCTTCCGTGGCAGGCCAGGCAATTATTTTTAAAGTGCTCTTTCCGTCTAGCCATCTAGTCGAAGCCTCTTGCCTGCACAGATTTCATTGGTTCCTTTCCTCATGAAATTTGTTAATTTTCAAAGCATTTTCAGCCCTCATCATTACCACCAGGGTGAAAAAGTAGTTCAAATATACACCTCAGTGACTAGAACATGTGTTGGGTGTCTCGTTCTGGAGAAATGCTTTCTGGGCAAACCAAATCCTTAACATCAGAAACAAAAAGACAGATTGATAAATAAAGACAGATCTGGGGAGCACCTTCTGGGCACAAGTCCTGTGTGGGGGCTGGCGGTGGGGGTAAAGGAGTGAACAAGGTACAGTTCCCACCCACCAGGAGCCAAAGTCCTGCTGTGGGCTTCTCCATCTTCAGGACACATAAGGATCACCTGGGCAAGGTATTAAATATGTGGGTTTCTAGGATCCACTCACAGATTCTGAACCAGTTGGCGCTCAATAGTTGTTAGCTGCCAAAGGCAAGCTATGCGTAATACATTTTTCATAAATTTCCTCAGGTAGTTTACTGCAGGCAGTAGTGCTGGGTTGGCATCAGCTCCCCTTCTCAAGCATTCCTTGGAAGATCTTAAATATGGGACAGGCACTCTTTCCAAAAGCTATGTGAACAATATTTAATTCATGTCAAATACTATTAATTTGGTTATTGCTATAAAGGTGAGGCATCTCCATGGCCCCAAAACTCTAATCTTTTTCATTTTATGTATGTAGTGTTGATTTTCCTTGGTTCTTCAGCACCCCTTCCTAAATTCCCCTACAGGATTAGGCTAATTTAGCTCTTCTCAAATATGTCTCTAAATAATAACATTAAGAAAAACAACAATGACAATAATAAATATTTATTGCCAACTTACTATATAGCAGTAAGCTCTCTGAATGTTCTGTCTCGCTGAATTCTCACAGCCACCCTAGGTGACATATGCTATTGTTATCCCTCATCTTACAGATGAGCTGTGCATCACTATAGGCTTCCCCAGATGCACATGGCCATGGTTGGGATTAGCCAGGCCATCTGGGTTTTCCGGAGATCTCCTATGTAGGACAAAGTAGGATGGTTTGTCCAGGACTGAAAGGGTTTTCTGAGAATCAAGACTTACTATTCTAAAACTGGGAAAATCAGGATGAGTTGGTCACCCTCTTCCTATATGAGGTTTTTTTGGGGGGGAGACACCAAAATCCAAAGAAAGAATGGTTCCAAATTCTGAGTGGAAAGTTGAGTCCTATGACCCAAAGAGGGAGTCCCAATGGTTCGTTTAAGAGACAAAAATATGTGGGTAGCTCAGTCAGTTAAGTGTCTAACTCTTGATTTTGTCTTATATCATGATCCCACGGTTGTGGAATCAGGCCCCACATCAGGCTCCATGCTGAGTGTGAAGCTTGCTTAAGATTCTCTCTCTCTCAGAGCCTAAATGTCCGTCAACTGACAAATGGATAAAGAAGTTGTGATATGTGTGTGTGTGTGTGTATACACACACACACACAATGGAATATTTCTCAGCCATCAAAAAGAATGAAATCTTGCCATTTTCAATGACATGGATGGAGCTAGAATGTATTATGCTAAGCAAAATAAGTCAGGCAGAGAAAGACAAATACCATATGATTTCACTCATATGTGGCATTTAAGAAATAAAACAGATACACATATTGGGGGAGAAGAGGAGAGAGGAAAACAAACCACAAGAGACTCTAAATGACAGAGAACAAACTGAGGGTTGAAGGGAGGTGGGTGGAGGTTGGGCTAGGTGGGTGATGAGTACTAAGAAGGGCACCTGTTGTGATGGGCACTAGGTGTTGTATATAAGTGATAAATCACTGAATTCTATTCCTGAAATTAATCGATATTGCACTGTATGTTAATTCACTAGAATTTAAATTAAAAAAAAAAGATCCTCTCTCGAAAGAAAGAAAGAAAGAAAGAAAGAAAGAAAGAAAGAAAGAAAAGACAAGAAGCAACCAAAAGCTGTGGCATAGAGGTCAGGAAAATGAATGTGAAAACACCAGGTTTGAATACTTGAATACTTCGTTGTGGTCTGTGACAATGAGAAAAAGTGGCCTTGACTTGCCAGCTACAGTGTGGTACATGGTATGTCAGCCATATTTAAAGGGCCAAATAAAGGGGCGCCTGGGTGGCTCAGTCGGCTGAGCATCCGACTTCCGCTCAGGTCATGATCTCACGATTTCTGTGTTGGAGACCCATGCCCTGCTCTGTACTGACAGCTCAAAGCCTGGAGCCTGCTTCAGATTCGGTGTCTCTCTCTCTCTCTCTCCCCCTCCCCCCTTGTGCTCTGTCTCTGTCTCTCAAAAGTAAATAAATGTTAAAAAAAAATTTTTTTTAATAAATAAAGGGCCAGATATGGGGGCGCCTGGGCGGCTCAGTGTGTTAAGCATCTGACTTCCGGCTCAGCTCATGATCTCATGGTTCATGAGTTCGAGCCCCGTGTTGGGCTCTGTGCTGACAGCTCAGAGCCTAAAGCCTACTTCGGATTCTGTGTCTCCCTCTCTCTCTGCCTGTCCCTTGCTTGCACTCTGTCTCTCTCTCTCTCTCAAAAATAAATAAACCTTAAAATAAATAAAGGGCCAGATATGAAATGCACATCTCTGCTCTTCTGTCCTCTTCCCTGAGGTAGGTAGTCCTGAGGCTTCTCCGGAAATGCCTGTGGTGCATTATGTTCTAGAACAATCTAATGCCATCCCCAGTCCCACTACTTAATCTCAACTCTTGGAACCTCTTAGGGAAAGCAGTGGCAAGAGCGGCAGCTCAATTCCTGTTGCCGAGGAGCATATGGAGAACAGCTCCATTCTCACCTCTCCAGTGGAATGGAGAAGGTTTTCAGGTGGTTCCTTGGTTTGTACCACTACACTGCGCTCACCAAGTGTTAGGTGTAGAGAGGATAGCGCCCTCCCACCCCCACCACCCAGGGTGACAGGAGGCCTCAGGAATCATAAGTTTCCCAAAAAAATATCTGAAGTCTTTACTCCTGATTAGAGGATTTCCTCCAGAAGAAGCCTGAAGCCACTGGGAATGCAGAATCAAAGAGCTTAGAATAGACTGTTGACTCCAAAAAGTTAAGGAAAAGACTCCAGAAGTTTTGAGAACCAAAGGAACCAGAAGCAGCAAAAGAACAACAATGTATGACATTGGAGGGCCAAGAAAACAAAAGCTGGAGTTTGAAGGCCAAAGCAGCCTAGGACAATTGTCTAGAGCAAGTATCATTGTCAGCAACTGGCTTTTGTGGCCCACTGCTGCCTGGGTGTGTGTGTGTGGACAGGTGTTTTTAAAGAGACAGTTAAATATAGAAGACACACAACTTTATAAGGGCAGGAGAAAGAGTTTTCTTTCCTTGGTAGCTACCATTATGTCTCTCCTACCTCCCTCTGGCTCCCATTGTTCCATCAGCTGACTCAGTTTCCCTTCTGTTCTCCAGTCCAGGCTTTCCTTCCCAACCGACATGCAGACAGCTTTGCCTACATTCACTCTCTATTTACTGACTGCCTACTGTTCCAGTTATCTGTTGCTGTGTAACAAAGCACCCCAGAACTCAGCAGTTTCAAACAACAACCATTTATTTGCTCATGATTCAGTGAGTCAGCTGGGTAATTCTGGACTGTTTGGCAGGAGGTGGGGTGGGAAGGGGGGAGAAATCTCTGCAGCCAGCTGGTGGCCCAGCTGGGACTGTAGGTCTGGCATGGCCTCCCTCACATGGCCAGCAGTTGGCAGGCTGGTTAAGGCCTAGGAAACCCTGGCTGGGACAGCTCATCATCTGTGCTTTATTGGGTCGGACAGCCTTCAGGAAACTAACCTGGGATTTTTCACATGGTGATGGAAGGATTTCCAGTCCTGGACAAGTTGTACTTGTATCACGTACATTAATGTCCCTCTGGCCAAAACAAGTCATGTGGCCAAGCTCAGAGTCAGAGGAGGAGAGGTAGACTTTACCTTTTGATGAGAGGAACTACAAAGAATTTGTGCCCATTTTCTGCAATTTACCACACCTACTATATACCAGGCACCATTCTAGATTCTGAGGAGAACACCATGTGGAAAACAGACACAAGTTTCTGCCTTTTCTTTCCCCATGCATAATTATAGCAATATATGATAACTGTGTAGATAGTCTATTATTAATAACATAGTAACTATAAGTAGAGTAAATCTAGGGAAAGGTCATATATAGTGGGCTTTCTGTTTATTCTATGTTGTAATGTTACCCCTTCTGGATTTTTTTCCCTCTAAATCTTTTCTTAAGCCACTTTATTGAGACATAATTCACATACTATATAATTCACCAATTTAAAGCATACAATTCACTGCTTTTTAATCTATCCACAGAGTTGTGCAGTCATCACCTAATCTAATTTTAGAACATTTGCTTCTCCTTTAAATGCTGCTGCAGGGGTGCCTGGGTGGCTCAGTCGGTTAAACATCCGGCTTCAGCTCAGGTCGTGATCTCATGGTTCGTGGGTTCGAGCCCCGCGTCGGGCTCTGTGCTGACAGCTAGCTCAGAGCCTGGAGCCTGCTTCAGATTCTGTATCTCCCTCTCTCTCTGACCCTCCCATGCTTGCACTGTCTTTCTCTGTCTCTCAAAAATAAATAAATAAACATAAAAAATTTTTAAAAAAATAAATAAATGCTGCTGCAAATATTAGCAGTCCCCCCGCCATCGGCCCATCCCTACCTTTCCCCCCAGCCCCCACTCCCGCCAACACTTGATTAGAGGTCAAGGACGGAAGAGATATGTCAAAAATCAGAGAACAAAGGCAAACAGTGCTTGAATTAAAAACTAAGTGGAAAGATATACAAAGAGAATCTTCAGCTCAGATCTGTTCTTACTGCCTCCCCTTACCACCAGCAGTGAACTTGGCCAGTCCAGATTTGAAGAGGACCAGCAGGTTGTATTCATTCATCTATTCAGTGGGTGATCATTGGGTCAGGCCCCGGGAATATAGATGAAGGTATAGACTGTGCTCCAAAGAAGTTCAGACAGAGACCAGTGGTTGGGGGATGGGGATGCAACATACAGTCAGGAGGACAATGTAGCCTAGAGACGTAGAGATGACCACCATGTAGAGACAATGTGCCTCATGATAAAGCCAACATGGATGGGGAGGGGAGAAAAACATAGGAAGAGAGAGAAGGGCTACCTGCTAATGACATTGTTGGAGCTCCATATCCAAACAACTCACAAATGTGCGTCAGGTTTCCTAGGTAATAGACACACAATGTCCTTTCTCTCTATCTCTCTTTGAAATTGGGCACCTGTCACTCACAATCAAAATCAAATGTGTTCAAACTAATACATGGCTCAGCCCTCTCTTGCCTCCTTTGCCAAGTATGATCAGAGGGTTTGAAAGTTTGCGGATCTCTTCATCTTGCTGTCTGCAGACACTGACTCGAATGGTGCCCCCTCCCAAGGAACTTCCCTGGACACCAACTGCTCATAAGTTCCTTGGACTGTTAGGGAATTCGAGGAGGTAAACACGGAACGGCAGGTGGGAAGTCAGATAGCAAAAGCACACAAGAAAGCTTGAGCTGCAGAGTTAGGCAAGCCTGGATCACCTACTTTTCTGTACTTGTAAAATGGAAATGATGTTCTCTATCCCTCAGACTTGGGTGAGGATTACATGAGATGAGATAGGTAGCTGTGCTGATCACAGGGCTTAGAAAAATCATTTAGTGCCCAGTTTAACTTCATCTCCCTCCCTTCTCCTTGATTCAGATTCTCAGGAGAAAGTACTCAGTTTGTGGGGACCCAGGTTAAGCTGTTTTATCCTGTTTGCTCATTTACATCACTTATTCAACATATTAACACAAATGTAAACAAAGCCTGGCCCCCACCTTTGAGGAGCTCCGAATCATCAATTCTGAAGAAGTTGTAAGAACTCTAAGAACTGTGGTTAGGGAGAGAGGAAAAGAATGATCACGGACCACAGGGTCAGGGGAAGAGCTTCAGGCCGGTCCCCAAGGCATGTGACTGTGATGTGGAATCACCCAGCGATGACTCTTTCCTACTGAGCTGTGTTGAGATGCTGCTAAATGTAGCACAAAAGGCAATGTCTGTGACACCATTTGGCACAATTGTACAGTTCTCCCCAGGAAGGCTGAGCTGATGGGCAGAGGCAGGGAAGCTGGTTGGCTAAGTGGGTGCAGTGGACCACAAGGGACTGAGGACCTAGGGGATGTTAGGGAGTCTACAGAGTGAGCACTGTGAGCCCAGTAGGGGATGCTGGGCTGTCAATAGAGTTAAAAATGTTGTTCATAATAGGACCCTTCTCCAGAAGCTGTCATGAGGTATCACATGGTGGGCACCTGCTGTTCTGGGGGGGGAGGTCGGTGGGTGGCCGGGCATCCTAGCCTCTTTATAATGGGCCAGAAACACAGTTACAGTTTTGGTTGTTTACAAACAGGGCATCTTGATTGTGCAAAAGCCTTGAGATTGTTCTCTGCCGTGAAACACAGATACCAACTGAGGCTGCTGCAAAAACAGCCTTGAACTCGGGACAGCTGCAGAGAAGAATGGCTCTCTGGTTTCTTCTCACAAGCACCAATCATTGCCTCAGGTCCAAGCAGAGAGCTGGAAAGAGTTAGCAGGGCCCTTCAGACGGTCACCAACCAAGGAGACTTTAAGTTGACTTTCTGCAAAGCGTAGAGAGACTTGGTTTCTGCTTGAAAGACATTTATTCTGACTTTGGTAACTATTTGGAGGTTGGGGAGAGGGGACTAACTGCCAGAAACCTAGGGAATGACGATGTCATCCAGGGAGGAATGCATCGCTTCAGAATGAGTTGAGATGGGAGTTTCCCACACCCTCATGAGGGCTGTGTGGGGACACATGGCCTGAATCACTCGTGGCACCTCCCACTTACAAGCCAGAGAATCACACAGAGAGTGAACAGCTCGCTGTGACTTCTGGGCAGTCTGTGAGCGAAGTGAATGAGCCATCTTTAGGAATTGGCAACAGGCAGAACTCTCCATTCTCCACTCTGGAGACACTTGAAAAGCTCCAGTTGCTTGAGGCATCATTTTCTTAGTCCCTTTGATTGCCTCTTGAGGGGTGTCATGGAGGAATCCAAGAAGCGTTTGGAGTTTGAGCTGAATTCAGACCTGGCTCACACTAACTAGCTGTGTCAGCTTGCCAGAGTTTCAAAGGCTCTCTGAGCTTTATTTTCCTCCACTAGAAAGTGAGGATAACAAAACCCTCTTGGAATTGTTAGGATCGTTGAGCATGGACCACAGTAGGCTCATGATAGGTGCTGATTCCCTCCCTCTCTTCTCGGCTTCCTGGGTGCCTACCCCTTTAAGGGAGAAAGAGTGATACTTCCCAAACCCCAGGCACAGAGAGAACAGTGTTAATCAACACAGTAAACAGAAGGAGGGGATTGATTTGTTCCCCTTCTCACAGAAAGCTGAGCACGCGACAGGTTATGGTTTTGAATATTAATGCATTTGAAGTGAGAAGAACCACTTATAACAGAAACTGTCTTGCTTGCAAAGATTTATTCCCCATGTAGTTTTCCATGGCTCATAAAAGGTGATGGATGAACGTAATTTTTAGTTTAATTTCTTGCCGTGCAGTTCAGTAATTTTTGAGATAAACTCAAATTACTAAGGTTCTGGAACTGTTCAAAGCAATGAGGAGCCATGCACATCTGGTTATACATAGGACACGGCATGTTCAATTTTTCAAGCCAGCCAAGGAAGGGGTGATTAGAAATCCCAGCACACATGTAAACCGTGTTATCTTTAAAGTTCGCTTCTGCCGTCTCCAAATGCAAACCAAACCTCCCTTTAAGAAAATTTCTGTTGGCTCCTTGGGGGAAGGAGACAGGGACATGGATAGACAGAAGGGACATACAGCTTTTTTTGTTTTAAATATTTATAGCTGTTATCAAAATACATATTAGAATGTTTACAAAATGGAAAAGCAGTATTTAAGATTATGAAAAAAAATCTGTTTGGATTTTAAAATTGATTTTATTTTTTTCCCATAGATTTTATTTTATTTTAAATTTTTTTATGTTTATTTATTTTTGAGAGAGAGAGACAAAGATACAGAGCATGAGCAGGGGAGAGGCAGAGAGAGGGAGAGAAGACAGAATCAGAGGGAGACTCCAGACTCTGAGCTGTCAGCACAGAGCCGGACATGGGGCTCGAACTCACGATCTGCGAGATCATGACCTGAACCGAAGTCAGACATGTAACCAACTGAGTCACCCAGGTGCCCCATTTTATTTTATTTTTTAATGTTTATTTATTTATGAGAGAGAAAAAGGACACAAGCAGAGAGGGGCAGAGAGAGAGAGGGAGACACAGAATCTGAAGCAGGCTCCAGGCTCTGAGCTGCCAGCACAGAACCTGTCATAGGGCTCGAACTCATGAATTGTGAGATCATGACCTGAGTCAAAGTCGGATGCTTAACCAACTGAGCCATCCAGACTCCCCTTCCTATAGATTTTAAATGTTCCTAAGGCAAAATGAGCATGGATCCTTTAAAAAATTAGCAATATGGTATATAGCAAGGGAAAATCTGAGTTTCAGAGTTAATCTGAGCTAAGCATGCACAAGGACAAGTGATCACAATGTAAACTGGCACCGACAGTGACAGCCTGATTGTTAGAGGCTATAATGGGCCAAAGGGCAAATCTTTACAGACCGGTTTTCTCTGCAAGTAGTAAACAAATAAACAATGAAATAAATGAGTGTGGCTAAGTAGTGACTGAAGGTAATTAACATCATGACAAAGGTGAATAATTTTTTAGTAAGGATTTATGTTTACATTTAAAAAAAACCAAAGTTTGTTCTATGTTGTAACTTGGATGTGTTCCTATTTATTAAGCAGTGTTAGGTTAAATAAAATATGCTACTATCATCCCAATGAAGATCTTTTCATTCTTACAATCTTCCTGCAAACAAAGGAGGAAAAGATAAATGTTCAAACAGGCATGTGTTTAGTGCTCTATCTCTGACAATAGCCTAAAAAGAATTCTTGTATATCAGCAATTTAACACTGTCCACACCCAGAATTATGCTTTCAGTCTGGATGGCCAGATATGTTTGCAGCATGCCAGGCACCAGCCAAGATTTTGAAAATAGGGGGCAAAAAAACCTCTCAGTATGGGGATGATTCTGGTTCTATGGCTGGAACAGTCTTCAGAGGTCAGAAAATTATGCCTGCATTACTAGAAGGTAATGATTTAATAAAAACTGTTACGACAGTTTAAATATCTGTGGATCCCAAGTATAGTCGTCACTGGGCATGTTGGATGCTCTGTAAAGCTTCTACTGATAGGAAAAAACTACAGCCTATAAACTTGCCAAAGGGTAGGAAAAACAAGAGGATAAGGCACAAAATAAAATAAAATGAGCTATCATCTTACCAATCTCCATTGACTCATCTATCACTTGCAATACCACCAGTTTAGGAAAAGAATTCAAAGCGGCTTTTAATGAAAGGGTCAAAAGTATTATCATCCTAAAATAGAATAACAGAGCCAAAAAGTCGTGGAACACAGGAAAAGATAGTTGGGCTTTCATGGCTACTTTAATCGCTGGGATTTGCCTTCACACTGAGCAGCAGAATCACCTAAAACCAGGTCCTCAACACCTTCAGGTCTTTTTGCCAGAAAGCCCCAGCCCCAGAGCAATTGTCCAGGCTCCAGCACTGTTCACGCTCAAGCCCTTGTGTTCAGCCTCACTCCTTTGATTTGACCTTCAGTTTCTCTCTCAGATTATCCCTCTGGTTTATTATGCAGGAGGAAATTGATCCAAGATCAAGGAGAGGGATTTCATACAAATTGCTACTGACATGGTATACCAATTTAAGCATTTATTGACTCTAACAAACTATGTTCAGCCATGCCAGTGTGCACTCATGTACATCTCTTGTCTGCATGCTTGGGAAGCCCCGGTTCACTCAGAAGTCAGTAGTACCACCATTGGCATTAGCTTTTGAAGGAGCTCTTTCCTCAGCAACGGTCAGTTTTTGCTCATCTTTTGATATCACCACTTTGGGTCTCTCAGGGTTGTGCTGATCTGCCCCTGTCCTCTGAGAACAAATTTAGGCTCCCAGTAGGCTCTAGACTAGTGGCTTTTAAATTGTTTTGACCCAGGGGCACTTGGGTGGCTCAGTCGGTTGAGCGTCCGACTCTTGGTCTTGGCTCAGGTCGTGATCTCACAGTCTTGTGAGTTCAAGCCCTGCATCAGACTCTGTGCTGACAGCATGAAGCCTGCTTGGGATTCTCTCTCTCCCTCTCTCTGCCCCTCCTCTGCTCACGCTCTCTCTCAAAAATAAATAAATAAACTTAAAAAATTGTTTTGACCCAGAACCCACAGTAAGAAATATGTTCTTGATCACAATCTGGGACACACACACACACACACACACACACACAGACTACAACAAAAGTTTTAATTAAAAATAAACAAAAACAAACCTTGCCTTTATTACCCAAGCTACATGCTGATTTTTCTATTCCATTTTATGTTCTTTTTAAAAAATTTGGGTCAGGATGCTCTAAATCAATTTCACAATCTCCTAAAAGCACGTGACTTGCAGTCTCAAAAACTCTCATCTTGTGCAGTAGACAGTTCTGGTCTTATCTGCTGGGAACCAGGCCCTTATCAACATTGTTTTCTACATTCCAACTGTCCAACCACAGCTGAACAATTCTCAGGATATTGCTGGATTTTACTAGTTATCTGACCACTGGTTTAAGGGCCAACCTCAGTAAAATCAGTACACAGGCACACGCATGTGCATGCACATGGACACACACATGCCACCCTCTATTCCGTTGTTACCATAGAATTTCTGATGGATCTTTTCCAGTTATGGAATATGCCAGGCTGTCATGGCCACAATCAATAATAGCCCTCACCGCATTCAGCACCCTGGGTTGTCTAGGTCCTCCAGATCTTCCAGCACAACCCCATGCCTGCTGCTCCTCTGCCCCCAAGCTAGCCCCTGAGAGCAGACAGGGTGTCAAGCCATCGAGGTAAAGGATGGCCTTTCAACCCCTTGAAAGTAAAGATAAGAAGAGAGCAGGGACAGGGGTTTTGTAAGGATGTTGACACAATTCTCATTAACTAATCAAAGGAAATGTACTTCAGCCAGCGACACAAATGTTTTTCCTAGAAGTAAACACAGAGGAATTTATTGTGGGATATTCTTGTATCTTCAGTAAATTTAAGATGCATAAAAGCCTCTAGAGTCTTCATCTATATATAAAGAATTCTACAGTATATATCTTGGTTTTTGTCATTATTTATGCAGTTAATGTTTCTAGGTTTATTTTAAAAGTATTCTTCTAGAATTATTCCTAGATTTCCCCAAAAAGCATTTATTTAACCAACTGGCAGAACTGGGTTCAGAAAGCCCCTAAGCAACCTTGAAACGAATTCAACACCTGCTACTTACACTGCCTTACACACCCCCTCTTTAACCCCCTGAGCTACAATCTGATTACTTTTTACCCCCTTGAGACCAGATTTCAGGACTTGTCAACTGAAACTTTTCTCTAGGTATCAGACAGGAGAGGCTAAGTTATGCTGTAGTAACAAACAACCCTAAAACCTTAGTGGCTTAAAGTAATTGGGGTTATATCTCACCTATGCCACATGTGTCCATCCCACATTGGTTGGGAGGGATGAGGGCTCTGCCATATGTCCTCACTCAGCTTCTCTGGTTCATAGAGTCTCCATATCTTGAATGGTACCAGTCACTGCGATAGCAAAAAAGGGGCATAGGGTATTGAGAATCACCCCTTGAAGTTTTCTACCTCATAGTGTCACATGTCACTTCTGCTCTCATTTTATTCACTAAAACAAGTCACATAGTTATGCCTAACATCAAGAGAATGGAAGAAGTATCATCTTACCTTGTTCCCAGGAAAGATACATATGAAGTTTTGTGAACAGCCTTTCTCCCCATCAATAAAAAGGATGCTTTTCCTCTCTCTCTCTTAGCAGCATTTAACTCTGTTGATAACCTACCTGTCTTTCTTTAAATTCTCTTCTCCTTTGGCCCTGATCACTTCTTCTCTGTCTCCTCCTATTACCTTTCTTTAAATTTTGTTTAAAGTTTATTTATTTTGGGGAGAGAGAGAGAGACAGAGAGAGAGACAGAGATAGATGGGGACAGAGGATGTGAAGTGGGCTCTGCTGACAGGAGACAGTCCAAAGCAGGGCTTGAACTCATGGACCACAAGATCATGACCTGAGACCAAGTCAGAACTGAATGAGCCACCCACGTACCCCACGTATTACCCTTCTTTTCTCCCTCAAAATGCATGTGTCCACATCTTCTGAGCTAAGATTTCATCCAGAATGGACCAAGATGGGGCATAGAAGAAGCCACATTCAAATCTTTAGCCCTACAAAGAATCATCATCTCAGAAAACTAGGGCAAAAGTAAATATGCATGAATTTACAAAAAACACATTTTTCTCCAAGTTCTTTCTTTTTAAATAGACAATACAACCAACTGTCTAGAATCCCACTTTGGAAAATCTACCTAACAGAAATAAAAGCTCCAATATATCAACCAAGATATTTATTGTATTATTGTTTATAGAAGCAAAAGTCTGGGAAGGACTTAATCCCCAGGAATAAGGGATGTGCTTGATTTAATTATTAATTAATTAATAAATAATTTAATTTATTGATCTTATATAATTGTAATATATTCATATCATAAATTATTATGCAACTCTTTAAAAGATTGAAATAAATCTATCTCTACTTGCCCGTGGTGTATTGTTAAGTACAAAAAGCGATTTGCAGAGTTACATTTATAGTACAGTTCCATTTCTATGAAAACAAACACCAACACTAACCAGAAAGGTCCTAAATATGTGTTTCTGTTTGAACATAAAGGAAATTGTAAAAAACATACAACAGCTTCTTAACATTGATCATCTCAGGAGGATTGGAATGGACAGCAGGGGGAAGGGATTTATAACCTTCTAAAAATATATCTCAGGATGGTTTCATAGATTACCAACATTGATACTGTATCTTTTTATTTAATGTATGAAAAGGTAATACAAAAATAAAAACTAAGAAGAGTTTTCATTAAGAAAAACAATAACGAAAATAAATCCTGTAATTTCAACACCTCCACCCTGCCACATGGTCCTCCCCTGTCCAGATTTATTTCATAGCTGCAATTCAAATCTACTTATCAGCTTTTTACTTAACTCCACATCTTAAATGCTTTTTCTCATTGCCCCCCAGTCCTTAAAAAGATCATTCCCTTTACCTTCACCACCTTCCAAAGGGCCAATAAACTGTAACTTATCAAACCATTATTTCAAAGCAGATAGCATGATACCATCACAATACTAGGTCTGTCA
The DNA here is from genome assembly GCA_028646485.1 of Cryptoprocta ferox. NCBI lineage: Eukaryota > Metazoa > Chordata > Mammalia > Carnivora > Eupleridae > Cryptoprocta > Cryptoprocta ferox. The sequence goes on from CM053575.1 coordinate 42,331,197, forward strand.
TCCTAGATTATGTTTTTAAACATTATTTTTCCTTACGGTCCCTTCTATATTATGAATTTTTGATGTACAAGCAATATTAGTTTTTTTTATTCTAGTATGATTTAGAAGGTAAACACTGTTTTTACATTACTCATCATTACCTTCAGACCTTCTATAAATATTCCATGTACCATCACCATCAATTTATAGCTATCTGTTCCAGTATAACTTTAGACTTTCTTTTATGGCAGATAAGGAATTAGATTCTTTGTGGATTTTCTTACTTCTTTCATGCTTTCTCATTGACTATTAGCATAATCTGAGAGCTAATATACTTCCTTTTGTGTCTTCTATACCCTGCTTTCATTCCAAGCAAATTAAAATAATTATCTTCACTCCATCTCCCTCTTCCTGTTGGTAAAAAGAGGAAAGAAAAATATATATTTATGTTTCCTTGTTGGTGCATAAGAAATTTCTTCTGGTGTTATATCTATTAAGTAGGTATTGTAATAGTCATTCCCTGTGGTCATATGGGGGTGGGAAATCAGGTGGATGGGACACAGGATGGGAGAGGGGACACAGATATTTCACAATATCTAGCTACCACCTCTCAGTTATGCATTTGTCTTGTGAAGATGTACTACTTATAGAAAAAATTCCAATGGGCCCCAATTAGGATAATTTCATACTCCTCTGCTACAACTTACAGTAGTGCCAAAAGACAATGAATTCTAGCTTCGGAATTTTTAAAGAAAAAGAGAGTGATACCAGATGGCTGTGTCCATACAACTTATTATTTTTTCAGGAAAGATATTCTAAGACCTAAAAATTTTTAGGAATTATATAACTCAAAGAGTTCTTCTGTTGAAATAACTAGAGGGCCTTATCTAGAATAATGAGTGTTAAGAGGAGAAATTTTGGTTATAGAAATAACATAAATAGTGAGCAGTGAAACCAATTATTGCATATAAACTATAACTATTATCTCAACCACCTATTTTGAAGGTAAGTGAAAACAGCCAAAAGTGGAAAAGGGTGCTTCCTAAGAGAACCAAGAGTAAATAAGAAGAGTGGAAGGGTGTGACTGAACACTATTGGTGTTTATTTCTTGTTTATATAAAGTCCATCAGGCAATGATGGGGAAGGTAGGAAGCATTCTTGATATCTCTTTGTTCCCTTTGTTTTCAGGTACTATGTATTTTTGGATTGTATCTACCTTGTTTTTCTCCTTTATAATCTTCTATACTACCCACTGTACTTTTTTCTTTTACAGTTTTCTATGATCTCATCATTGTAGAACAGAATTTTAAGCTGTTCTGTTTGTATCCATAACTGCCAATTGCTTGAGATTGACCTGTGGATTTTGTTTTGTTTTAGTTTCCATGCAGGTCATGGAATACAAAGAGAAGCAGAAAAATGGTCTCGGAAAAGAAAATCATCTCTGTAATCACTGAAGGATTCACAATCTAGAAAAAAGAGACAGGCATATTAAGCAAATAATTGTAGCAATATAAAAAACATCACTGAAAAAAGGTTTATCAAATTATGTGGGAACAAAAAAGAGGGAGTAATTCGAAAGATGACATTTGATCTCAGCTGAAGATGACCTTATCCCCATAAGTACATGGACGGGAAGCATTCTAAGCAGAGAGAACAGTATCTGCAAAGTTTTAGTGGCTCGACCAATGAGGGCCTGGTAGGAACTTGGCAAGAATAATATGTGTGAGGAACAAGACTGTGGGTTTTCTTGCAACTCAACTTGAAATGATCTCTAGTTGACTGTTCAGTCCTTCCCGAAATGTCATTTTGTAAGTAAATCAATTCAAAATCAGTATCAGCTTTATATTCTAAATAAACTCTGAAAATCCTGAGTTCTCTGAGGATGTTGTCAGAACACACCAACGTAACATCAACATCCAGTGCGATAAGAGGCAGAAGATGGGTTTTTCACTGTCAGAATTGTGGTGCACCTGTCAAAGTCCATGAAATCAGCTATGTAAATATCACAGGCCGACCTGCTCTGTGACAGCATAAACCTCAAACTTTTTACTCAGTTAACTAAAAATAAAGGAGGACTCTGTATGTGTCTTCTCATGGAAAATCCAGCTATATCCACATCCAGATTTTCTACACTTCCTTTCTGCAGACATTTTTTATGCCAAATGTATGTCTTCTTTTACAAAACAATTTCACTCCTCTGGGTCTGCACTTAGGGCTAGAGTTTTGCTTTTCAGAAACACTAAGGATGTGAAAGAGCAAATAATATATTTTGAGCTGGAGCTGCATTGAAAGGCCGATATTCCTGCCAGAGTTCTTGTGTGGTTGGGTGACTGGCAATGCTGAGCTAAGCTCACTGGGGCTGGAACATGCTGATGGGGAGAGAGATCAGATCTTCTGAAATGTAAATGTGTCCAGCCTCCCTCCTCTGATGCAGGACCTAGAAACCAGAGCACGGAGGGCGACTTTCACATGAATAATGCATGATAGCCTGGGATGCTCGTGGCTCGTAAGACTGATATTTGTCAGAATAACAATGGGATCAGGTTGTTTCGGACATTTCAATTAAATTCAACAAATGTTTATTAAATACTTTGAGCATGGCTGCCAGTCACTGCACCGGTTTTGTAATACCTTCTGCGGAGGCTACTAAGAAACAGATATTTAGGCTTTGTCCTCAAGAGTGTAAATCTAAAGAGGGAGATGAAACAAGTACACAGACCATCTTTTTTTTCCCCTCATTTTTTATTTTATTTTGAGAGAGAGATCATGCTCAGGAGGGGCAAGAGAAAGGGAGAGAGAGAATTCCAAGCAGGCTCCACACTGTCAGTGCAGAGCCCGATGCAGGATTTGAACCCAAGAACTGTAAGATCATGACCCAAGCGAAAACCAAGAGTCAGACAAACAACTGACTGAGCCACCCAGGCGCCACCAGACAATCTTAATAAACTACAGGAAATGCAAATGCCATAGAGAGTTAACAATTGTGTCTGTGGGGGGTGAGGAGAAACAAGGATATGTGTGGTTGAGGAGCGCCTGAAGGAGATGTCAACTGAAATGGTTCTGAGGAGTGGGACAGCAACAATTTTGAGCACCAACTATGTGCCAGCAACTAGCATGAGACATCGCACTCGATCCTCCCAACAGCCCTAACAAACAGGTATTGTCATCCCCATTTAACTGATAAGTAAAGTGGGGGAGTTGGACAGCATATACCAAAACCACATCTATTTGAGGAGAGAACCAAAGTTGAAGACCAGATGTGTCTTTTCCTGCAGCACCGAGCTGACTTGTCCAGGAGTAAAATTGGGGATGGTCTTCAAGAATAAGGAAACCACCAAATGGAAAGCAGGAAGGCAGCAAAGGACAACATACATTATGGAAACAGAATGATCTCATTAAACTGGGGACAAAGAGTAGATTGATTGGGCTTTGAATGCCAGGGTGAGAAGTTTCTACTTGTGCTGTCAACAGGGAGCTATAGAAACTTTAGCAAAAATGCCATGATTCCATCAGTGCTTTAGCAAGTGGACCAAGATAAATTGTGCACATGGGATGAGAGTGGGGAGAAATTAAAATCGTTTTACTAGTCCACAGTTGAGAAGGTATGAAACTTTGATGTAGGATGAATCTACCGGGCTTTCTCCTTCACATCACAAACACCTATTTCATAGTTGAAACCACTTGGTGACTATCTGCAAGCTTAGAGACCCATCTTGTTCTTACAAGAGTCAATGACTCAGGTGACCACTTCTTGTGACAAGGCTGCTATTCTATTTGTGTGGCCACCACCTTGTCTCCTTCTGACTCTATTCTTTTTCCCTGTGTAGGTGAGGGTGAACACACACGCATGCGCACACACACACACACTCACACACACACATGCTCTAGTTTCATCCCCAAGCCTCAAGTCCTCCAGACACTTGCCTTCCCTGCAGTGTCTCATAGGTCCCAACACCTGCCCACACACCTGGCTGTTCCCCCTGTACAGCTGTATCGCAGCACAAGGCCCACTTCCTGCCTGGACCAGGAGCTCCAGACACTAGACTCCATCTTCCCATTTGGTGCCTCATGCTGCATTTTGCCTGAGGTGAAGCTTATCGCCAGGAGCTGCTCCATTCTGGTAGGCATGTCCACTCACCATGGTCTGGCCTATTTCATTATCTTCTGCACCCCTTTACACAGAAGCAGCAGGTATGGACAAGAGGAGGTGAATGTCAGAAAGGAACAAAGGAAAAACCGACTGGGACCTAGAGGCAGGCTGAAAAATGAAATAAAGGAGAATAGGCCAAAGTTTGCTCATTCATTCACTTAACAAACACAATGCACTTCTCTGTATACCACGTTCAAAGTTAGGTCCTGGCTATGTAGTAATTAAAAAATAAAAAGCATATAATTGAGGAGGGCACTTGTTGGGATGAGCACTGGGTGTTGTATGTAAACCAATTTGATAATAAATTATATTCAAAAAATAAAAATAAATTAAAAATTTAAAAAAAGCATAAATGCCTTTGTTGACTTAACACTAGTTAAGTTCAACACTAGTTGAAGAGATGGGTGTAAAAGGAAATCAACAAATAAAAAGTAGGACTATCTTGGAGCTTCAAGGAATTTAGGGAAGATTGTGTCTGGATTTCAGTGGGTGGAGAGAGTGCTCAAAGGGTTGGAGAGGTGGCTTTTCCACCAAAAAATGTGGCACCGTGTGTTTGTATATATAATAGATTTATTATATATAATATATTTATTTATATTTATTATATATAATATATAACATTATATATTATATATTATAATATAATTATGCAAGCTCTTGCATGGCAACCCAAATTTATTGAACTACCGATACTAAGTTATACAAAATTGCACCACTTTAATTAAGGCTTTTAGTTTACATTTGGCCACTTCAAAATAATTGTAACATTATGTTGGTCAACTGAAATACTGTGGCTCCCTGTTGGATAGATGCACTATCTTTACACCTGAACATTAATGCATACAAGGCAACAAGGCATTGTTAAATAAAACAGCAATAGTTACCGCAACTTAGGCCTTGGCACGAATAACACATAATTAAAATTACTTCCCACCCTCACATCCACAGTACTCGTCCACCACTGAACATCTCAACCAAAACATTACACATGTGAAACAATCCCTAAAAGGCAAAAGTGCTAAACCTGTACATTTGGTATTGCATACACTTATGCATGAGCAAGCAAGGGACTCATGGTGAGACTCTACAGCTGCAGAAGCCTGAAAGCGATTCACAAAAATTGTTAAATCGTTAAAAATATTGTTTGAAAATATACACTATTTGTTGTAGACCCTCACTGTACACACAACTATAAACATTGTTTCCTGTGTAAACAAAAAAGGAAACAGTCTGGACATTTCCTTCCCAACAGATATTAAAGGCCATGTTGGAACCGTGATCTACCTGACTCTGCCCACACGTGCAGACAAAGGTGTGGAAACCAGAAGACAGAGGATGGTGAGGGAAGCTGAGAGAGGAGAGGAGGGAGGAGTGACTGCCCTCTGTACCAGGCTCGGTGCTACCTGCCTTAACACAGTCCATCTCATTTAATCCTTATAAGCCTGGGAGCAGGCACTGTCATGTCCAGGTTATAAGTGAGGGCATGGAGGCTGAAGAGGGTGAGTTACTTGTCTGAGTTCACACAGCTGGGCAGTGCCCTTGGCTCCTTCCCCACCTACTTCTTGGAAATGATGTGCTACCAGTTGCCCTTCCCACATATACTTCCTGTGACTCCTTCTCAACTTGTGGACAGCTTCCTCTCTACCCTCAAGGTCATGAATTCTCAAAGGAAATTCTCTCTAAACCTTTCCTCTCCCCATTACAAGCTACTTCCTTACATCCATTCTAGAAAAAAATAAGTTTATGTTTACCATCTCTACCTCCTCATGCCCATCAACTCATTTCAGCCTGGTTTCTATACCTACCCTTCTGAAACTGACCTAAGGCCAGTTAATTAATAACCCTGTATTAATCAAGGTTCTCCAGGGCAATAGGATCAATAGGAAATATAAAGAAAGTAAGAGATTTAGTATAAGGAATTGGCTAATGTAATTATGGAAGCTGAGGAGTCCCATAATTTGCCATCTGCAAAATGGAGGCCCAAAAAAGCTGGTGGTGTAGTTCTGGTCCAAGTTCAAAGGCCTGCTAATCAAAGGAGCCAATAGTGAAAGTCCCAGACCAAGGGCGGGAGAAGACCGATGGCCCAGCCTAACAATTGGGCAGAGACCAAACTCTTTCTTCCTCCTCCTTTTTGTTCTGTTCAGGCTCCCGGTGTATTGGGTGATGCCCACCCAATTTGGGAAAGGCAATATGCTTTACCCAGTCTACCAAGTCAAGTGCTAATCTCATCCAGAAACACCCTCACAGACACATCCAGAATAATATTTAACTGGATATCTGGGCACCCTGTGACCTAGTCAAGCTAACACATCAAATTAGCCATTATATAGAGATGCCCTAGAGGACAAATGCTTTGTTGCTTCTCAGTCTCCAAACTCACTGAGCCTTATTTGGATTTGATAGTGTTTATGTAGAGTTTACATGTAAAACAGATGGAAGTGGGGCTCTATTGTAGCTACTACTGTGGCAGAGGAGGGGCCTGGCCTGACTTCTTCACCCTCCTTCTTCCTCCCTCCTCCCTGCAGCACTGTCCAAAAACCTCAGGGGACCCCAGGAATTCTGATGAGCAGAGACTGAGTGGCACTGTACAGAGAAAAGAGTTCAGGATTTGACAGTGGTCTGACATGGGTTAGATACTTAATGCCCCCCCAATCCACTCCTATAGCCCTGAGGAGTAAAGGAAACCACTGGTTGGTTTGATCCTTCCCTGGAAAGGAACAGGACGGGGCAGAAGTTCAACATAATTGACTGATGGACAAAGGAAAAAGAGCCCAGAGGAGCCGACACTGCCATAAACTTAGTACTAGGATCATGGTTAAGAAAAATCTTTAGGCAGAATGAACAAAGAGCATTAGGATTTACTCTCAACTCGAACCCTAAAAGGAAAGCCAACATATCAGAGTAACTTACATCTCCTACAGATTGTGAGCTCTTTGAAAGCAGGGACCAGGTCATAGACTTTTCTGCCTCTCCACCAAACCCAGCCCTGGCATGGAATCTCAGAGGAAGCTCCAAAAACACGTGGTGAGTTGCATAAAATTGAAATCCACCCACACACCACATTTTTTTTTCCTTAGAAATCACCGTCATCTCTGACCCCATGGCTCTCCATGGGTCCAGGGAGCCACTAGTGCTGATATTTCTATATTTATATTAACCATTTCCAGCCAGTTGCCATGGATATTGAGAAGATAAGTAAGGTACCAAAGTAGAATGAAATTCACTTTGAAAAACCTTATGCAACCATAGGAAAGTTTGCTGGTTTGTTGCACTGTTGTTAAAACATTAAAGTTTTTCACAGCTGATATTCTGTTTTGCTGTCAGAGGAAGGAATAAAGGAAGAGAGCTAGCGCTTGGCCTGGGAATTCAGAAAAGAGGGCCGTGTGGTTTTGCTTTTTTCCTCTTCTAGATCAGCATCTGTCAACTTAACTTACACAAATTCAGAGTGAGGCACTTTCTCTCCCTTTTACAAATTTTATGACAGTGCTATCTATTTTCTGTCAAATTAGTGCAATTCTTGCTTTTTACTAGCCTTTGTTATGTAGATCTATAGATAATTTTAATTCTATTGTCCTTGTCTTTATTAAACCGATACCCTCTACTGCATTAAATTGGGTCATAAAAATTGTATCACGTTATTTTATGTAGCATAAATATAATGTCGTGTGTTCACTGTACTGTCAAGTGTTGGTGGTAATGAATAACTGACTTTCATTGCCCGCTGAGAATGCTGACTTTCCTTCCCACACCACAGCTGTGGCTGATACCAGACTATTTTCAAGCTATACCATCTCTGCTTTCCCCTAAGAATCACCTGGTGAGACAATCACCTATTCTATTCCAACCTAATTGTATCGTATCTCCACTGAAAAAAAAAAAAAGAAAGGAAAATAAATCCACAGCAGTCCCGTCTTTGTTCATGACTCAGACTCCCTTATGAGATTTTTCTTAGGCAGTATGAAATTGAATGCTTTAAATTTTGAGAAAATATGTAGTCTCTTAGGGACCTTGCAGATGGGACCAACTTTTTCAATCTTCGGTGTCTTGCAATGCCTTCTGACACCAGTGTCTTAATCTACTAGGGGCAGCTTCCCATTCACTTGGGGTTCTCTGTTAGCCTCAAAGGATTGGGGCCAAGGCACAAACAGACAATGCCCCCAGAGGAAAAGTTGGGAATGGCAGAGCCAGGAAATTGAGCGATTCCCAGTCTGGAAGACTACAGAGAGGTAAACTGCCTAGGAAATCTCCAATAGCTAGTCGGGCAGGAGGGAGTCTTTTGGCTGGAGAAAAGCTTCTTAAGCGATAGAAGCATCCCCATTTTCATCCCTAAGCTGGGGGACAGTGGGAAGAGAGGGGAGCTGGTGGTCTCCACTTTCTGACATAAAAATTGATGTTTGATGGTCACCAAGGCTGTCCTTATCTATCTCACAAGAGGATCATGTACTCTATACCCAAGACCAGGACTACAAAGAATATGCAAAGTTCTTAGTTCTGTCATCCCCTCTCTGTGTCCCTCTGTGTGCAGTGAAACCCTTAAAACACAAAAGGGAATAAGTGCTTGCCTTGGAGAGCAGGGAAGAAGTAGGGAATTGGATAAAACACAGGCCATTGTGCATCTGAAATTGGGGGCAGAAAACCAGGGAAGAGAGAATGATGGAAACCTCTAGAGGAAAGAAAAGCAGACCAAGTCACTGGAGTTTGTGTGAGGAAAAGAAAAAGGAAAGAACAGGGAGCTAGGCAGGCCCGAGGAAGCAGCCCAGGCAGAGCAGCAGGCGGGCCCTGCTTAGAGCTCCTGCTAGTTCACCTGTGGCTGGTGGGCTCCTAATCAGGGAGAGGAGGCCATCTAGGGCCAGAGTCCTGAATTCAAATCTCTGACACAGACCAGTGTCTTCGTCTCCCAGTGCCTTTGTAAAATATGCATGGTAGTAATTTCCACCTCTTAAAGTTACCATGATTCTTTTTTTCCATTTTTCTCCCAGCCTTGACATAAACATTTCTCAGAAATTTTTAGCTCTCAAAACACATCTGGGAAAAAAACAAAAGCAAATAACATTGGGACCATCTGGATGTGGAAAATCAGCTTGATCCTGTCAGTGATGTCCGGCCCAACTTGGACCCCTGGCAGGGAGGAATCCTTTGGGGTTCATAGTTCATGCTGTTCATTTCCAAGTTAACCTCTGTTTCATTAAGGGCAACAAACCGTGTCATCTCATTTGTCTTTAGATTCGATGCAGTGGCATCTGGATTCTAAAGTTGCAGTGTGTTCCCAGGTGCACCCTAGTCTAACTTAGGAGGGACTGTTTCAGTTGGTGATGGAAGGCAGCTCCCAGGCCAAGGGTTACTCCCAGAAAGAGTTGTCAGTGCCCTGAAGATGTGAGGGGATCCAGAAGAATGGGCAAACAAGCAACTGTGCAAACAAAGCAGAAACTCTAAGCTGCCTTTGCCCAGGACAAGGAGGTCCAAGTGTATGTGCATGTGAAGTGGAGGGTAGGCATGGACAAAGATCCCTGACCATTCCTCACCAATGCACTGCCTTAGTTCAGACCCTCCATCTCCACTTGGACTTTAGCAACAGTCTCCTGTAAAGAAATGAAAGTAAAATGCAGAGCTTCCCAGTTGGAGAAGAAGAGAAGGAGACTCTGGTAAAGAATGGTGGCTAGATGTGGCTGGCCAAAAAGCCCTCAGCAAATTCTCTTATCTCCTACTTGGGACACTCCCCCTGCTTTTCCTGTCACTACCATCATACAGACCCTGAAAGTCAGGTGAAGAGGGGGACCACAGCTTCTGCTGTATGGTTCTGACCTAAGTATAGGCTTAAATCCCTACCCTTAGCCCCATTTAGCACAGCTGAGGAAGATGGAAATTCCAAGGAGATTTCACTAAATCCAGAGAGAGAATAGTAAATAATTCCCCAGAATGCACATTTCATAGAAACAGAATGATTTCCAGAGTTTTTGAGGCTCCAGAAATGAGCTTCCAGTCCCATAGGAACAGATATAGTCTAGTTTCCAGAGTCCATGTTTCCATTCCTGTCTGAGAGACATGCCTCTTCTTCAGGTTATTGATAAATGTGGTATTGACTGGGATATATTGTAAAGTATAAAACAAAACAATGCCAGGAATGTGGAGAGACAAATTGAGGGTCAGGGCAATCAAAATAAGGTTCTGGTATGGGCAATGGACTGTTTACCATTTCTAAAATAGCTACTCTCCATGTATTATTTTTATGCCAGAAGTGAACCATGCTTGGTTCTCTGAGCAATGGGATGGGGCGTTGGTAAAAGTGATAAAAGTGGGATGGGGACAAGAAGTCCTCATTCATAGAAGCCAAAAGAATAAGGAGTTTATGCTTGGACAATTTTTCCTTAGCCAATTTAATCACTTTCCCTGAACTTTTTTCCTTAGTAATTCCTTACCACAAATGCCTTCCCACCATGCACAGGCAGAGCTTGCCACTCATCAAGGAGTGAAATGTCTCAGCACCCGGGTGGCTCAGTCAGTTAAGTGTCTGACTTCGGTTCAGGTCATGATCTCACAGTTCATGAGTTTGACCCCCGCATTGAGCTCTGTGATGACAGCTCAGAGCCTAGAGCCTGCTTCAGATTCTGTGTGTGTGTGTGTGTGTGTGTGTGTGTGTGTCTGACCCTCCTCTGCTCATGCTCTCTCTCTCTCTTTCTCTCTCTCTCTCTCTCTTAAAAGTAAATGAGCATTAAAAAAAAAAAAAAGAAGTGAAATCTCTGTCTTCTCCCCTTGAATCTGGTCAGGACTTCTGACCTGTTTTGACAACACAATATAGTGAAAGTGACATTCTAGAACTTCCAAGCCAGTCCTAAAGAGAACTAACAGCTTCTATGTTCCCCCTCTTAGAAGCTATCTGTCAAAAGAAGGCCAACTACCCTGAGACATCCATGCTATGAGGAACTCCAGACAAGCCAGGTGGAGATGCCACTTGGAGGGTGAGAGATGCCAGGCTGGCAGGCAGCTCTTCCAGTGCTCTCAATAAATAAATAGACATGCAAGTAAAGGAGCCATCATGGACTTTCTGCTCCAGCAGACAACATACAGAACCTGACAGTTTCCTAGATAAGCCAAGCACAGATTATAGAATCAAAAGAAATCATAAATTGCTGTTTTAAGCCACAAAATTTGGGGGTGGCTTGTTACACAGTAATAAAAATCTGAAATGCCACTGTATGCCACAGTAAGTCATCATCCCCTCTGTGCTATCTTGGTATTTTTGTGCACACTTTTGTAATTGTTGGATTTCTAATTGGTTACTCTTCTTTTTGAGACCTTAAAGACAAGGACAGTATTTTAAGCACCTCTGATTTCTCAGATAGCAGGTGCTCAATAATTAGTTATTGGGTGGATGACTGGCTAGCTGGATGGATGCATGAGAGGTGATAAATATAGGAGCCCTTTTCCCTCAAGGAGCCAAAAAGAATGATTTAGCTTAAGAGAAGAGTCCTTCTCCACAACTCTTCCCCTGACACTTGAAGGAAAATGAGAGAATTTAACACAGAAATACAGGGAATTTAGAACCTGAGGATGAATGAGGAAACTCCTTCAAATCAGTCAGCATCTATGAGGTAATAGAAAATATATATTGGTCTCTGCCCCCAGTTCCTGACACAGAGCTCCTCAACTCCTTATGACTTTCTAAGTGATAAGAGCACTAGGAGCATCTCTTTTCCTAGTATTTGTCTTTGACCCTGTCCCTGACACAGGGCTCCTAAAACCCTTTAAAATTCCTAAGTGATAAGAGCACTGGAGCATTTTTTGTTGCCTCAATAGGAGGCAGCTCAGAGTGGGCTCCTGGATGGATCCTGGATGGGGACTGGTCACCAGAAAGATCAAGCGATGATTAGAAGCTTGGAATTTTCAGCTCCACCCTTCCCATTCTCTAGAGAAGGGAGAGGGACTAAAATGGAGTTAATAATTGTTCATGCCTAAGTGAAGAGGCCTCCATAAAATTTCAATAGAATGAGGTTCAGGGAGCTTCCAGGCTGGCAAACACATCCATACCAGGAGAGCGACACACCCCAACTCCATGGGGACAGATGATCCTGTACTCAGGACCCTCTCAGACCTTGTGCTGTATCTCTTCATCTGGCTGTTCATCTGTAGACTTTATCATATCCTTTTATAAACTGATAAATGTAAAAAAATGTTTCTCTGAGTTTTGTGAGCTACTCTAGCAAATTAATTGAAGGGGGTCTGGAATCTTTCAATGTATAGCCAAGTCAGACAGAAGTTTTGAATAACCTGGAGATCTACTAGTTGTGATGGGCATCTGAAGTGGGGTAGAAACAGTCTTGTGGGGCTGAGTCCTTCACCTGTGGGATCTGACACTATCTCCAGGCAGACAGTGTTAGAATTGGGTTAAATCATAGAATACCCCACTGGCATCTGGAGAATTACTTGGTATGGGGATAAACTTCCACACCTTTGGTGACCAAAAGTGTCAAAAGTATTTCCTGTGAAAGTAAAGGAGGCACACAGATAAGAACTGGGTTTTTAACCCCAGTTAAAAACTGGGTTTTCCCTTTATAGCTTCCATCTCATTGGTGATGAAGGACATATAGTCATTTATTGAAGACAATGATCTGGACAGATTTGATAAAGAAAGGACTCAGAGGAAGGACTGGGATACATAATGCAAAAAAAAAAAAGGCATTAGAATGATTACAAAGGAGAAAACATTACTGGAAATGTCAGTCTTAGGCAAAGTCTGTTAGTAGAAGCTTCTTAAAATGAGGATCACCTTTCTATTCAGGAAGAAATAAATAGATACAAATTTTAAAAATGAAAGCCTTTTACCTACTAGAGATGGCTGAGATTTGAATTTTAGAGAAACTCCATAGGTTGCCAGAAAGGCCAAATTGAAATGACCATGAAGTAAATTCATGATTAGATTTATAAAAATAATTTTTTTCAAGCAATAAGATTCAACATACTTTGGCAAATTTTGTAGATGAGGTGAGGCATGCACCATCTGTGTAACAAAAATTGTCACCAAATGCTTTCACACATCTCAGTATTTAAATGTGTCGTAAGGTCAAAAGGTAGAGATGGCAGGGGCTAGAGATTTTTAAAAATAAATCTTTATAAGTTACTTTGAAAATTAAAATCAACATATGAATAGTAATAACTGCTTATTAGGCTTATCACAGATGCTTCAAAAAACAAAACTTATATATAGCAGGTATTAATTTGTAACCACCATGCTCAGGTTAAAAAGCATTATGTTACCTATCTGTCTGTCTATCTATCTATCGATGTTATCTATTCCCAGTTGCTTACTATCTCTAGGAATTGGCTAACCATGGGAGGGGCAGTCTCTCCAGAGCAAGCAAGGCCTCAGATGTCAAAGCTTCAGAGTACAGATAATGAAATACATAGGTAATGCAGAGCCAGGATATTTGTGCAGGGCCGATAGATTTTTGTGCAGACTGGGAGCCCCAGTGTGGAAGATCCAATCTCCCTAAGGCTGCCATTTCCCTAAGGCAGATCCTCTCACTTCCCAAGAAACTAGCTCTCCCTCAGCTTTAGGAACTGCCTTCCTCTCCCAGATCAGCTACTTCAATTTACACCCTCTGCATTAATTACAATAGTTTCAGCTCTGGGGCACCTGGGTGTCTCAGCCAATTAAATGTCTGACTTGATTGCAGCTCAGGTCATGATCTCACGGTTGTAAGATCAAGCCCCTTGTCAGGCTCAGCACTGAGCATGGAGCCTGCTTAGGATTCTATCTCTTCCTCTCTCTCTCAAGAAATAAATACACACTGAAAAAAGCCCATGTCTTTAAAAAAAAAAAAAAAAAGGATAGTTTCAGCTACAAGTAAGTAAAAAACTCAACTTGGCTTTAAAAATAAAGGGAAGAGAGGTCTGAATGGCTTAACAGACTGACTTCAGCTCAGGTCATGAATTCGTGGTTCATGAGTTGAGCCCCGCATCGAACTTTGTGCTGACAACTCAGAGCCTGGAGACTGCTTCAGATTCTATGTCTCCCTCTCTCTTTGCTCCTCCCCTGCTCCCTCGTGCTCTCTCTCTCTCTCAAAAGTAAACATTAAAATTTTTTTAAATAAAGGGAAGTTTTGACTTACTTACTGGTAGGAAAGTCTTTAGGTGTGGTTCTAAGATCTGTAGTACCATGTGTGGTGGTCATAAAAATGTGTCTCCAAATTCTTTGATGCCTCTCTTCAAAAAGTGAAGCTTAATTCCCCTCCCACTGAGTACAAGCTGGACTTAGTGGCTTGCCTCTAATGAATAGAACATGGCAGAAGTTACAATGTGTGACTTTTGAGACAATAACATAAAAGGCATTAAAGTTTCCTTACTCTGGGTGCACCTGAGTGGCTCAGTCAGTTAAGCATCTGACTCTTGATCTCAGTTCAGGTCTTGATCTCAAGGTCATGAGTTCAAGCCCTGTGTTGGGCTCTGCACTGGGTATGAAGCCTACTGAAGAAAAAAAAATTCTATGAAAAAGTTTCCTTACTCTGTGGGAAGTCATCTACCATGTTGTGAAGATACTTAGGCAGCCCTATGGAAAGGGTCCTACCTACAGCAATCACAAACCTGCCACTTATGGGAAAGGGCCATCTTAGAATCAGCTCCTCCAGCTCCAGACAAGCCTTCAGATGAGTGTAGCTCCACCTAACATCCTGACTGCAACCTCCTGAAAGACCCTGAGAACCAGAACCACCTACCGAAGCCACTCCCAAACCCCTTATCCAAAGAGCCTGCATGAAATAATAACCTTGTTGTTTAAAGCTATTTCATTTTAGGATAATTTGTTACACCGCAATAGATAATTATTATGCCTGTTTCTTCTATTTTTCCCATTATGCCCTTTTCCACATGGCAGCTTAGTTCTTAAGCTTACTTCCCTCATGAGCATAAAATAGCTGTATTACTTCCAGGTCTGACGAACATACACCTCACTGTCCAAAAGAGAGTCTACATCCCCAGAAATTGTCTTAAGCTTCTGACAAATTGGGCCACCCCTGGACCAACCCCTGAATTAGGGAAATAACATATGCTGACCAGAAAAGCCTTGGGTTACCTGAACTGTGACAAGGGGAATGAACTTTACCCAAACCTCCTGCCTGCTACACATACCTTCCTGGGGAGCCCCAGTAAGAAACTCTAAGTTTTTGAAAACAAAAGCAATGAAAAGGGGTGGCCTTCAGGCAATGGTCATTTCTATTGCCAAACTAACTTCCCCAGAGACCAAAGAAAACAAAAGCCTGGCTTCCTCTTTTATCACAGGAGTAGTGATGTGGAGGGAAAATATAAGGACAGCAAAAGACAAATGACTATCTCATTAATTAACCTGGTGCTTATTGTAGTGCGTCTCTGATGACCCCCTGTAAGGTAACAGAAACATTGGTCTCTGCCCCCCAATGCCTGGCATGAAACTCCTAAAACTCTTGTTATTTACTAAGTGACAAGAGTGCTAAGAACATCTGTTGTTCTAAACGTGGTCTTTGACCCCAGTTGTTGACAACAGAGTTCCTAAATCCTTTGGAATTTCCCAGGTGATAGCAATGTCTTTTGTTCTAAGGAGGCAAGGCTGGCTGGGCTCCAGGATGGGCTCTGGTCACCAGAAAGACCAAGACGTGATCAGAAGCTTGAAGTTTTGGGTCCCACACATCACCCTCCAGAGAAGGGAGAGGGGCTTGAAATGGAGTGAATGATGGATCATGCCTACATGATGAAACCTCCATACAAATCCTATAGGTGTAGGGCTTGGAGAGCTTTCAGGTGGCCAAACACACAGAGGTGCAGGGAGAGAGGTGTGCCGCACAAGGGGTAAAATCTTCCTCACCCCTTCCCACACACCTTTTTCCTAGGCATCTCTTCCATCTGGCTGTTCATCTGTATCCTTTATCATATCCTTTTATAATCAAACAGTAAGTAAAGTGTTTTCCTGAGTTCTGTGAACCACTCTAGCAAATTAACAGAACCCAAAGAGGGGGTCATGGGAACCTCCCATTTATAGCCAATCAGTCACAAGCATAGGTGACAACTAGACTTGTGACTGGCACCTGAATTGCATGGGGTGGGTGGTCTTATAAGACTGAACACTTAACTTGTGGGACTTGACACCATGTCCAGGTACACAGTATCAGAATGGAGTTAAATTGTAGGACACCCAGGTGGAGTTGCAGAGAACTGCTTGTTGTAAGGAAACCTGCTTCTAGTGTCAGAAGTGTTCTGAGTGTAACAGCACTATGAGAGTAAGGGAGAAACACAGGCAAAGGACTGAGTCTTTGTAAACGCTCCTGAATGTATCTCTCCATCCCAGAATCTCTCCTCAAACCCCAGAATCACATCAACTGCCTCTTGATTTGTTTATTGATGCCTAGAAGACATCTTAAATTAAACATATCCAACCTGAGATCCTCCATAGACATGCTCATGATTCATATCTAATCCATCAGAAATCATGCTGGCCCTCCTCCAGAATTTATCTGGAATCCCATCACTTTTCACCACTTTCTTTTATCCCTGGGACACCATCATCTCTCACCTTTTTACTGCCTTCTAGCCAGTTTCCCTTGCTTCCTAGACATCTATTTTGTCTACTTCCTAGACAGTAGCCAGGAAACCCTCCTATTCTCAAAACAAATGTTCAAAATCCTGTAGTCGTTCTCCATTTTGCTCAGAGGAAA
Source organism: Cryptoprocta ferox (assembly GCA_028646485.1). NCBI lineage: Eukaryota > Metazoa > Chordata > Mammalia > Carnivora > Eupleridae > Cryptoprocta > Cryptoprocta ferox. Next base: position 42,348,003 of record CM053575.1, read on the forward strand.
ACCCTAAATCCTTATAACAACCTACAAGGCGTTATGAGATCCTGTGACACCCCAGACTCCCACTTCTCCTGGTTGCCTTTTTTTTTTTTTTTTTTTTTTTGCTCTTGTTTTAGATACCCTGGCCTCCTCCACCCGAAAACATGCCAGGAAACTTTCCACCTTGGGGCCTTTGCACTGGCTGCTGCTTCTGACTTTGAGGATCTTCTCCTGGCTGGTAATTCCATTACTTTCTTCAGGTCTCAGCTTACACCTCAACAAGGCTCACCAGCACCCACTCTATTTAACGGTGAGATCTGCACAGCCCCATCTGCCCTCCCAAGCCCCGCCTTGCCCATATCATATTTTCATGTTTTCTGGCCCTTATCATCTTCTATATAATGAATGCATTTGTAAATTACACTCATCATCTACCATCATCCCCTGAGCCACATATGTTCCACAAGAGCAGGGCTCTGTGCACATCTTTTTCACAGCTGTATCCTAGTCCTGAGATGTTAGAAACTCAGAGTAGGTACTTGGTAAATATCTGTCAAGTCAATTAATGACTGGCTCACATCAATCCCATGATGTGGGCAAATCTTTTCAGGCACATTTGTGGAGTGGCTCAGGAAGTTGCTGGAGATTGCAGGACAAGAGGGTAAAGAATTTGGATTAAGTCTGGCCATCATTCCTCCCCACAAGAAATCTCTATAATTTGGGGCACCTGGGTGGCTCAGTGGTTGAGCTTCTGACTTTGGCTTAGGTCATCGTCTCACAGCATGTGGGTTCAAGTCCCGCATTGGGCTTTTGCTGACAGCTTGGAGCCTGGAGCCTGCTTTGGATTCTGTCTCCCCCTCTCTCTGCCCCTCCCATGCTCATGCTCTGTCTCTCTCTGTTTCTCAACAATAAGTAAATGTTTAAAAAAAATTAGGAAATCTCTATAATTAGACCCACCCCCTCCTCTCTGTCATAACATGGAGCATAATTATGATCTTGTTTTTTAATCAGAGCAGATTTCATTAAGTTAAAGAAAATGTAAAAATTATGAAGATAGCCTGAGGCTAGGAATGCTATCAGTGAAATGAGGCTCTTATGTGATTTGACATCTGGGGACTATATTTAGTAATCACTTTTGTCTTCAAATATGTAACATTGTCTTAACAAAATGGCTTCCTCCTGATGATTTCCATCATCACCTAGGCACATTGGATCTGTGCGTGTTTGCACATGTACCCACGGGATTCGGAAACTGATGAATCCCTGTATGTGTATATATACTTTTTGAAATATTTGTGATTAATGTTCTGACCTTGTTCCATTGAATAATCAATGGGCAAAAAAGTGCTCCTGTTGTATCATCATAGGCCCAGGATCTTGTATCATTCTGAGAAGTAAACTTTCCCACTAGGGAAAGACCAGTGAGTCTAGAATTTGACAGCCATAAAAAGTATACCCAGGGCCAAGGCCCACCTCCCTATTCCTCCACCCCTGCCAACCACTTATCCTATCCATGACTGCTTAACACTGGGTTTGCCCTATCCATAGGCTTCATACCTAGGGATGATCTGTATATGAATGCTTGATGGAATGTGGGGCGTACCCAGATTTATCCAAGGTGAGCTAAGTTTACATTCAGGCCTAGAATATACTTTAAAAAAAAAAAAAAAACACTTGATTTCTGGTATTATAATTCAAATTAGATTAGGTGGCTCTGTGTGAAGTCCAATATATTCTAATAAATCCCATAACACAGCACTTGGCTCACTTTGGAATTAAAGCCTGTTTCCTTGACTCTATATCCCTATAGCCAACAAAGACTTAGAGAGTAGAACTTTATCTAACTCACCAATGTGGCTGTAACCTTCGTGCCTGACACACAGTAGGCATTCTGTAATGTATTTAATGCTTGTTGGATTGCATAAAAAAAAGAATCAATAATGTAATAAGAGAATTAAATTAGAAGAACATTTATAAATAATGCATACAGAAAAATTACTTGATTACTAAGACTGCACCAGGGTTGAATCAGCTTTTTCCATTACAGAGACTGAATTCTGGTCACTAGAAAGACATCCTGTGGCATATAATCCTATGGCTACTGATCTTATTAAACTGATTACAAAATCTTGGCAGGAATACTGTTAAAGAAGCTATGGGGATTTCAGTTCAATGAGCCTGAACATTCTATTTATTGAAAAGGACCAAAATGGAATGGGCTGCCTCTGGGTGGTAAATGCTGTGTCACTTTGAAGTGGAATGCCATTTTCTGAAGGCCCTCTGAAATCAGGTAGGGAATTACACTAAAAACTCTTTAGGATCCCTTTAATCTGTTACTTTATGAGTGTGGCCTTCAGGGGTCTATGACTGGGAAGCAGAATATGAGTTCTTCCAGAAGCTGCTACAGAGAACGCAAGGCCTAGACCCAGAAGCCAAGAAGTACTCCGATGGCTTTCCCAGGGCAGGAAATGGCTCCTGATGGCCATTGTAAGGAGAGACCCAGGAAACACTGGGTGATCTCCCAAGGTCACTAATCAAGAAAAGTGAAATAACTAATTTTCTTTTATTTTTAGAATTTGGATGCCAGGAACCCCAACTTTGCCCCAAGCTGATATGACTTAGAGGAAATACCTGTTCATGTGACCCTCTCCCCTGTGCTGGCTCGTAATTCAAGCCGATGTTCAAGACTCATCATATCCTTTCTTTGACCACCATCCCCAACATTACCCATAAAGTTTACCTTCTCTTTTCCTTTCCCTTATTCTATAATCACCTGTTCTTTGTCCAATGCAGTCCAGATCTTTAAATGATTAGACCTAGAAAATTGTAACTTTATTTAAAAAAATTGTTTTTAATGTCTGTATTTATTTCTGAGAGAGAGAGACAGAACACAAGTAGGGGAGGGGCAGAGAGAGAGGGAGACACAGAATCTGAAGCAGACTCCAGGCTCCAAGCTGTCAGCACAGAGACTGACACGGGGCTTAAACTTGTGAACTGCGAGATCATGACCTGAGCCAAAATCAGACACTCAACAGACTGAGCCACCCAGGCTCCCCAAAAACTGTAATTTTACAATGTGTAAGAATTTTCCTCATTGTGGGGACGGGAATTTGCTCTTTCTGGGGACTATACTTTTTGATTTGTTTTTCTTTTAATTCTGTAGAAGTCTGGTAGGTATCTACCCAAGAAGTGATTCTAACGTAGATCCTTTAGGCTGCAAATGTGAAGTATTCTACTTACTAAAGGCAATTCATTCATTCATTCATTCATTCACTCAACAAATATTTAAGTGCCTGTGTATCAGGCTTGGCAGGACTTCTGAGGCAGCTACAGCAGTCTTTATGGGGCCATCTTTATGCCGACACGGGAAACCTTCCCGTTTGTAAGACTCCCTCTTACACCCCCCACACCTCCATCCTTGGGGTCTAAACAGAGCCTCACGTGCTCAGTGGACAACTTATCTTCCACAGGCCTCCACACACTCCTCCACAGGAGGAGTCTGGAAGAAGCACCAGAGCTCAGAATCCTCCTTGACAAGATCCCCACCCCTCCCTTCCCCATCAACACCCACAACCTCACCAGAACTATCCATCTGTATGGCCTTTGTCTCCATTTGTATTAGTCGTTGCAGGAAGCCCACATCCCCCACTCCATTCTTCAGCCCCAAGATCTCCAAAATGTTCTGTATGTTCTGACCCCATCTCATAATCCTCTCCAACTTCTAAAATGCTCAATGTCTGGAATTTGTGGTCATAATAAGCAATGTTCCCTAAACACTCATGCCTTCTCTACAGGCTGCCTTCACCCTCTGGCTCTAACTGAAACCTGGCTCTTCCCTGAAAGCAATGTTTACGTTGCAATAGTTCCCACATCTCTCCTGTCACTGGAGCTCATGTTGGGGGGGGGGGGCAGGGTCTTTCAATTCCTCCCTGCTGCTTCCCCGCCATTCTCTTCTTACCTCTGAAAGAGCCATAGTTCTGACTCCCATGTTGTCAGACTTTATCACCCACCATCCCTCATTGCTGCCATCACCCGTGAACCGTGGGTGATTCCCACAATTTCTTCAATATTTGGGGTCCTCTCTCACATGACCAATGTCCATCAATGTCTGTCCTTCCAACCCTCTTCCTGTCATAATCCTAGGTCACTTTAACAACTACATATTTGATCCTTCTACTATCCTGACCTCCAGTTTGTTGCCCTTCTCCCCTCCACTGGTCTTGTCCTTGTGGAAATGAAGCAAAGCTTGAGCAGGCTATAGAGCAAGTGAGTCAGCAAGTGAGTCACAAGCAGGCAGGGAAATGAGAAACCTTTACAATGAAAGGAAAGAAAGGCTTCAAGTGCATCCTGACTGAGGTTATTGGCGTAGGGAAGCTAGAGGCTGGCTAACTAGAATGCATGCCATCACGTGTGATTGATTTGGAGCGGAGATGCAAAACTGGCCATGTTAAAAGAAAATTTTCCACAGATAATTCACTGTTCTAGCAGGCTTTTATTCAGTGATTCATGAATTGGGCAGCATCAATCCAGCAGACAGAAAGGATCTCCAAAAAGCTGTACAAGCCAAGAGATTTTTATAGACCAAAGTGAGCAGGAACAAGGAAGTTATACTGGCATTTGCCAATTATTTTCCTTATTTGGAGCCAGGTCAGGTAACTTGTCCTGAGAAGGCATCTGCTGATTGGTTGACTTGTTCCTTTTCTGGGACTGCCAAGCATAGAAACTTAGTAAAGTTTTGGTTTGCTGATATGGGGTTTAACATGGTGACTCCACCTTGGGCCTGATCTAGTTACTTTAACAATTATACAACACTTTTAGGGGCCCATGAAAATATTTTAATGTATTTTAAAATTTGAAGAAACAGTGAATATGATGATAACACATTCAGCCTAGATAATATTCATCTTTATATATGCTACCATATATTTTTATATATAATATATCATAGAATCATAATGAAACTTCTTAAAAGCATAAAGTTAAAAATCAAAAGGGCTATACTAATGCTTCAGCAAAACTCAGTTTTATTTTATTTTTTTGTTAGCATTCTTTTCTTTTTTTTTCCAATTTTTATTTAAATCTTAGTTAACATACAGTGCAATATTGGTTTCAGGAGTAGAATTCAGTGATTCATCACTTACATACAACACCTGGTGCTCATCACAGCAAGTGTCTTTTTTTTTTAATTTATTTTTTAATTTATTTTTAAATTTACATCCAAGTTAGCAGATAGTGCAACAATGATTTCAGGAGTAGATTCCTTAATGCCCCTTCCCCATTTGGCCCATCCCCCCCACCACCCCTCCAGTAACCCTCTGTTCTCTATATTTAAGAGTCCCTTATGTTTTGTGTCTCTCCCTGTTTTTATATTATTTTTGCTTCCCTTCCCTAATGTTTATCTGTTTTGTATCTTAAAGTCCTTATATGAGTGAAGTCATATGGTAGTTATCTTTCTCTGACTAATTTCACTTAGTATAATACCCTCTAGTTCCATCCACATAGTTGCAAATGGGCAAATGTCTTCTTAATACCCATCACCCATTTAGCCCATCCCCCACCCACCTCCCTCCATCAACACCCAGTGTGTTCTCTAATTTTTGTTGTTGTTTATTTATTTAGTTATTTTTAAGGTGGGGAGGGGCAGAGAGAGAGGCAGAGAAAGAATTCCAAGCAGGTTCCACGCTGTCAGTGCAGAGCCTCAAACCCACAAACTGTGAGATCATGACCTGAGCCGAAATCAAGAGTCAGACGCTTAACAGACTGAACACCCAGGCACCCCCGTATTCTATCTATAAGAGTCTCTCATGGATAGTTTCTCTCTCTCTTTTCCCCCTCTCACATATGTTCATCTGTTTCATGCAAAACTCAATTTTAAGGTAACCTTTTTCCTCTCTTCCCCACACCTCCCCTCCTCCCTTCTGAGCCTTTTGTTTCAGAGGCCAGTACCACCCTAAAGACGAGACAAAGGAGGTGGGCAGCAAGTACACAATTCCTGTCAAAACCAGCTAGGTTCTGTATTTCCTTATAAACCCCCAGCCCCTTCCTCCAGGCAGCCTTGCAGTTTTTGAAGGCCATAACCTGCTGCAGCCTCCTTTGCCCGGCAAAGCTTTATAGCTATTGTTCATCTTTATCCCAAACTCTGTCTTTGTGTTATACTTTTGGCTCCAAAGCATGGAAGTCAGCTTTTCACAACAATAACATACAAATATATAAAAATGTAATTATTTATTATTTTGTTATATTAATTCATACATTAGCATAAACAAATTATTTTGCATATTAATTACATTGACTATTATATTAATTACCAACAATTATATAATTTTATGTGGATAACTTTTAATAATTATATAAATTACATTTACTTTTTTAATGAAGGAAGAGGCTCACACTGGCAAAGTTGCCTAGAGCTCACAAGAGTCATAATGTGGCCCTGAATCTTAAGTTTTTAAATACCATTTAGATGTGTGTAATATTGTGATTTTATAATAAGAAATGTATACAGGCTTACCTTGGAGATATCACAGGTTGGGTTCCAGAACCACTGCAATAAGGCAAATACCACAATAAAGCGAAGTCAAAAAAGTTTTTGGTTTCCAGTGCATGTAAATTTGTGTTTACTCTAGACTATTAAGTGTGCAATAGTATGATGCGTTAAAAAGGTACAAACCTTAATTAAAAAATACTTTATTGCTAAAAAATGTCAACCATCATCTGAGCTTTTATCAAATCGTAGTAACTGATCAGAGATCACCACAACAAATAACAATAATAACGAAAAAGTTTTAAATATTGTAAGAATTACCAAAATGTGACATAGAGACACGAAGGGAGCAAATGCTGTTGGGCAAATGACACTGATAAACTTACTTAAAGCAAGGTTGCCAAAATCTTCAATTTGTTTTTAAAAAATGCAACATCTGTGAATCACAATAAAACAAAGTGCAATAAAACAGGCTTGCCTATTCTTGATCTTTGTTCTTTTTCTGGCACAGAGCTCCTAAGACCCTTGGAATTTCCTAAGTAATGAGAGCTATAAAAGTGTTTTTGTTACCTTAATGAGGTGAGCTTTGGAAAGTACCTACGGATGGAAGCTGGTTGCCAGGAGAATCAACCTGGTTGATTTCAGTCCCACCGCCATACCACTAGGGCGAGGAGTGGACTAGAGGTTTCAATCATGGCCAATAGTCAATGGCTTGATCGATCATGCCTATGTAATGAAGTCTCCACAAAAAACATATTCAGAGAGTTTCCATGTTGATGAACCAGAAATGCATCCATGTTCTAGGCACCAAACTCCACTGGACAGAAGCTCCTGTGTTAGGGACCCCTCCCTATGGATCTCTTCATCAGGCTGTTCATTTGTACACTTTAATTTCCTCTGCAATACACCAGTAATCCAGTAAGTAAACTAGGTTCCTGAGTTCTGGGAGTCACTCTAGCAAATCAATGGAACCAGAGGAGAGGTTCATGGGAACCTCTGATTTACAGCCAGAAGCACAGGTAACGCCCTGGATTTGAGATTGGCATGTCCGGCGGGGTTGGGTGGTGGTTATGGGACTGATCCCTTAACCCATGGAATCTGACACTACTTCCAGGTAGTGTCGCAATTGAGTTGAATTTGTGGGACACCCCATCAGCGTCTGCAGAGGATCCAGTTAATTGCTTAGTGGTGTGGTAACAAGCCACACATCAGAATATGGACAACATAGCACTCACAAATGTACTTCTCCAACTTGAGCCTTGATCCTGAACTGCAAATTTGTTTATCTTTCTCCCTATCATTATGGACATCTAACTCCTCCTGTAGTCTTAAAATACGCAAACTGACCTATTGATCAGAGTGAATCCAGATTTTGGGAGCCTGAAGCTTATATAATTTGGGGGTCCCTCTTTTAAAAAATGCATTGAAAGGCTTAGGCATAAAGTAAATATTTACTTAAAATGTTAAAAGATAACAGGCAGATTTTAAGAGTTTATTTGAGCAAAATATCAATTCGATTGGGCAGTGCCAAACCAGAAGTGGTTAGAGGCACCCCGCTGACAGGAGCTAAGAGAAGACATATAGATAGACAAGAGATAGAAGGAAAGAAAGGAAATTATTTGATTGGCTCCAGCTTAAAGCTTACTTGGCCAGTTTTGATCAGTTGCCCCTAGGTTTCAATTTTATAACCTTATATATGTTTACATATAGGCTTAGCTTTTGGTTTGCTACCTAGGCTGCCACCTCATTAGAGTTATCTCAGTCTAATGGCTTCTTTGTTTGATTAATTTAACAAAAGTGAGGGGAAAAAAATCACAACTAGATCCAAATTCTATAAAGCCAAAAAACCTGTGAATACCACAAAATCCAGAAGCAATATTTTGATTAACTACCTGACACACCTCTATACTACTTTCTCCTATCAGTTTTGGGGTACTTACTCTTTGATCAACTCTTCATTTTTACACCAATAATAGAAAGACAATTAGGTCTTTCCTCTGGCATGGTTGGTGAGAAATAGATTTAATACTGATATTTTAGAAAGTTTCTTTCAGCTTTACAACTTTGTCATTGGTAATGTCATATACATTTTGGGTTGTTTTCAAATTTGGGAAAATCTCCATCAAGTGTCTTTCATATGAGTCGTAAGATTTCAGAACCTTTCAAGCTTGTCTTTCCAGAGATTGAATCGAAATGCTTTTTTGAATGGACAATATTCCTTAACCAGTCTTTGTTGGCATCTCCTTGTGTTAGCATATTTTGACTTTTCTGTTATCTTCATTAATGTCACTGATTTGGGGGAGTTTTTTGTTCTTGCCAAATTAGCAATGTGCCTATTTAATCACTTCTCATTATTAATTGGATTATCAATTTTATGGGGTGATCAAGTTTATCACTTCTATTTTAAATTTATCTCTTTCTCTTAATGAATTGCTGCTTTCAGTATAATCTAAAAATTTTATTACAATTCACTTCTCAGTGTCAAAATAACTTCTATTGATTTCACTGTTCATCTCTACAGTTTTGCTTCAGATTCCATTAATTTTAATCTAAATATTCTGTCAATTCTTTAAAAAAAATGCATTTGCAGATGCCAAACGGTACTCTTCGAAAACACTCAAAACAGTAGTCTATAATTTCTCATTTTGTTTAAACATTCCAAAACCCTTTTCCACATTGCAGTTATGGTAGCATATTCATGCACTACCAAATACGTACTCCCATCGAAAAAGAAGAAAACGGGCCACTGGGTGGCTCAGTCGGTTAAGAGTCCTACTTCAGCTCAGGTCATGATCTTGCCGTCCGTGAATTCGAGCCCTGCCTTGCGCTCTGTGCTGACAGCTCAGCTTTGGATTCTGTGTCTCCCTCTGTCTCTCTCTGCACCTCCCCACCTTGCACTCTGTCTCTTTCTCTGTCAAAAATAAACATCAAAAAAAATTTTTTAAAGAAGAAGAAAACATCTATTGTGTAATTATAATATCTACTCTATCATCAAATATATTCTTGAAAGGAGGGAACTATTTTAACTTGGTCTTGGTGAAAACCAAATCCTCTGCTTACAATTGTGTATATATGATGGTTAGAATTTTCCATAGACTAGCTCTGACTCCATATGTTTCTGCTCTTGATCTTTATGTCAATTTCCAGTGAAACCATCAAAGTGATCCTGTTAAAAAGCAAGTCAGGTCATGTGAATCCTTAGCTCAAGATCATCCAATAGATTCCTATCTCACTGTTGGTAAAAACCAATGGCTTATGAGACCCTACACAGTCTGGACCAGGTACCACTTTGACCTCACCTCCCATTGTTCTCCCCTTTTCACCTTGTTCCAGCTACACAGCTTCTTGCTTTCTCTTGAATTCTCCCAGGGTTTTCTGCCTCAGAGCCACTGTACATGCCAGTCTCTGCCTAAAATTTGCTTCACCTCTCACTCACTCAACTCCTTCATATCTAACTCAAACGTCAAGTCAATGAGACCTTAGTTGGTTGCTCTATTTAAAATTGGCCCCTAATATTTCCTCCTACTTTACGAAATTTCCCCCTACCTCTTATCATCACAAGTACTATGTGTCTGTAAGCTCTACATAAGCATTCAATAAAAATCAGTTGACTGAGTGAATGAAAGTCCAAGTCAGGTCCTTTTTTGGTGTGTGTGTGGGGGGGGAGTTAAATACAACTTAAATGGAACCATTCTGGAATATCATTGTTCATTTTAGGAAAACATGTGCTTTGTCAAGTATTTGCTCATTCCTTGTCTCAGTCAGGAAATCAGTAAATATTTGGTGTTTCCTGCATGCCTAATACTGCAATAGGTACTGAGTACACATCGGTAAGGGAAGAAAACATGATTCCTGCCTTCCTGAAGCTCATGGCTTCTTGAAAGAGAGAAAGGCTATAAAGACAAGTTGACTGGAGTCTTGGCACATCACTTCCTGAACATGGTTTGCTTATGCTGGGCAAGCCAGACTCCTGGAAATTCACTTTTGGCATAGTCTACAGATTCATTAGTCTTAATCCCATGATTAAATAAGACAGCAACATCAATGCGCAATGAATTTTAAGCCAGGCATGGAAGATCATAAAAGTTTAAGAAACAATAAGTGTCTTCTTAAATTTCTTTTTCATCTCATGTGCTGTGTTAATAACTGTCATTATTGAGATTTGATGACATCTGTATTCCTAAAGGAGGAGCCAGTGAGATTGGCACTTTGGGTTTTAGATAGCTTTCAAGCAATAAGATTTAGAATCTTTATCTAACTTAAATATCCAGAGAACATGCACATCAACTCCTCAACTCAGGCTGCCACAGATTTTCAACAGACTTTCTCACCCTGATCTCAGATGGCCATGATATTTTTTGAATATGTGCATCCTGTCTGCTTTAATACATAGTATTTCACAAGTTTTAGTCATTGCAACCAGAGCGTGGGCAAAGGTGGGGGTGGTGTGAGGGAAGAGCTTCTCATCGTGAGGAAATTTGAGACTAGTAGCTGTTCAGACCAAGATTGTCCATATTTCCTCTAAGCTCCATAAAATTCAACTCAGAGGAAAAGTGTATCACAGTGTCCGGCACACTGTGGGTTCTCAAAAACATATGATTGCATGAATTAACATTTTCAAATCTGTATTCAGGAGATATTGCAGGCAAGGCCACACCCATCCAGGTTAGTAAACAGAATTGAGGACAATCTGTTCTTTCTAATAAACTTAATTATACTGCTTTGGTTTGCCTCCTTGGATTGTAAATATAACCCATATGGTCTCAAATTCACTAAATTTCTGGATTCACTATTTTTTTCTTCCTTCCTTCCTTCCTTTTCTCCCCCCTTCCTTCCTCCTTCTCATCCTAGTTTCCCTCCCTCCCTCCCTTCCTTCCTTCTTTCCTTTCTTCCTCCCTATAAATATGTGTGTGTACATATGAGAAATAAAACACATATACAGAAAAGTAAATAAGGGTGTATGATCAAATGATTTATCACAAAGTAAACACATTGCAACCAGGATCCTAGTCAAGAAATAGAACACTGCCTATACTCACAAACCTTCTAATGCCCCTTCCCCATTGCAACCTCTTTCCTACCTCCGAAAGTAACCACTATCCTGACTTTTATGCTAATCATTTTCTTGAATTTCTTTTTGGTTCAACCATCTCACGTATATCCTCAAATAGTAGAGCAGCAACTTTCAATGAATGGATTCTGTACAATACATACTCTGCATGTCTAGCTTCTTTCACTCAGTATTATATTTGTGAGATACACATTGTTGTAAATAACTATAACTTATCCATTTTAATTATTGTATAGTATTTTATGGTATTATGATACCACTATGATTTATGGATAATATAAGAGATGTCTCCAGTTTGGGGTTATGACAAATACTCATGTTATATATATTCTTACGCATCTCAAGGTGCCCATGTGCATGTATTTCTGCTGGGTATCATTGTGGGTTAAAATCTGTCCCCCATAAAGACATGTTGAAATATTAACCCCTGGTTCCTATGAATGTGACCTCAATTCTTTCTTGTTTTCTGTAATCTTGTTTCATGAATACCTCATCTAAAGCATGAATTGAGTTTGTAATCAACACTAGTAATCTTTCATTTTTAATCAGAGTGTTTAGTCCATTTGTTTTCCTATCACTGACATTGGGATGTTTTAATTTACCATTTTATTATTTTATTTTCTCTTTGTCCCACATATTCTTTCCCTCTTTCTCTTGAAATATTTTTAATTGCTCCATTTTTCTTTTCTATTAGCTAGAAAAGCAAGTGCTGTTTTATGATTCTTTTAGGGGCTGCCTTAGAGATTACATCATGGCTTGTGAATTTATCCAATCCAATATTAACTGGTACTTTTACCTTCTTCTTAGACAATGTCAAACTCTTACAACATTTCAACTCTGATTTATGTGTTCTTCATCTTATAATTTATTTATAAATTTAAACAACGTTTAATGGTAAATATTTTAAATGGTTTTATACAGTAAATATTATTTATATTTACTTATTTTTATTGCCCTTTATTCCTTCCTATACAACAAACTGGTATTATTTGCTTCTGCCCTTTAGTACTCCCTGTAGTTCAGCCTACTGGTTATGAATTTTCTCCATTGAGATGAGTCTGAAAGTATCTTTAGTTTATATTCTTTTTTTTTAACTTTATAGTTTATTGTCAGGTTGGTTTCCATATAACACCCAGTGCTCTTCCCCACAAGTGACCTCCACCATGACCATCACCCCTCTTTACTTTCCCCCTTCTCCTTCCGCCCTCAGTTTGTTTTCAGTATTCAAGAGTCTCTCATGTTTTGTCTCCCTCCCTCTCCCTAACTCTTTTTCCTCCTTCCCCTCCCCATGGTTCTCTGTTGGGTTTCTCCTGTTAGACCTATGAGTGAAAACATATGGTATCTGTCCTTCTCCGCCTTACTTATTTCGCTTAGCATGACACCCTCGAGGTCTTTCCACTTTGCTACGAATGGCAAGATTTCATTCTTTCTCATTGCCATGTAGTATTCCATTGTATAG
>CM053575.1:42361492-42523954 GCA_028646485.1 Cryptoprocta ferox
AAAGGAAAGAAAAGAAAGAAGAGAAGAGAGGAAAAGAGAGAAGAAAAAGAAACAAAAACAAAAACAAAAACAAGGTGGGGACAGAGACAGCAAAAGACTGTGGAGAGTCTAAAAGCATATAACCAGCCAAGAGGAGAGATAAGAATATGCTACGGGAAATATATCTGGATGGTAGCAGAAAAGAAGGAGAAGCAAAGAAAAAAGGAAAGAAAAAAAAAAGACAACTCCCCTGTGCGGATGGGCGTGGTCTGGCGTCAGGTCAGGTCTCGGGGGCTGCTCTCTCCGAGGCCCCGCCTTGGTGGTTGCGGGGAGAAGTATGGCGCCGCTTCAAAGCTTTGCCGGAACCAAGCGTTACAAGCCGCCCTTCTGATTCCGTTCTCCCTGTGCCGCGGGCGAGCCAAACTGTATTCTCCAAGCTGCGCCTCACTTCCAAATCCCAGCCGGTGCAGTTCAACACCATCACCGGGGATGAGATGCATTCCCGCTGGCGGCCGGCCTCCCGGCCCGGCTTGCGCTGCCCTTTTCTCCGCGCCGCCACCACCGCTTTTCGCGCGGCCGCCGCCTTTATCTGTGCTGCCGCCTTTCACGGTGCTGCTTGCAATGGATGCTGCTGCGCCCAAGGAAGAACTCGCCGGCCAGATGGGACGGATTTCTCTCCCGGCGCCCGGCAGTTATATATGGGGAGACGGGCGAGTATTTCCTCCCTTAGAGATGGTTCTAGGTGCGTTTTCCGTCTCTCTTTCTCTTCCCCTGGTCTCTCCGGGGCACAGCGCGCTCTCCCTGTGTTGGGTTGGGGCTCCGTCCCCCTGCACCACCGGGACCCTCCCGTCCCCTAATTTCCCAGATCACAGTCACTCACTCAGGCATCTTTGAGGTTGTCTTCTTTCTGGCGTCTGTTTCTTCTTTCCCCCACCTGCAAATCCGAGTTTTATCACTTCAGTCCTTCTCAGTTCAATCCATGCGGGCAGGTGCAGATTACAGAGCTCCCTGCTTCTCCGCCGTCTTGCCTGCATCCCCTATATTCTTTCTTGAATGACGTTTTTGATAGACGTACAATTCTAAGGCTGACAGTTTTCTTATAGCACTTAGAAGTTCTTATTCCAAGGTCCCATGGCTTCCGTTCTTCCTGTTGATGTGTTAGTGTTGATCTTATTATGAGTTTGAAGATAAAATCAGCAGCAGGACAAAGTCATATTAAGATTATTTTCTTGTCTTTGATTTTCACCATCTTTACTGTGATGTGTTTAAATGCAGAATTCTTTTTTATTTATCCTGCAAGATATTTGTAGAGAATCTTAAAAGACTAGACTCCTGTTGCTCATCGGTTTTGAAAATTCTTAGCCGCTATCTCTTCAAGTATTGTTTCTTCCCCATTCCTTCTGTCTCTTGGTCTCTCTCTCCTTCCCTCACACCCTCTACCCCTCCCTCTCTCCATTGCTCTCTCCATTCTCTGCCTACTGGAATGTTAATAACACAAATATTAAAACTATCTAGGATATTCCTGTATCCTTTTGTCTCTTATCTTCTAGTCTGTGTTTTTCCTACCTCTGCCTCTCTATATTTCAGTCTGGGTGCTGTCTTTCAGTCTATTTTCTAATGCATTAATTCTCTCATTAGCTGGTAAACTTGTTAATTGCATCTTTAATTTTGGTTTTTATATCTAGGATATTCATTTGATTCTTTTTTAAAAATAGCTTTCACGTCCAACTCTTGGTTTCAGCTCATGTCATGGTCTCATGGTTTTGTGAATTCACACCCCACTTTGGGCTCTGCACTGCCAGCACAGAGTCCGCTTGGGATTCTCTCTCACTCTCTCCCTCACTCTCTTGCCCTCCCCCATTTGCGCTGCCTCTGTCTCTCTCAAAATAAATAAATTCATTTACAAAATAATAATAATAAAATAAAAATAGCTTTCAGTTGTCTCCTAAAATCCTAGACATTGTATTTTATCCCCTTGAATACTGTAATCCCCACTAGTTCAAAGTCTGTATCTGATCATTCCAATACATTAAGCCCTATTGTTTCTGCCTCTGATGGTTTTCCTTCTTACTGGTTTGCCTCCTTGTGTTTCTGGCTAGTTTTTTTCAGGTACAGGATGCTATCTTTATAAAATTGTGGAAATAATTTGTGACCTACCTGATCATCTTCCTGAGATGATTGACATTTGCTATTGCCTGGAATTTGGCACTGTGGGTTCATCTTTCTTTTTAAAAATTTTTAAAATGTGTATTCATTTTTGAGAGACAGAGAGACAGAGTGTGAGTTGGGGGAGGGGAAGAGAGCAAGGGAGACACAGAATCTGAAGCAGGCCCCAGGTTCTGAGCTGTCAGCACAGAGCCCAATGTGGGGCTCAAACTCACAGCGAGATCATGACCTGAGCTGAACTTGAACTCAACTGACTGAGCTACCCAAGTGAACCTCCCTTTTTAAAATTTTTTTAAAGGATTCATCTTAATTGTTAAGGATTGGGATAAAGCAAAGCTGAGCTATAGTCCCTGTGGTATATCTTCAAACTCCATTTCATGCTTACTCCTAGGGTCCAAAATTTAAGGACATAAACCTAAAGCAAGTGGGGCTCACCAAGTTTCCTCCACACCCAGCAAGAGAGCTGGTTAGTAAGCTATTGTTACTCAACTTCAAAGCCACCCTTCTATACTCAGCTTTGTGCTGCTGGGGCTGCAATTCTGTGAAGAACCACACTGCAAATTGAATTAAACTGTCATTCTGCGATTTTTGAGCTATAAAATGTTATATGTTAAAATATCCTAAATCTGGTTGTCATCACTGCACTAATAAATGGTTGTATGTATATATTTAATATCCTCCCCTGACAAAATAAAGTTTACTAACCCTATGTTTGTCCCTATTGGTTCTTCTTTTTCTCTTATTGGGCTCTGAAACTAAAAGTCTTTGATCAAAACTGCAGTAGACATTGTGAGTCTGGATTTCTGCTGGGTATTTGGCAAGATCTTCATGATGTGGTCATGGCCAAACTGCAGACAGGAGCTGGAGCCAGAGCCTGTGAAGGCAGGGTGTCCTGAGGGCAGCATTTTATAACATGTCACCCTGACAACCAAGCCTCACACAGTCTCTGCTGCTTGTCATAACTCCCCCTCATGCGGCTCTCCCCCTCCACCTCATGTCCTGTCCTCCTTCTGACCCTTGGCTTCATTACCTATTCACAAACCTGCACCTGGTCTTTCCTTCATGTTTACCTTTGAAAATTTGGACATAAATGAACTAAACATTCAATTTAAAAGATTAGAACAAAACAAAGTAAAAGAAATATGAGGGAACTAATAAAGATAAAATGCTGAAAATAATGAATCACAACACAAATGCCAGCAGAAATGATAGATAAACCCAATACTCTAGGAAGTTTGACTAAGAAAAAGTGCAAGACAAATAAATACATCAGGAACGAGAAAGAAGATAAAACCATAGTTGCAAAAAATAGTAAAAGTCATTATAAAATATCATATAAAATGTTGTCAATAAATTTTCAAATCTAGATGAAACGGCTGATTTTTCCAGCACAATATAAATTATCAAAAATTGATTCAAGTAAAACTAGACTATCTGAACACATTAACAACCACACAATATACTAGCAAGTTTTCTCATAAATCTACCACTTTAAAAAGTAAAAATAAATAAGAACATGAGACCCTGCTTGTTTTACAGGCAAGATCTAACTAACCTATCAACGAACATATAATCCTATCTAAATTACTGAAACTATTTCAGAATATATGAGTGGAAACGTTTCCAAACCATTTTATAAGTCTATCATAAGCTTAATAACAAAACCTAATAAATAACATAGCAAAAAAAAATCAACCTCACTTAAAAATAAATATGCAAAAATTCTAAAGAAAATATTTGCAGTTGGTATATTAAAACAATAATACCAATATTCAAGGGGGATTTATACCTCAATGAAGCACTGTTAGCATTATAGTATTGGGACAATGTATATTTATTGTCCTCTGCTGCCTATGCTTTTCCCTACAGGCTGAAATGTTCATGTGACCAACAAGAGGTGCCTTTTTTAGTCTTGCCCCCGCCCCATAGATGACAATCTGGGTGTCTCAGACCTGGGATTCCCTGCCAAAATGTCCCTAAAGCCAGTTAACTGGCCTGCACATGCCTCTTCCCCTGTCTGTTCTCCGCTATTAGAATGTCCATGCCTATACCCAAAGTGTGGCCAAGGGTGGCGGGAGGTAAATGATGCATGAATGCATGAACTAGTGTGTATCCCAGTCTAGGGATAGACTAGGGATATCTAGAAAGATGGGGGAAGAAGCCCATGGGTCAAGGAATAGCTTTTCCCATACTGCTACTTCTTTTTTTTTTTTAAGTTTATTTATTTATTTTGAGGGGGGGTTGTAGAGCAGAGAGAGAGAGAGAGAGAGAGAGAGAGAGAGAGAGAGAGAGAATCCCAAGCAGGCTCCACTGTCAGTGAGGAGTTCTACTCAGAGCTGTGAGATCATGACTTGAGCTGAAATCAAGGGTTGGAGGCTTAACCGACTGAGCCATCCAGGTGCCCCTCCCATACCACCACTTGTGATACAGAACTCTGAGGGATACAAGAGTTCTAAATTTGAACCTGGTCTTCTAGGTTATTATGAAGATGTATTGTCAAGGTAGGAGGACAGGACATACTCTGTTTAACAATTTATTAGCTTCATTTATAGCTTTTAAATATTCAGACATATGGTAAGTAAGCTTTCATTTTTACTCTTGCCTCGGGCCCCACAAAGAGTGAGCCAGCCCACCTCTTCCAGATTTAGCGCAGGTGGAAAACAATAGCAGACTAATACATATAGCATGAATAAATATTAGTGGAATATATATATATATATATGAGGCATGTACGTATAGCTGTGTGTACACATACATGCATAGTTATGTATGTGTATGTATACATCTATCTGACAGACAAACCGAATGTTTATGTATACCCGTGCATACATAGACACACAAATATTTTGACATTGCACACACTCACAAATACACATACACCAGCAGCAACACAGAAAAGTTGGAGCTTACGATTATAGGCAAGATGGAAAACTAATGGATTCTGTTGGCCCCCTTTCTCCCTACCAAACTGGAGATGCCAGAGTAGATATAGGGAAACTGACCAAATGCAGAGCCAGTCCCAGAAGCCTCATCCTTACCAGATTGAAAGTAGTCAAGTTTTAACATAGAAAGAGAATGACATCCTGAAGTCAATGGAGTCCAAAAGCATGGGTGAATGTTGGGAGCCAATATAAAGGAGTTGCAGGCCAGCAGAGGTTTTTAGTTGTGCCCTCAACTCCACATTCCCCTGCTATTAGAGGAGACAGAGACTGGTCAGGTTCAGTCGCACCACCACCATTATGCTGCCCCTCTGGCCAGATATGCACCCAGGATGCCTGAGCTTTTTCAATAGGGACTGTGTCACGGCAACTCCACAAGCAAACTCATCAGGCTGATATCCTAACTGATGTTCACTGTTATTGTTCCAAGGGAAGAAAAGTAATGGCAGCAGCTGGAAGGACAGGGAGAGAGGCCTGGTAGTGCTTTAGCTCAAAGGAGCAGGGAAGCCTCTTGGAATGGGTACAGACCAGCTGGCTAGGCCTTGAGCATCCATTCAATCACTTGGAGAATGGCTATATCAGTTAGCTCTTTTTACATAACAAATCATTCAAAACTCTCAGTAGCTTAAAACGACAATTATTTATTTTTGATCATAGATCTGGAGGTTGACCTCTTAGGCTGATTGAGGCCAGGCTCTGCTTCCTGTGTCTCCCATCCTTCTTCTGAGCCAGGAGGCTAGCCCTGGCATGTTCTTTGTACGGAGATAGCTAAACCTCCCAAAGGCGATAGGAAATACACAAGGCCTCTTTTGCCTAGGCTTGGAACTTAACATGCCATTACTTCCACCTCATTATATTGTCTGAACCAAGTCACAAAGTCAACTTCAAAGCCAAAGGGTAAGAAAATATATTCTACAGCCTTTCCAGGAGAAATGGCAAAGTCACAATGTCAGAACATAAAATAATTTGCTATAAACTTTAAGAGATTGGAATCTTACAGAGTATGGGCTCTGCCCACAACAGACAACAAAACCAAGTAGAAAGTATTAACAATAAAATATCTAGAAAAGCCCCTAAATTTTAGAAATTAAACAACAAATTTGTAAATTTGTAAACAATCCATTGGTCAAAGGAGAGATCACAAAAGAAATTGGGAAATTGTTTCAAATGAATAATAATGGAAACAAAACATACTAAAATGTGTAGGATGCAGCACAAACAGTGCTGAGAATGAAATGTATAGCTTTCTAAAGTAGAAAAAAAAGGCTTAAAATAAAAAAATTCAGAATTTTTACTTAGAGAAGCTACAGGAAAATATTAAAAATAAATAAATAAATAAATAAATAAATAAACCCAAAGGAGGAAGGGAAGAAATAATAAAAATAAAAGCAGAAATAAATGATATAGAGGACAAACATTTGGAAAAATTAACAAAGCTGAAAGCTGATTCTCTGAAATATTATCAAAACTGATCAATCTCTGGTAAAAAAAAAAAAAAGAAGAAGAAGAGAATTCAGAGTGTTTAATATAAAATGTTGGAGGTGAGGATATCAGTAGAAAGCTTACTGACAATCAAAATATATTAAGGAAATAGTAAGAACATATTTATGCCAATAAGTTTCATAGCATAGATGAAATGGATAAATTACTTGCAAAGACAACATACTAAAATGGACTCAAGAAGATAAAGAACTTAATGATTGCATATCTATTAATGAAATAGAATCTGTAATTAAAAGGTTTCTAACATGGAAAATCCTAAGCTCGGAATCTTCACTGGTGAATCCTGTCAAATATTAAGGAACATATGATATCAAGTTTAGCCAAATTCTTCCAGAAAATAGCAGAGAACACTTTCCAACTTAGTGTATGTGCATAGCGTTGCTCTGATCCAAAACCAACAAAGATACTGTAAGAAAATGACACAATATAACTCATGAACACAGATATAAAATCTTCAACTAAATATTAGCAAATCACAGACAAGAGGAGCCTCAGGAGACATGATGAGGTAATGTACATGGTATCCTGGATAGGATGCTGAACAGTAAAGGACACTAGGCAAAAATGAAGTAAATCTAAAGAAACTATGGACTTTGGTTGACAATAATGTATCAATATTGGTTCATTAAATGTGACAAGTGCATGATTCTAATATAAGCTGTCAATAATAGGGGAAGCTGGATATGTGATATGTAAGAACTCTCTGCATTAGCTGTGCAACTTTCCTGTAAATCTATAACTACGTTAAAATGAAAAGTTTATTTTAAAAAAGCTGCCATGAATATTCATATCAGTTTTATTCATATTAGCAAAAAGTAGAAATAATCCAAATGTCCATCAACAAGCAAATGGACAAACATACTATGGCATGTTTCTACCATAGCATGTTATTCAATAATAAAAATGACTGAACTGAAAAAAAAAAAAAAGAAAGATTGAACTACTGACACACAAAACATGGAAAATAGAAAGTGATGTTTGAAAAGACATAGAAGTCCCCCAGAAACCTATCTTAGGAAGGGATACACTGAAAGCCAAGCAGGACCATTACTCAGTTGCTATTGTTTCCCCGTGCTATCCTAGGATGTCAACCCATGGATTGGGGAACAAAACAAGACCCTTCTCAGATACCCCCACCAGCAATTAACTTTGTTTCCTTCCTGATTGCTTCCTCAATGATCCAGCCCACAAACTTTTAGTTCTCAGGTGTGGAGGGGAAGCAAATTTACTGTATTTTTCTAAACTCACTGCTAAAGTCCAGACTCAGCTTTAAAGCTCCAAAGCCACACACACACACACACAAACTTTTTATTATCGTTCTTTTTGCAACAACCCAACACTAAGAGCTGAAAATGTTGAGGTTTAATTTCAAATACGGTAGGAAATAATGGGGAGTAGGACTGCAGGGGGAAAACATGTCAGTTATTTTAAAATATTAACCAACTTCATTTACCTCTTGGAATAAAATATTGTTTGTTTGTTTTTTAAACCAAAGTTTACAAAATAAATATTCTATGTTAGAGAGGGGAAATGAATCTTCCTTAAAGCTTTCCACTTTCTGGGCAGATAGCATCAGCGGGAGATCCCTGGCCAGCCTTCTTTGGGTCCCTTTATGAAGTTGTCAGCACTTTTCATAAGCTACATTTACTTCTCTAACCCCGAAGAAATGCTAAGGCTCTGAAAACATTCTCAACGAGCAGATCTCCTGGTAACAGAAGGAGACAACGATGAGCTGTTGTGAATTGCTTCCTGTAAGCATCCTGCTGACCCCCCCAATATGGCAGACTTCTTAGGTATCCTGAGCTGTAAGCCCCTGGAGGAGAAAAGGGTGATGATATTTCAAATATTCCTCATTAAAAATATAGAAATTATCCTAGAACCAAAACAATCTAACACCTGAAACTAATTTTCTTGACATGTTCATGAACTTTAGTGACAGCTTCATTAATTGAATGGAATCACATGGGGGCAAAAAAATCATGTTTTCCTTAATGACCTGCCAGATGATGGATTTGTTTGGTTACTTACTTTACTATGAAAAATTTCTGAGGAAGCAAAAAGAAAGAAGGATGAGCTCTGGGTGTCATATCACAACTGAGCCTGACCAAGAGGTCTCCTGGGGTCTTGGTGGCAAGCCAATGTGAAAATAGCGAGGTGCATTTGGCAGGGTAGGAAAGCAGTATGAGGTCATCATTAGGAGCCTTACTAATCCAGGTAAAGTTCATGAACTAGTAGCATCAACATCACTGGGAAGCTTATTAGAAATGCAGCTTTTCAGGCCCCATCCCTGAGCTACTGAATAGCAATCTGCACTTAATATGATCCACAGATGATTCTCAGGCACATTAGAGTCTAAGGAGCACTGACTGGGAGCCCAAGATTTGGAGTCCAATGGGTTTGGGGATTCCAGATCCACCTACTGCTGGCTGTGAGTAGGGCATATTATTTAGCTTCCCAGCCTCAGTTTTTCTACCTGTGAAATAGGTGTAACAGTATCTACCTCATGAAATTGTGAGGATTAAACAAAATAAGCACTTAGCGTATTTTCAGGTATATACTCTATGTTGAATAAATGGCAGTTAATAGCACTATTGTGGCTTCTTTGTCCCTTCCATTTCAGAGAGGAAGTATCTTGGGAATCAGAACGGAGTTCAAATCCACATTTTACAATTTAATAACTGTGTGATCTCAGGCATGTTACCTAAGATTTTTCAGCCTCGAATTCTCTATAAAATGGGTGTAATTTATTTTTCAGAGCCTCCCAAGTCTTAACATACAGACCAATTACACAGCCTAGTGAAGTCACAATCCTTCATGAGATTTCTGCCACCAGCAAGATTCCTGCTTAGTCCTGTGTTGCATCTCCACATGCTGTCCTTGTCCCTCTGCGAGTGTCTCATGGTGCAAAGTTCAGACCTTTCCACAGTTTCCACAAGAAATCCACTTACTGCAAACATTTCGTGAGGTGGGTAGAAATTTCTAAAGATGTAGAGCGTGAGTCACAAGGAAGAATCACAGGACATGTGGCCCAGCCTTATGCCATCTCCCCGGCTCCTTCCTCCACTTCTATGTCCACCATCACAGCCCCCCTTGTCATCCCAAAGACGGCCTACCTTCAGCAGATGTCGTGGAACAAGCCGTGAACACAGAGTAGGAAGGGTGCATTCTCAGGCTAGTGTCACTATTAGCACCTCCTCTCTCCAGGCGTCCGTGTCCTCACCCACACTGGGCAGGAATTCCTTGGGCACAAGAGCATCCCAAGAACTCAGGGAGGTCTCATGTTTGACAATACTTATGCAGTCTGGTACCTGAAGGGTTGCTGGGTATGAAGCCACTGTCGTCTGCCCCAATCCTCCCCTCCTCCACAAGTCCACTTCTGATGGAAGCCTGGGCTGAACTTCTGCAAACGTCGGTCTCCTTTTCCAGCTGGCTCCTTGTTAGGCTCTGTCTGTCAAAGATGCCACAGGGAGCAGGAGGGTTGGAGGGAGGATGGAGACTTTCTCCTTTGTTTGCTTCCGGTTCCTACCAGGGTTGCCCCAGAAACAGGTCTTCACCCCGCAGCCGTTGCTGGTTCCAGCCGCGCAGGTGGCTCAAGTTTGCGGTTGTTCCTCACCCAGAACCGAGCACATGGAGCTCTCTCTGAAATACAGCCCCCGCCACTGGCACCTCCTCCCGCAGGGTCAGACTCCCAGCTCCAGAGAGCCGCTTCTCCAGACTCCGAGCTCCGAGCAGAGTTCCATTTGGGCATGCCTTCTCCCTAGAGGCCTGAGTCCCAGCTCTGCCCGCTCCTCCTGGAAACTTCCAAGTTTTAGCAATACCAACATTTCCCCATCTTCTAAGGGAAACCGCTGCTTCCTGCAGCCACTACCTTTGTGATACCTCAGTGTCCCCTTTTTGCCTGCCCAGCTCTCTTCTATTTGGGAAATACTTTCTTTATATCTCCCTGCTGAAATAATGGCATGGGTTTTGGCCTCTGACAGAAATCTGTCTGATTTGGAAAGTCATGTAAAACATACTAGTTTCCTTCCAAAACAAAATTTTAAAAAATCTCCCTTCTAAATACCAAGTTTTGGGGCGCCTGGGTGGCTCAGTCGGTTAAGCGTCTGACTTAGGCTCAGGTCATGATCTCCTGGTTCATGAGTTTGAGCCCCACATCGGGCTCTGTGCTGACAACTCGGAGCCTGGAGCCTTCTTCGGATTCTGTGTCTCCCTCTCTCTCTGCCCCTCCATGCTCATGCTCTGTCTCTCTCTCTCCCTCAAAATAAATAAACATTAAAAAAATTAAATACCAAGATTTGCCACTAATAAGGATATTCAAAAGAACATGCCAATGGCTTTGAAAACAATTTCCAAAGAAAAATTTCCAAACTATTTTGGGCTCTGACAGCATTGTTGGCATAGAACAGTAGTCCTGAGCATTTGGAACAAAGAGTCAAAACATGTTTCTAGAGAAAGAAATGCAGTTAGACATAACGCACAAGGCAGAACAGATGCACAATCTAGAGAGATGCCGACCTGTGTAGACACCAGTGTAGACAGGGATGGGGAGAAGGTGAGGGGAGCCAGGGAAGGGCACCCATGAAGCAGGTGCAGGTGTCACATTTCCAGATGCTAATGAAGTCTTTAACCGAAGTTGAACCAAAGTTGATTTAAAAGAACCTGGAAATAGCAGTTTAGTTAGTGGTCCTTAAAAAGTCTGAGTTGACCACGGAGAAGTGATGCTTTAAAGGTGGTGGCCATGACTCAAATAGAAATTGAAAAGGCCTGAAAATATTTTATGTCTATTTAATTAGTAAAGGTAAACTGAAAATCATAGCCCTCAGTGTGGGTGATCTTGCTCTAAAGGAGACACCTACACAGAGTTGTCACAGTGTACATAAAGCAAGAGAGTAATAGCTTAAAAGAGTTATAGTGATATTCACCCCATTTAACCCAACCATTCCATTACTGAAAATTAATCCTGGGCTGCCTGAGTGTCTCAGTCATTTGAGCTTCCAACTCTTGATTTTGGCTCAGGTCATGATCCTGGGGTCATGGGATCGAGCCCCATGTCAGGCTCCACTATCAGTGTGGAGCCTGCTTAAGATTCTCTCTCTCCTGGGAAGCAAACTATAAAAAGACTCAAATAAATACAGAGAACAAACTGAGGGTTGCTGGTGGGGTGTTGGGTGGGGGGATGGGCTAAATGGGTGCTGGGCATTAAGGAGGGCACTTGTTGGGACGAGTACTAGGTGCTATATGTAAGTGATGAATCACTAAATTCTACTCCTGAAATCATTATTACACTATATGTTAACTAACTTGGATTTAAACTAAAAAAATAATAACAATGAAAAAAAGAAATAGAAGTGAACACATAGATTTATGTAGAATGATAAGGACATAGCATGGGCTGTGGAACATGATCAGTGTGGTCCTGTGTACTTAGGATCTTAATTAAATGAATAATACATAGAAAACCTATTTTAAAAAAGATCCTCTCTCTCCCTCTGCCCATCTCCCCTGCTCACTCTCTCTCTCTAAAATAAAATAATAATACTGGTAATAGATTTAAAAATTAAAAAATAAAAAATAAAGTATATTTATATGCAAGTGCTGAAATATTAAATTATAACAATCCTGTAAAAAACATGAAAAATGTTCATGGTGTGACAGTAAAGTAGAATAAAATCAGGATATAAGATGTGGAGGAGAGTGTAGAAAAGAGAACAAGAAAGAAGGTTCAGCAATGTTACCCTATTACCACAGGGATGAGCATATGGAGCATTCTGAGAGTATTAGAAAGGCATCATGCCAATGAAAAATGATTGGGGCAAGTGAAACAGGATTGAGAAGCCACACATGAAACGTCACCCCCCCCCATTGTGGACTTTGTAAAGGCTTTTGATCCTAAAATGAAGAGCCATCCTAAGAATCTTCAGGATTGCATGTGTGCTTGACTAAAGATAAGGCAATTTGGTTACAAACTACTATCCTTACCTTCTATGATAAGCAGCCAAACTTTAAAGTTATGCTAAGTTCTTTCTCTTCTTGGGTCGGCGTTGAAGGTGGTTGTGCTCCAGGAGAAGGCAACAGAGAGAGAATGAAGAGTAGAATCTGAGTCATGGAGACCAGTCTCCTGTGGAAGATTCTGTATATCTCAAGTAGGGAAGGAAGTGATAGACCACTGAGTTAAACAGCTGGTCAGTGAATAAAAGCCCCAACAGTTGGCCAAGCAATTAGTTCAAGAGATAATTGGCTGCAGGTGGTAAGTTAAGAGCCAAGTCTGGACTCTGACTAAAGGAATTTGCCAAGGTTTTGTATTTGACCTTCTAGGGGCCTTGGCTGACTGTAGGAAAGCTTGGACAACTGATTTCTTGAGAGCCTCAGAGGCCTCCAGAGTCCTAAAATTGATGTAGAATTGGACTGCCATATTGGGCACAGAAGAAATTATTCCAAACAAAAGAGGAGATGAATGTTGGTTACCAAGAGTAAAGAGAAATCCTATTTTCCTGGTGGTATTTTCTATTACTACAGAAAATCCATCGGAGTCAATTTGTTCCTTGAGATTGTCCATTATCCTTTTTAGAGAAGAGCCAAGTCTACAGGTCCACATAAGACCAGGCGGGCTTTCATGGTTGCTGGGGAATGAAGAATATGAAGAGACCCATTGGGTGAGGGAACTGCCACCAGAAACACTTGATTACTCGGGAAGTACTCACTGAACCCTGTTCTACGTGAGGCCCACATTCCATTAGGGCAGATAAAAATGGAGACAATTCTGATAGAAGGTAACTGCTTTGTATAACCAAACGATCATACTTCAGAAAGAAAAGCATGACCAGGTTTCTTTAGGAAGGACTTCTAGGGGAGATTCCTAAAAGAGATGCTCTCTGAGCTGAGTTTTGAAATAAGAATGGACATTTTCGCAAACAGTGTATTGGACAGAACAAAAGGGAGTTCTGTGTAGCTGGAATATTTATTATGAGGAGAGTGGTGGCAGGAGATGATGTCAGAGATGTGGTTCTGGCTGAGGTCATGATGGCTCTTAAATGCAGAGTTAAGGAATTAGACTTCCTGTAGATGTTGAGAAACACTGAACAGTTTTTTTCTTTTTTTAAGATCTTAGTCTTAAGTAATCTCTATACCCACATGGGGCTCAAACTCACAACTCCAAGAACAAGAGTCACATGCTCTACTGTCTGAACCAGCCAGGTGCCCCCACACTGAACAGTTTTAAGCACAGTAAAGAGGAGCATTTTAGGAAAAGGACTCTTGTCTGTCGGGGAATGGAATAGAATGAACCAAGGCTGGAGGCAGAGAAGGTAACAGGGAACTCTTCCAACGTTCAAGGCAGGAGAAAACGAACCCTGAATGACAGCCATGACCACAGTGACAGGAAGCTTGCATTTCCGCCTACCCTTCCTCTCCCTGATGCCAAGGATGCAGGCCTTCCTCCTACCTCTAGAGCTCACCCTGGGTCAGCGGCTGCCTGCCTGCACTAGGCTTGCCGCCATGGTCTGGCACTGGCTCAGGGCATGGATGCCGACACGTGGAGGAATCATGTGATGGGGCCAAGAGAGACAGGTTTGGGAGTCAGAGGAGAGGAATACAGACCCCAATACCACTATGTCATGGACCAAACTGTACCTGCCCCCCTGCACCAATTCTCTGCTCACCCCCTAACACCCAATGGGACTCTATTTGGAGAAAAGACCTTTAATAACATAATTAAGCTT
This sequence comes from Cryptoprocta ferox, assembly GCA_028646485.1. NCBI lineage: Eukaryota > Metazoa > Chordata > Mammalia > Carnivora > Eupleridae > Cryptoprocta > Cryptoprocta ferox. The sequence goes on from CM053575.1 coordinate 42,375,798, forward strand.
AAATGAAGTCATACGGGTGGAACCCTAATTTGAGAGGTTGTTGAGCCTATAAAGACAGGAAGAGACACCAGAGATATTTTTCTCTCCCTTCATGTGCGTAAAAGAAAATCCCTGTGAGGATGCAGCAAGAAGGTGGCTACGTGTAACCCAGGAAAAGAGGACTCATCAGACACTGGCACCTACCTTGCTCTTGGACTTGTAGCCTCCAGAACTGAGAAAATAAGTTCCTGTTGTTTAAGCCACCGATGCCGCTTAACCATAAGGATTGTTTTGAGCTGAAGGCAATTGAGAAGAAACAGATAAGAAGAAAAGCTTTCTTTTCCTAAAAATAGGACATAAATCTCCTGCCCTCTCAGGCAGGAAAAACAAAAGTTAATCACTGGAGACAACTTTAGACCTTTATCAGCCTAGTGCTAGAGAGGAAACTACATAACAAACTTTTCCTAACCAGCCTTGGTCTACCCCTAGTTTGCTGCCCCTAGAAATTCAAGATTCTTTTTCTCTGTCTTGACACACTCTAAAAATGTATTGTTATTTTGCTAAGATGCTATGTAAGCCCAAATTCTAATGAACCCTTTGAGTTACTCATCTTTGAGTGCCCCCATGTGTAAGGGTGAGGCACATGCTAATAAGTCTCTGGCTTTCTCTAGTAGCTATGCCCAATGTATAGGGCCCCAAGCAGAGAACTTATGAGGGTAGTAGGAAGAAGAATTCTTTCTCCCTCCACTACCCAGTGTATGGTATTTTACTATGGAAGCCTGAGTTGACTCATACATACCATTGGCAGGTAAGTCTCTCGAAGAAATTATTTAAGCTGACTGAGCCTCATTTTCCTTATCTTTAAAATCAAGTGGAAAATAAGAATCCCTAGTTCACAGGGCTCTTGGAAGTGGTCAGGTGGGGTGCACAACCAGCAAATCAAGCTTACATGAAAGCTCTTTGTAAATTGTACATATGAAATTAAATAACAAATATTCCTTCCATGAGTGCCCTGGATTGGTGAAAGATTAAAATATTTTCAATCATGGGGCACCTGGGTGGCTCAGTCGGTTGAGTGTCCGACTTCAGCTCAGGTCATGATCTCACAGTTCATGAGTTCCAGCCCCGGGTTGGACTCTGTGCTGACAGCTCGGAGCCTGGAGCCTGCTTCGGATTCTGTGTCTCCCTCTCACTCTGCCCCTCCCCCACTTGTGCTCTGTCTCTCTCAAAAAAAATTTTTTTTAATTTAAAAAAATGTTTTCAATCATAATATTAGCTTAATTATTATACTTAACTGTAATATCCATTTCTTGGATATATTTTGAATGTACTTAATTAGCCAATAATCAAAAACTAATTGATTGCAGATGTCTAAAGGGCTTTCAGCCCAAATTCCATGAGGGTAATCAGTGCCAATAAAACTATTTGGGGAATTTCTATGTTTCATAAAAAAAAAAACACAGGTTCCAAATATATGAAATACCCCCAATATAGCCTATAGAAGAGGAGACTTCCTTCTGTAGACACATTCTAAAAACAGTTTTTAATAGTCTTCAACATTTGTTTTGTTTTACTAATATTTGTTTCATGGAAATCTGTTAATAAGCTTGGACAGAAAGATAATCACATAGAAAGTATATTTATAATTGATATAAATATTCCTTTTAGCTTAAGGTCTTAGGAGTGTTTCTCTCTTCCTCCCCTCTCCCACTGGACTGTGAACCCTTTGACAGAGAAAGCTGACCTCAACTCACTTCCACATCTCCAGGGGCCTAACACCGAGTCTGGACCAAGAAATGATGCACTGGTCCATGGCCTATTAATTATATTTCTAGAGCAAAACCCAATTCCAAATGCTTCCGCCTTGCATTGAGCACTTTTGGCTTTTGTCTGAAGCTTCATAAAGCCTAGTCACTGGATTTTCTACTACGTAAGGAATGCCTACCACTACCACCTACTGCTACCTACTACCTACCTGGTTTCTGCCCAACCCGGCAGGCTCCTCTTCTTCCAGCCCAGGATGATATGCAGGTGATTGCTGCAAGGATATTCTGTGAATGTTAGTGTCTTATAATAAACAGGTGCTAAACACTGTATTTGGTATTCCAAACTCTTATTAAGTGCCTACTGTATGCCAGACATTTCCCTTTCAGGACCCAGTTCAGAGCATGGAGTCTCAGAGAGATTAAGTCACTTCTCGGAGATCACTTGACGGCAGAGCTGGGATTCACATCCACACCTTCTGACTCCTAGTCCCTTGTTCTTTTATTATATCATGTTGTCTGTCTCTGACACTGAAGCAGACCTGAGGCTTGAGGAATGGTTGACTCTGTGGGAGGAAGGCCTCTGAGGGGAGGATGGAGATGCGTTGTGCTCACAGAATTGCTGTAGGGACTTCCCTTCTACTCACCTAGAGGGCTGCCACCTGTCCATGGGTGGCCTCTGATCCCTGCTCACCTTTATGCTCATCCTTCCCAATTCCAGGACCACACACACACACACACACATACACACTTATGCACATGCACACATACACACACATACACAGTTCAGGTAAAATTTTTAAAGTATACTTTTTTAAAAAGTTTATTTACTTATTTTGAGAGAGAGAGAGAGAGAGAGAGAGAGCAAGGGGGGGCAGAGAGAGAGGGAGAGAGAGAATCCCAACTCCAGGCTCCATCCCATGAACCATGAGATCATGACCTGGGCCAAAGTTGGATGCTTAACCAACTGAGCCACCCAGGCACCCCTGCTGTTTGTCTTTCTAAACCTGGGAAGTGCTTCTGAACCTGCTTCCCAGCTTACGATGCACAACTTTAGCCAGGCATCTACCCTGGGATGGGTGGGCATTACTTTCTTTTTCTAATTGTGGTGAAATCAACATAACATAAAATTTACCATTTTAGCCATTTCTAAGTGTACAGACCAGGAGCGTTAAGTACACTCACACTTGTGCAGCCATCCCCACCATCCCTCCAGAGCCCTTTTCACCTTGTAAAACTGAAAGTGTGCCCATTAAACACTAACTGTCCATCTCCCCTCTTCCCAGCCCCTGGCAGCCACCATCTCCTTCCGGTGTCTATGAATTGACTACTCTAAGTACCTCATCTAAGTGGAATCATACCATATGTGTTCTTTTGTGCCTGGCTTATTCCACTAAGCACAGTGTCTTCAAGGCTCATCCATGATGTAGCATGTTTCAGAGTTTCCTTCCTTTCTAAGGCTGAATAGCTTTCTATTGTATGTATATACCACATTTTTGTATCCAGTCATCATCCATCAGAGGACATTTGGTATGCTTCCTCCTTTGGGCTCCTGTGGATAATGCTGCTATGAGTGCTGGTGTACAAATATCTGTTAAAAATCCCCTGCTTTCAATTCTTTGGGGTGTTTGCCCAGAAGTGGAATTGCTGGATCAAATTATAATTCTATGCTTAATTTTTTCAGGAACCATCATACTGTTTTCTGATGTTACTTATTTTTTTCTTAATTTAGAAATTGTTCCCTTTTTATTGCTATTCTCTGTGCCTCCTTCCCACCCTGACTGGGCTTTGGGGGACGTAACTATCAATATGTACTGGCTTATGTTTGCTGCTCATGACTCATCCCCTTCCATTTCAAGGGCTCCAGTCTCTAAGTCTCTGTATCTTTCCTTCCCTTGGAACACCCCACCCACCTCATGTAGGTGAGGCCCAGAACCTGCCCCCAGATTTTCTGTGGATGGTAACACCCCAGGACCTTTGAACTGTGGTGGACACAGATTGGAGGAGGTGTTGCTTAAATTTGTTGTACAAAATAAGCGCCCCGTAAGGGCAGCTCCCAAAAAGCAGCCATTGCGTTTGTCTCATTTGGGGAATGAGGGACAATAACTTTGGAACTTCCCAAAGAGTAAGAAAAACTGAATTTAAAGTAAATAATCTTCGTCTCCATTTCTGGTCAACTAAGTTTATTTACATTTGTTCCTTGTTGTGGTGATTCTTTAACTCATTTTAGATTTCCGAGTGCCTTGTCTGGTCCCATGGGCAGCATCCTTACAACAAGAATGTGCCTGCATTTGGGAGAAGCGATTATTAAAAATTGGTGTGAGCCTGTGGTGCCTGGGTGGCTCAGTAAGTTAAGTGTTCACCTTCGGCTCAGATCATGATCTCGCGGTCTGTGAGTTCAAGCCTCATGTCGGGTTCTGTGCTGACAGCTCAGAACCTGGAGCCTGCTTCAAGTTCTGTGTCTCCATTTCTCTCGGCCCCTCCCCCACTTGTGCTCAGTCTCTCTCTGTCAAAAAAAATTAAAAACCAATTTTTTAAAAAATTGGCATGAGCTCAACATCCAATAAACTCAACCTGAATCCCACCAAGACAGACCGAGGCAAACCAAGGACAGAAGCACACTTGGGGGGGAAGAAGCTTCCAATTGTGAAAAAGAACACGTATTTCTTAGCAAGCATCACAAAATAGTGGCCTGATTTGCTGAATCAGTGACTGGTGAAGTTTCATTAAGGAGAGCAACCCAGGCTCTATGTAGAGTCACAATCCTGGTTGAGGACAGTCCCTGGAGTTTCTATGAAAGGGGATGACCGGCCCCCGCCACCCCCTATGGGCCCACCAGGATTGCGACTCTACACAGAGACTGGGTTGCTCTCCTTAATGAAACTTTATCAGTCACCTATTCAGCAAGCACCTACTGTATGTCCGCTCTATGCCAGATGCTGAGATAATAATAATGGCCTGGCTAACATGTTTATCAAGCTCAAGAGCCTCTGCCAACTGCCTTACAGGCATTGTTCAATTCATCCTCAGGACAATGCTGATTGCTTACCATTGTCCCCACCTTACAACTGAGGTCTCTGAAGCCTGGTGAGTCTAAGTAATTTGTTCATGCTCACAGCGATAGAGGGGATTTTAACCCAGGCACCCAAATGCTGAGCCCCATGTCCTTAACCACATTGCTAAAATGGGGACAACCACTAGGCACTTTTAAGAATATAAATTTAATAAAGCATTATTGTTCCCCCTTCCCTGTCCCCTACCAGGGAGCTAGGAGTCCCATCAGGAAGAATCAAGCAATACTATTTCAATACTCTCTCATAAGAGCTATTGTAGTATGCTGTTCTAGATACACGGGTGACATCAAAAACACAACTAACAAAAGAAAAAATGGTCTTGGGAGCTCCTGGGAGGGGCACACCCTGCCTGAGAGGTCACCTTCCATGACTGAAACTGAAAGTAGACAGAGCCTGGAGGAGAGCACAGAGATACAAAGTTTCCAGGAGCAGAGGCAGTCCCTGACCCCAGGGCGCAGCTGGTGCTGATTGCAACCTGTTGCTATATCTAAAGCAATGGTTCTCGAAGGGGTGAATTTGCACCCCAGGGAACTTCTGGGAATGTCTGGAGACATTTTTGACTGTAACAACTCAGGGAGGGGTGAAGTGCTACTGGCATCTAGTGACAATGCACAAGACAGCCTATGTACAACAAAGAATTATCTGGTCCAAAACGTCAATAGTGCCAAGAAGTTCAGAAACCCTGGCGTAAAACAAGTAAACCTTGATCAGCAGGGTAACGGTCAGTCATAGATAAGCTTAGAAAAGGGGGAATTATAGAAGCCAGCTTTAGCAGAGGATATCTGTTAAGGTGGAATTTTATTCCCCCCAAAAGGGATGTTGAAATTCTATCTCCCAATCCCCCAGAATATGATCTTATTTGGAAAAAGAGTGGTTGCAAATACAATTAGTTAAGACGAAGTCATACTGGAGTAGGGTGGACCCCAACCCAACATGGCCAGCATCCTTATAAAAAGAACACCAGTGGAAGAGGCATGCACCAAAAACACTGCCATGTGAAAATGAAGGCAGATATATGAAGCCTCAACAAGCCAAGGTACACCGAGGATTGGCAGCAAACCGCCAGAAGCTAGAAAAGAGACAAGCAAGGAGATCTCTCTCACATCATCAGAAAGAAATAGCCCCGTCCACACCTTGATCAGACTTCCTTCTAACCTCCAGAACTGTGAGAGAATAAATGTCTAATGTCTCAGGCAGTTAGTGTGCAGTATTCTCTTATGGCATCCCTGACAAACTGACACGCCATCCAAGTACTCTTTATGGGAGACAACGCCTTGGCAAATGGACTTTGCACACTCTGGACCCCCAGGCATGAGTATCATTCAGTCCCTATAATTTCCCTTGGCTCCAGCCTCACCAAGTTGGAGATAATTTTGATACTCCTTCCCTCCCCAGCCCAGGGAAAGGATGGGCTGACTCTTCAGCACACGTGCACCAGCCCTGATACCTCTGAAGACCTGAGGTCTCCTGAACACTGACGGGAGAGAATCTCTGTCTCAGAGCAGAGAGCCAGACCTGGCTGATCTCAACCTTAAGCTGGCAGTTTCCAAAGTGTGCAAGGTGTGTGTACAGCACGGAAGGAACAAGACCTTCCATCAGAGTACAGGAAGGAAATATGTGACCTTGTTTAGAATTTCTTTAAAATTAGAAATAGGCGCACCTGGGTGTCTCAGTCGATTAAGCATCCGACTTTGGCTCAGGACATGATCTCGAGGTTTGTGAGTTCGAGCCTCGCCTCGGGCTCTGTGCTGACAGCTCAGAGCCTGGAGCCTGCTTCGGATTCTGTCTCCCTTGCTCTGCCCCTCCTAGACTTGCACTCTGTGTGTGTCTCTCTCTCAAAAATAAATAAAAAACATTAAAAAGAGTGGGAGGTAAAAAAGAGACTGCAGCCGTTCTGGGGGGATATCAACAGTACAGTAATGAGTGTGGATTCTGGAACCAACTGAATAATTTTCTAGTTGTAATAGTTGCTACCTGTTTAATCTCGGGCAAGTTATTTAGCTTATTTAAGCCTCTGTTTCCTCATTTGTAAACAAGGATCATTAAGAGGAAACACCTCTTGATGTTGTAAGGATTAAAAGAGATACTGCATTCAGAGCACTGCACACAGGGCACCCAGCAAATCACATTATGATTCTATTACATCACTCTCTTGGACCCACATCTCAATATAAGCTAAGACTCAGATCTCAAGCCGCCACATTCTAGAACTTCTTCTTCAAATATTGGTGGAAGCTGGCTAAAAAGCAATGTTTGAAGATACATAAATTCTTTGGCTCCAAAACCTCCTGGTTTACTCAGTACTGGGAATAATGGCTTTGAAGTCATCTGGTAGCGTGCAAAGGCAAGTTTGGAAGATATTATAGGCCATTATATGTGGCATTTGTATAGAAGATAGAAAGCCAGGCCTACCAGACTGCAGTGTACCAAGCTGTCTTTATTCTAATGTGGTCAAATCAAAAACTAGTTCTTCCTCAAATGCCTTATTTTTTTTTCTTCAAAGTATTATTATTTCCTGGTTTAACATCACAGCACCAGGGCTATACCTCCCCTCCCCTCACATACACAAACACTAATCAGCATTAATTGAATTTTTAAATCCAAATGAAAACATGACAGGTGGTGTTATTATGTTCTTAGCCACTCAGGCTTCTAGCTGGTTTTACAATTGCATTCCTCTCTGCATCGGAAAATCCAAGTCATTTTCTTAGTTTAAGAAGGAAGTATTTGCAGGTGCTGAATTGGCCTTTATAGAGCCAACGCTAAGGAGCCCTCTGCCAAATTACATTCAAGAGCGCCATCTCCTGGTCAAAGTTTAAAATAGGAAATGAAAGAATAAGCAGGTGGTCTTGTGCCTTTAATCAGCAGCTTAACTACTTAACCATGAAAATGAGCTTCCCAGGGCTAATGAGAGTTGCCCAATTTGCAGAAAGTGGGTGTGTATTTTTGTAGCACAATTTTCCAGCTGCCTGAATCTCATGTCCTTTACAGAATGTAGCATCTGCTTATGCTGTATTATTGGTGCATATGGTTTTGCTTAAAGGCCCTTCCTGGATGCTGAGGGGGCACAGCGAGGTCTTCCAGGTTTGAAGATTAAATTCAGGGCTCCACAAAACCTTCCAGGTTCACCCTATTAGGACCTGAGGCTCAGGTGTAAGTCTCTTTATATTTCAATAGTAAACAAACAAACAAAGAAAAGATTAAAAGACAGGTTGAACCTTGATAATACCATATAAAAGCAAGGAAATGAATGAGAACTGAAGCAACATGATCCAAGGTCAGCATACTGATGCCCATCTATCATTATGCTCTTTTTTTAAAAAAAAATGCAGGTGTTTCTGCAATAATAAGATATGTGTGTTACTGGGGGAGGGAGAAAACACTTTCTGTAAAATTACACACTAAAAATAATAAGACTTATGGGAAAATAGGATTGAGGCAGGCAATTCAAAACATACACAAGTTTGCAACCAGAGCAGTAACCAAAGCAATAACAATCTTAATTTAAAAAAAAAAATACCAGCAGAGTTTTAAAAAGAATGCTTGGCTCCTAATACATAAAATAAATCTGCAGAAAATTAAGGACTTTGACTTGAAAAGGAAGAAAGAAGGAAAGGGTAATTTGATGGAGGGCAATGTAAGAGAAGCTATAGTGTTCTGAGCCAAGGAGATAAGGAATCAATGCCCAGGATTGGGGACCACAGAGCAGGAAGCACTCCTGAGACAGGGTTGTGGCTCAGCTAAGGTGACACAAAGCAAGGGACAACTGTGTGTCACTTCTTCCTGCCTCCCCCTCTGTTTGCTGCAGTCAGCTGTGTCCCTGCGCTGTGACCTCAGCTTCTGCTGGGCCGGCAGCATCACATACGAACCAGTGCAACCTTCCACATTTCACAGACATTTCCCCACCATTTATCCACCACATTTGAGCTAATTTATGTTAAAATTACTCACGATGCACAAGTGTTACAGCAAAACATACCGAACGTGGGATGTTTCCCAAGCACACATTTGACACTAACCCCTGCAGAAAGGGTGAATCTGTCAGCCCCACTTCTTCTGCCTTCTCCCTACAATTTCAATGTTGGCTTCACAGCTATCCCCATCTCCCAGCCACAGGGTCTAGCCATGTGACGGGGTGAAGCCACAGGCTTCAGTTATGTCTGAGGTGCTCTCAGATAGTGAATAACACACTATTATTTGACAAGCTTATTTTTGTTACTAGTGAGAGAATGGAAACTAAAACTGTCTTAAGAAAAGGAGAAAATTGTGCTAAGCTATGCAAAGTTCAGATGTAGATATGGCTTCAGGTGTAGCTGGATCCAAGAGCTCACATTTAGTCCCTACTTCTCTTTCCCACATTCACTCTCCCTGTTTGTTGCTTTCCTTGGTGATAGTAAAGTTCTTTTCCAGGCCTCTCCCATGGTTGTTACATTAACACTCCAGATGGATATTCCTTGTAGCTAGCTAGCAATCTCAGAGGAAACTGAGCTTCTCTTTTCCAATAATTTTTTAAAAAAGAAATCCAGGAATTGCCTTATTGCCTAGTCCACTGTGGCAGGAGGATGAGATCTCTGGCCAGGACAGGGTTGTGGGCTGACCCTTACACTCCGGGGGTGAGTCAGCCTTACCTAAACCACATGGACATGGAGGGGGAGAAGTCCCCACCCCCCGCCCGCCCAAAGGAGATCCAGGTTCTGTACCTGTAAAAGGGAGAACAGGTCAACCCAGACACCTATCACCCATGATGGTCCAAGCCAGGCAACCATCTAGTAGCTTGTGACATTTGGATAATCTGGTTTCTGATGCTGAGAGGCTATTTATCTTGGACTTAGACAAAGGAACAGAAAAAGATGGATCTTGACAGCTTATGTGTTTTGTTTGGCTGGACATTTATAAATGTTTGCCTTTATAAAATTTATTTATTTAATTAGATGCCAACATTTAGAACTTGCAAAATTTAGGGCTTCTCTTAAACTGGAGCCACACTGACCCATTTTCCCACATGGTGACAACAGGCTGAGTATCCGCTGCCTGTTTATTGAATAGTCCTCTCCTGTTCCAGATGGTCCTCACTGCTCTCTGTGCTCCTCCATCCTCCCCACCCACCCCCATCACTAGTTTTGCTATCCACATGGCCCCTTGAGGCATCTGAATTTGCAATATGCCATGTAAGTGTAGCTCTGGTCACCTAGCCAGCTTGCCAGAGTTCTCTAGTCAGGAAGTGCTAGGTCAGTTGCCTTGTGTCTTGCTCTGCTGTCTTGTCCTTATGGTGTTTCAAACATGCCTGAAAGCGAGTCAGTGGTCAGGTGTTCTATTACTAGGACTTTGCTGCCTTAGCATTATACCTTTAATGGTATACCTTTAGCAGGTAAGTTATCGAGATATCTATTCTAGCTTGTTGCACCACCGATAAGCAAATGAAAAGGTAGGTTTTCCCTCCCCCACTTCTGGAAGATCAGCCAAGCATTTGTGTCCAAGAGATCCAAGTAACCTTTGCCTTGTGGGAGAATTAACAGGTTTTGTTTGTTTATTTTCAAGGGCCCACTCATATAGAACCTTGAGCTGGATTGTTCCAGACTGAAAAGTCTTCCAGGGGCTGAAAATAGGGAAAACACCCAAACCAGAAAAGAATTCTATTCTTGGAGACTCAGAGGATAGAGGGGAGATGCTAGGTTCATAAATAGCCATGACCTTTGCCTCACTTAAAGTTCCCAGGAGCAGGACGACAATATTATCTGTCGGGGTACTTTCTATGGCAAATGACGGAAAACACAGGCAAACCAGGCTTAAGGGGGGAAAAGACAAAGGAAGTTGGACGATTTATTGGTTGGTTACTAAATAGTGCATGGGTAACTAACATCAGATATGGCTTGATCCAGGGATCTAAAAAATATCATGAGAGCTATTTCTATCCATCTGTCAATATTGTATTTCCCTCTCTCTGTTGATTTCATTGGCAGGATCCATATAATGTTTCCCAGCAGCTGTATCCAAAAATCATATTGGCTTTTCAATAGAATATATGTCAGTTACTCAGCCAATCACTAAATCCATGAGACATAGTACTCTCATTAGCCAGTCCCATGCTTCTTCCGTGAAACTTAGAAAATTGGATATTATAACTGGAGAAAGCAGGGGATGGATGCTGAAAAACTACAAGAGGCTCTGAACAGAAATGGCTAATGGCTCTGGCCACCCGGCACTAAGGCTTAGGAATCTTAGCAAAGATCTCTGTGTTCAAGCATGTTATAACATGCAAGGGGGTCACTGCTTCTGAAGGGATCCAACAGGACATGGGCAAACAGAGCCAAGAGCTATATCCACCTGCAAAGAGTCTTCTTTGGGTGCTACCCATAAGCCCACAGGGCTCTCGAACAATTAGTAGGCAGGAAAGTTGTGCCATGTAGGTATGCACATGTATACACACACACACACACACACACACACAGGCACACGCAGTGATAGACTGCTTTTCCCACTAATTCTGGCAGATAAAGGACTAAGCCAAACCTCTTTGTCTTGGAGTGTGATGTTTCTAACACCCAAATAACCATAATAAATTCATTTACATTCATCATGTAAACCTTTTGTCTTTAATCTACTGTCTCTTTCCTGCAGTTTCTGAGTGAGCACAACTGTATTCTACTCCACTCTCCTCTTCTTCCATATGCTCCAAGTCAATTCTCTCTAGGGCCCCTTCATCACCAGGCACCACATCTCACTGGCTACAGCTGGCATTAAAGCTGTGTACCGCACAGCCCTGGCTAATTACAATCTCATCCTAATCTGCCCAAAGGAGATGGTTACATCCCTTCAAAAAGCGCCTTTATGTGACAAAGAATTGCCTCCCTAACCAACACTATCTATCTCCAGTCAGAAAAATGTAGGGGCACCTGCGTGGCTTCGTTGGTTCAGCTCAGGTCATGATCTCACCATTCCGGAGTTTGAACCCCATGTTGGGCTCTCTGCAGTCAGCACAGAGACTACATCAGATCCTTTGTCTCTGCCCATCCCCCACTCATTCTCTCTCTCTCTCTTTCTCTCTCTCTCTCTCATTCAAAATAAACTTTAAAAATTTCTTAATTAAAAAAAAGGACTTCATATCATAGCACACAGAGGTTTTATGGGCTTTAGCACCTTTTTAAGCCCTTACCATATTTCAATAAAATTCTACTGGTTAGCATTGCATTTGAAAAACAAGTGTGAACACTGAACACCTGAAGCCTCAACCTTTTGCGTATCAATATATGAACACATACATATACACTTACATGTCCCATGTGTGTTTGTAAATACCCACCTGCACATATGCATATAATTTGTTCATTTATTGAACAGCAGGTATAGAGCACCTACCATGTGTCTGACACTGCTGAGTTGACAGCAAAAACTAGCCCCCGCCTGTCTCCACAGAGCTTGTAGTCTAGCCGGGGAGACAAATATGAATCAAAGTCTCACAAGCATGATAGTGGAGCTGTGTTTCACTGCTGCCCCAGCTCAGTGGCAATTAAAAATTGGTTCCATCCAGCTCTCCCTTGAACAGGGAAAGCGTTCCCTCCTTGCCTCCTGCATCCCTTGTCATCAAGAACCTCCCCCTACCTTACATCCTAGGCATCCTGAGCCATAGAACAGGGGCTTGGCCAGAGGGGATGACAGGTTTTTTAAATCTGTTCTTGCCCCTTATCGTCTCCCCAGGAAGGAAAAGAATGATCACCCTGCAAGTTTGCGCTGGAATATTCAGTCTTGTGCTTAGAAATTCAGTCTTGTGCTTAGGAAAGCAACATTTTTTTCTTTGCTTACAGTTAAATATCTGCAGCGTTTTGCACCCCATTCCACAGTAGGGAATGTTCAGGGGACGTCAAGGAAGTCAGTGAGCTCAGGGTGGGGTGGGGAGAAACACTCATGTGAATATTTTGAAATGTGATAAAAAAACACAAGGAATATTAGCATGGTGGAGAGACCCAGTAATGAGCGATCTATTTACAGAGAATTGAGTGGAATTGTTTTATGGAGAATTAAGTGGGCTAAGTCTGGAAGAGATGAGACCAGGTAGGAGGTCACTGACGGTTGACCAGGAGAGGGTGAGGACCAGGGTGAGGACAGGGGCAATGTGTTGGTTGTGAGCTCCATTTTGCAAGTAGCACTACTGGGACTTCTGAGCAGGATGGAGTGTGAGCAGGCTGGATGGGGTGTGATGCCATTAATATTGGGCCAAATATTGGGCCAAATTGCTTGGAGAGGGACAAATTTGGGGAGAGAAGAACTAAGGAGTTTTGACTTGAAACAGATAATCTCTATATTTCATTTTTACCTTGGGGTCTCAGTGTGTGCTTTTAGGGGAAAGTGAGTGCAAGGGTGGGCAAGGACTTAAATCCTGGCTCTACCACCTGCTATTTATTTGACCACGACGAGGACCAAGGTGACGACAAGGAAATGCTGACCAAGGTAATGACAAGGAAATGCTGACAGATCTCTGGTCCAGTCTGGGGAACCAGTTTTGAGCCATCCCCACCAGGGGTGGAGGATGGAAGGCAAGAAATGGTAGGGGTGGGGAAGGTGATTAGAGAGTCGGCTTAGGGTGGGGAGTAAGGTGAAAGTGGAGAAGAAAGAGGACAAGGTCAGAAACAGAGGACACTCTGCTCTTGAAGGACTTGCGCGCTGTTTCAGGAGCCACATGATTCAATGTGACTCAGAGTTGGGGAGAGGGCTGTCACACCATGCCTGACTCCCCACTGAGGGCTTGGGACACCACTGGCAAGGGCCAACATGATGGGCAGGGCTGTGTAATAAACTAGGGGCACAAATAGCAGAGACAGAATGGTTTGCAGACACTGACCTGCATCAAGGAGTGGAAAAGCATGAATGGACTCAGCCTGAGTTCACGTAAGCAGAAATATCTGGGGGTGACTTTGAGACCACCTGGAGCTCTTTGTAAGTAGACAGGACTCACGGCAATTAAGATGGTAGATTCAAAGTTCATTCAACCATGTCTTATACTCTCGGGCTGACAAAGCCAGGAAGATTTACACAGGTGAGTCGGCAGTGGCCAGCAAAGAGTGGATATGGCCTATGTGGTTCCCCACCCATGCTTTGTCCACTTACGATAAAAGACCCCCAGATTCTACTGTTTTTGTGCTAGAGTAAGAATCCTCAGGATTTCACCTCATTGGCATTATCTTGTGTGTAGTTGGGTTCCTCCATGTTACATTATGCTTAAAATGAACATATGTTCTCTGTTGCCTGGCAACGTGACAAAAGCTGGGATATGAGGCCAGGTGAATAAGTGGAGATGATCATAGTCATTCATTCACTCAACAAAAACTAGCCTAATATGTACCAGGCACTGTGTTGGTTCCAAACCAAACTGTATGCTTACTTCAGAATAAACTCTGATAGTAGAACTGGCACATCTAGAAGATACATTTGTCCTTCTGTAATGGTTTGTACTTTTTACAAGAGATTTTGCTATTGTAAGAACTAGCATTTACCATTGACGCTAAAACACCCACACACCCACACACACACACCTCTTAGCACCTGCTGCCTAAATATCATAACACCCAGCACACCTTTTTGTTTTCAAATGTCATTCACTCTTTTTTTTAAGTTTATTTTTTTTGTTTGAGAGAGAGAGCCAACAGAGACAGAGAGAGAGCAAGCAGGGGAGGGGCAGGGAGAGGGAGACAGAACCACAAGCAGGCTCTGCGCTCTCAGAGCAGAGCCTGATGCCAGGTTCAGACTCACGAATCGTGAGATCATGAGCTGAGCTGAAGCCGAGAGTCAGACATTTAACCAACTGAGCCACCCAGGCACTCCTCAAATGTCATTCACCCTTAAAATCATGGTCAGACAAGTCAAGTGGGTAATTATTGAGTGTGATCTTGGTCCAGACATATGCTAGAAAAAAGCAGTCCAAAACAACTCTGTCTCAAGAGGTATTATACCCCAACTGGACAAATAAGAGATACATCTGAAACCATTACATGCCCCCCAAAAGGGACAGGCACCTTCCAGGCCAACAGTAGGACTGCCTTCCTGGCCCCTTTGGATGCATGTGGAGATATGAGGCCTTGTGACAAGTTTGGTGTCACTTTCAGGCCAAACATTTAACTGTCTACGCAAGATGCTCCAGAACTCTCTTTCCCCCTGGCACAATGACAGACACCATCTGTTGGTGTCAGTTTGGGTCCCTGAGTGTTCACTATGAGCAGAGCCCTCTGCCAACTCATGGTGGACACTTAGCAGGAACGAGAAATCAACCTGGTTTTA
The DNA here is from genome assembly GCA_028646485.1 of Cryptoprocta ferox. Taxonomy (NCBI): domain Eukaryota; kingdom Metazoa; phylum Chordata; class Mammalia; order Carnivora; family Eupleridae; genus Cryptoprocta; species Cryptoprocta ferox. The sequence continues at coordinate 42,390,883 of CM053575.1, forward strand.
CTTAAGCCATTGAGTGTTGGAGGTTGTTTGTTACCATGGCATAGCCCTGGTTATTCTGACTGAAACACTGAAAGGGTGAAGTGGCCAAACCTCTAGAGCATGCTAGAGCACAGGGGAGGGTATTAAAGAACTCATAACCAGCAAAGGCAGTGATACTTTTTCAAGAAAGTGTTCCAAAAACTAGAGGCTGCCAAACTTAATGCTGACTCTCTACAAGAGTCTAGAAGGAATAGGTACAAAGAATGGTGTGTGAACACCTAGAAGAGAAAGCAGAGACCATAAGGAGTCAATATGGCTTAAAGAGAATCACAACCAAGCAATTTTCATTTACTTTGCAGAGAGGTGTTTTGTCAGGTAACAGATAGTGAACTCAAATTAGGATGGCCTTAAAAGAGAATTTTTAACGGAATTATATACCAAGATGAGCAGGATGTAGGAAAACCAAAGGAATAGTACAGTACCCAAGGCTACAGCAGTGGGGATGTCACCCCCTCCCCCGGCCCGAAGGTGGTTGCAAACCTAAAGACAGAGCTACTGATAGCAGAGCCACACCCCCTTTGGTGGAGGAACCCGGGCAGCCTGAAGTAATCTTGCATTAAGGGAGCTTGGAAAAGAAATATCTCGACTCATCTTTCTCTTTCCGTCCAATTCCCTGCCTCCATTGACCAACCTCAACTGGAAATCCAACTAGAGGGCAAAGGAGCTGTTGATATAGTCCAGATAACTCAGCCTCCTGGTGCACAGAGCAGATGGAGAGCAGGGTAGAGAAGATGGGTGGAGAGCGGATCTGGAGGGGCAGATGCAAGATATCCGGCCAAGATTATTAGGAAAATTAAATACATGTAACATATCTGGACTTGAGCGAGGTATTTGACGAAGGTTGTTAGGAATTCCTTAAGGAAGCAGAAGTGGTCACACCCTCTTCTGTGTTCCATAGCTCTTTGCACGTATGCCCCAGAGTGGGCGGTGGTAACTGTGGTTTCATCTTCTTGGCATGCTTCCTCATTTCACTTCTGCCAATATTCTCAAAGGAACTTGTCCCCAGTCCTTGTGTCTGGGATGTAGTCAATTGCCATACCTTATCTTTCCCTAATGCCTAGCTCCAAAGAGTGAGCACTTGAGTCAGTCAGACCAGGGTCCTACGTACTTTACGGCTGGAACTAGTGAGAATAATGCTATCTTGCATTTCAGTTACAGAGCTGGAAAGACACAAGTTTGGACCACTGAACAGCCATCTTCCCTAGCTTGGCAAAAGAAGCTATTTATAGTAAGAGAGTTTGTGATTCTCACACAAAGAAAAGCAGGGAAGAAACTCTAAAAGATGAACAAATATTCTCTGAGTTTCTTTACACTTATTTTTTATTTTTGAGAGAGAGAGACAGAGACAGAGACAGAGACAGAGTATGAGCAGGGGAGTGGCAGAGAGAGAGGGAGACACAGAATCTGAAGCAGGCTCCAGGCTCCAAGCTGTCAGCACAGAGCTGATGTGGGGCTCAAACCTGTGAACTGTGAGATCATGACCTGAGCCAAAGCCGGATGTGTAACCGACTGAGCTACCCAGGTGCCCCTCTCTGAGTTTCCGGATTAAACATTCCTGAGGTCACCCTCTAAATTTCCAACTTTCGTGATACACTCCACTACTTTTTTCATTTTTGCTACTTTGAGCTGGGTTTATTTTGCATACAACAGAGATCTCTGATTATCTGTATTGTAAAGCCTTCAACATTAACATCATAATTAATCATAGATGATAGTGTCATCACCAGTTATTTATTGGAAAAAAATTTAATCCGAATACAAAAGGCTAGTATAGTGATAATAGCAACTACTATTGAGTGCTCAGTAAATATTCATGGGATGAATGATTGTCACAGAAGTAAGCAAAAGCCTTGCCAAAAAGCAAGGCATGGGGGCCCAGCCTACATAGTCTTGTCTCCTCTAGGAACTTCAGTTCCTGCCTGTCATAGTCCCCCATAATGCCTGCCACTACTGGAGAAGCCACAGAATGAAAAGAAGCTCATGGTCAGTTTCTTCCCTCTTCCTCACTCCATTGCCTTCCACTCACCAAGCTGCCATTTTGGGGCATCTCCCAGGTCATACGCAGAGATGAGCAGATTTGAGGAAAACAGGCAAGGCCCCTCCAAATACCAACTCCATAGGTAATGTTGTAATTACCTCAGCACCCACTGGCCACATACAGCTACCTAGCCCTTGAAGTATGGCTGGTCCAAACTGAGATGTGCCCTAAGTATAACTGACACACCAGCTTTCAACGACTCAGTATGAATAAAGCAATATGAAATATCCCATTAATATTCTTTATATCGATTAGATGTTGGAATAATATTTTTGATATATTGGGTGAGCTAATTAATATCTCATTACAATTGATTTCACCTTTTTTCCCTTTATTTTGTTTTAATGTGGCTCCTAGAAGATTTAGATTACATACGTGACTCACACTACACTTCTAGGGAAGAGCGCTGCTTTGAAATGTGCGGGCGCACAGCTTTAGAGCCTTGCCCAAACTCTGAGACGGGGAAAAGCCCCATTCAGGAACCTGATGTGACACGTTGGTAGATTCCTTAGGCTGCTGCGTGGCACGTGCGAACCACTCAATAATTAGGACAGGGAAAAAGACTGGAGGTGGGAGAAGAAGAGATGTTGTTATTTTTGTAGTGGGAGCTGTTGGTGTTACTGATATTATTCCCCTCCCTTTACCCATCTGTAAAATAAGAATAATAATTGCGGCTCTGCTGACCTCCCAAGGTGGCCGTGTGGTTTGAGTGTTATAGCGTGTGTGAAATGAAAGTTCCTTAAACTGTAAATAGCCGCACAAACAGCGGCTGTCGCGGCGATAATAATGCGATGGCAGCTGGAATACCCGGGCTCCCGCCAGGAGCGCTGCCGTAAGCGGGCCCTGGGGGCCCAGGGCTCGCGCGGGCTGGCCGCGGGCAGGCCGCTCCTTCTCCGGCTCACGGCGGGGCGCGGGATCGCCGCCAGGTGGCAGGGGAAGCCGAGCTGCGTCCCCGCCGGGTCCCCCCGAAGGCCCGCCCCGCCCAGGACGCCGCCGCCGCTTTCCCCGAGGACCCCTGCGTGAGGCGCCTTTTGCTTCTCCAGCTCAGATGAGGGCCAGGGATGTGAGAAGCCTGTAGAAGCTCTGAGACGTGCTCCAGCCCCTGGGGAGCTGCTGCGGTGGAGGGGAGGAAATCGCCCTCCGGACAGCCCTCCAAGAGCGGCGAACCCTTCTGCGCAGCGGGGGGGGGGGGGGGGCGCAGCTGTGACTGGGCCTCAGGGAATTAGGGGGCACTTCCAGACACGTGGTGTTTGAGCCCGGTGTTCCGGAGGACTAGGTGGAGGGGCGGGGGTGCGGTGGAACCTTCCGAGCGCGCGCGTGCCGAGGGCCCGATGCACTTGGAAAAGGGAGAAGGCATCTGGAAATGAATGGTAGCGGGTGCGGGCTACAGGCATTCTGAGTGGAGGCCAGCGAAGTCAAACGTGCAGAAAGGTGCAGGATGGCCCTGCGTACGGAAGAATTGTACTGCCAGACCGCGCAGTAGCAGCTGCGTTGAGAAACTGATCGCCGGAGTAGGAAAAGGGAAGCGTGAGTGAGAGCTCACGGTGGGTGGAGAGGTAAAGTAGGGCCAAGCTGAGAAGGGCCTCATGGCTAGACTCTGGGTTTGGGGTGCTCCTGCAGGCGAGGCAGACTACCGAATGCCTTCCCATCCGCATGGATACTCTCCTGTTTCTAACCCACGGCAGGCGTCCCTGCAGGGCTCCGGAAGGAGAAGCCGAGGTAGGGGTGCTCAGACTGCACGCCCAGCTGTGCTCCCCAGGCTGTCCCCCAACCCCCACCCCTACCCCATCCTTCACCCTGGAACTCCTGCTCAGATTCCCAGTGGTCCTGTCCCCTGCAGCCTCCCTTTGAAACTCCAGACTAAGTATGGACACAAGCAAGCCCTTAAACCCATTTTGCCAAATTGAATTCACTGCCCAGACCTGGTGGACTAGCTCAGTGGAAGAAAACCTGTGTTTCTTGCCATTCCTTGTCTCCTGCATATTTAGGTTGAGTGAAGGTGGCATCGCTGGGTTGTCAGAATCTCCGCTCTGAGCCTGTAGGAATGTCTTCATCCCAGGAGCAGACCAAAGAGCTGGCTCTGCTAGGCTTGCCTGTTGATGACCATAGCTAGCATTTATGAAGCCCATTAAATGTGAGTCGGGCATTACCCTGCGTACATTACATACCTGATCACATTTCATCTCCACAGTGGCTCATTTCACAGGTGAGAAAAACTGAGACTCAGCCACTAAATGAGTTGCCTAGGGTGCTCAAGTGTCAGACCCAGGCCTTGAGCCTAGGTCTGTGTGACTCTAAAGGCCTTGGTTCCTTCCCTACCATCAGCCTGTTCCTCTGTCATGAGAAGACAGTGGTTTGTTGGAAGAAAAGGGACCTAAGTCTAGGCCACCTGCAGGCAAATGAAGACAGGCATCTTCTTTGAGCAACCTGGCAGGACACCGTCTGCAAAGGGCTCTCTTGGCCCTCGCCTCAATTCAGAATGGGGCCCAGGAGAGCTCTAGAAGGGAAGCATGAAGGGGAACAGAGCTTGAGTAGGGTGTCACCTTCCAGGGCTGCCCAAAGCAGACTCTACCAATTTCTTGCTTTGGGCTGGCATCGTGGCTGCACAAGATGGTGGCTGTTTGTGGGGAAGAGAAGCCCGTACGTGTGGACACAACACCTCACAGAGCCATCCCTCGCTCCCCAAGCACCATAAAGGCCCACTGCTCATAGCCACTAGAACCACTGCACAAGCCAGATCCACCACTGTTTCCTTTTCTTGGCATCTTCTGGGTGAGGGCCAAGTCTCACTGTCAGAGGGCTATTATCCTGCATGAAGAAACAAGAGATATTCATTGCTTTTAGGACTGACCTGTGCTGGGCTGCTGTGCCCTCACCAAATTCCTTCGACCTGGGGCAAGGAATCAACAAAACAGTCTTTTCATCCGTCCGTCCATCCATTAAGCAGCAGGCACTGTGCTTAGGCCCAGGGAGCAAAAAAGGAACAAGAATAGTCCAATCATCAGATGTTGGGGTCCAGTGTGGGGAAACTGAAAATATAAACTCAGTTTTCCCAGTCCACAGTAGCTTATGAATACAAATAGGGGCCCATTCATTCAAATAACATTCATTCAAATAAACTCACTCAGAGTTCATGCCCTGCGAAGTGTCCATATTTCTTCAAGTTCCCAAAGAATGTTTGACATGTAATCATGAACCAATCCATCAGTTTAACCAGCACTTAACTGTCACTCTACAGCCTGCCCAGATTTATTCCTTGTCAATGTCCTCTTATCCTCACAGCTACAAAAGGGAGCTTCCGCACACCAAAAAATGACGGTGCCCTTTCTGAAAAAGCCATAGCTACTCCAATATGGTTGACATAAGAAACAAATCCTCTGTGCAAAGTAGAGGAAGCTCTTCCTTGCTTTGGGTGGACTTGAGCCCTACTCCCAATCCTTTGTCTGGGTGCGCATGTGCAAGTCACAACCTGACTTGGTAGGGCTGGGAGCCAAGGCTGCCCCTCAAACCTCTAGGCATGAGGGTGTTAGAGTGATATCGGGCTCCATGCCAAGGAGGAGAGAATGGCCTCTCCTCACATTTGCATTGGACCTTGTCACCAGGGGACCCTGAATTTGTGTTGTCTGAGCCCGGACTCTGTGACTCACCCCTCCACCACGATTCACCAACATTTCCAGGGGCTTGGCAGAGACTAAATGCTTCCTGTGAACAGCCTCAATGTGTTTCTATCTGCCATCTTTCCTGTTCCAATCCCACACTCAGTGCTTCTCCCAAAACAACCCACATGCTTACCTGCTCATGCAAATAGAACCCAAGAAGGCATCCTGTCCACCAATTCTGACTCCCATTCTAGGTTTGGCTAGAACACTCTTTTTGTGTAACTACAACACAGTTGTGCCAAAAGCTATCATAGAGAAAGGGCACGTGGATCAGTCAAGGGTGTCTCAGAGAAGGAGCACCTGAATCGAGTCTTTAACAATGAGTAGAGAAAGTTAAAGTTAGGGATGGCATTCCAGACAGAAGGAACAGCATGGGAAAAGCAGCAGAGGCTTCAGCTTGGTGTTGCTGAAGGATAAAGTGCCAGGCAGGGAGGGAGAGGGGAAGCCAGCGGAGCCAACAGGAGCCAGATCAAGAATGGTTTTATAGACTATATTGAAGGATCATACTTTGCTTTAAGGCAAGGGAAAGGTATCAAAGATGTTTAGCAGAGAGCGAAATGATCAGTTGTGTGCTTTAGAAAGATTGTTCTGGTTCCCTAGAATGAATTTTAGGAGTGCGAGAGGAGAGGGGGTGGATCTGCTAGGGAGTAGGAGTGTTGAAGTCCTTGGGCTAAGAGATGATAAGGACCAGTGTTGAGCAGAGGAACAGGAGGAGGAGGAGGAAGAGGAGGAGGACAGGGAGGAGCAGGAGAGGGAAGAGGGGGAAGGAAGGAGGGTAAGGAGGAAGAAGAGGAGGATCGAGAAAAGTTCATGAGTAGTGGAACAGGGAGGACTCCCAGGTTTCAGGCAGGGCAAGCACACTGAGGCCATTGACTAAGACAGACAACACAGGAAAGAGAATTGGAAGTTGAAAAGATAACTGTGAATGTGTCTGTGTACATCCTTGAGGGGTGACAGGAAGACTCTGGAAATAGGAATCTGAAGCTCAGAAGGTGTCTGAGCTGCAGCTACAGATCTGAGATCATCAGAGGGGAGCTCATGCTGCCAGAGAGCATCTAAATGAGAGAAGTGTGCTGACAGCCTAGCTCATAGAGAGAGGGAAGAAAAGAAAAAAAGGAAAGAAAAAGAAAAAGTCCCCAGCAACATCCATAAAGGAGATTGGGGAAACATGGGATGTAACTGTTAGGGAAATCCGGGGAGGGGAGAGAGTCAAGGATAATGGGGTGGCCAGCGGGGCCAGCTGGTGCAGACAGGAGGGCACATGAGATAACCACCTGCTGACAAGCGCCCACTGGGTGTGGCCAGCCAGAGTGCAAGATGCTGAAGTGTTGGGTAAGGGAGGGAGCCGAGGGAAAAAAAAAATAGGCCACTCTGTCAAGATTGGAGGGGACAGGAGAGAAGTAAGAAGGCACCAGTGTGAGAAGGAGCCTGTGGAGAGAGTGCCTGTCAGTCAGTCAGTGGGGTCCATTTGAGCAGGTGACTGGGATAAAGGGAGGGAAGCAGGGAGAGCAAGAAGGTAGAGTCATTGATAACTAAGTGTTCTGGAAGAGTCGTGGGGAGAAGGGCACCTGAGGAGTGGGGGGCTCCTCACTTGAACAAGGGGTGCAGCTCCTGAGACCCAGGGGAGGGTGGCCACAGTGAGAGGTAAGTCTGTGAGCAGAGGGGTGACTGCCTGAGGCTCTGACCTTTGCAGGGAGGAATCTGGACTGATGCGGGGATTTGGGAAGAGTGAAGGCGGCACTCCATGATCACATGACCAGTGGGCAGAGCAGCCCACCGGCGATGCCCAGAACATGTGAGTACTGATTTTCCCTGCAGCCTAGGAGCGAGACAATTTGCCCTAGCAGAAAAACAACAGGAAAGCTACTCCTTTCTTTCCTTTTTCTTTTCTCCAAAAAGCAAGTTATCTTGTGAAACGTTAAGCTGCCTTTTTCATGCCATCGATTCTGCAAGTGCCAGGGCTTTGGTGGAAGGTTGGAAATTGCCCTGAAATAATATTACTGTGCAAGTTTCCCAAAGGCCTCCCCAGGCCTTCTGTGGGCCCGCCTCCTTAGGCTCTTGTCAGCCATGCCTATTGGGATACTGGCTGGAACTTCCAGAGGGGTCTCTCTCCTCACAGCCTGACTGGATCTGCCTGGGTGAGAATAATCGTGTATGCTTCCGGTGTGAGAGCTGTGTCTCTGTAGCAGACAGAGACAGTATTTCAGGTTGCAGAGTCCTGAGCTTGTCTCAAGCTCCCCAAACAGCAGAGGCCTGAGAAATGAGGTATATCCAGGGAGATTTACAGTGGGCTGAATAAGAGCCTCCAGGCAGGTGCCCCCTTCAGAGCTGATCTCCTTTTCTTTCTCCTTTGCTGTGACTTTCTCTCTTTGAAGATGCTGATGTGCGGGCTCCCTGGTCTGCCCCTGATCCCACCCTCCTAGGTCAGCCCTGGGTCAAGGAGAAGGCAACAGAGCATCAGGGAGAGAGAAAGGAAGCGTCAAGTGAGCACATCTGAGAAAGAACACTGAGCAACAGTACCCTCCCAACCCCAGAGGAAGTTGACCTTCTCTCTGCACTTGAATCTGTTCCCCTCCTGCTGGTCACAGACACCACTGGTGCCTCACCCCTACTCCACTCCTACATCTGCCCAGCCTGTTTATTCACCTCTCCATTTCCGGATTCACTGCACTTCCTCTGGACCCTCAAAGCTCAGCTGTGTCCTGTGCCCACATGCCTTTGGGTCTTCCCTAAAGCCCACTGCCTGTGCCCAAGTCATGAGGCGCAGCCCAGGCCCAGGTCTGACTCTTCCTTTGGCAGCTATTGCCAGCTCAGTCCTGCCCATGGCCTCATGCTGGTACGTCTCCCCATGGGCTGACTTCTCAGTGCCTCCCACTCACCTGACACTGGCTTCTGGGCCCAGAAACAGTGGGAATGACTGACTAGTTGAGGCCCTCTTGCTCTAGGTCCAATCATCTGCCTGGGTCACAGTGAGGGCTGCTGTGCTCCCTGTGATGTCACCCCGACTGCCTCTTGAGTTCCTTGAGGACAGGGAAGGGGTTGTAGCCATAGGTCCCTTCCCAACACCTGACCAAGACCCTGACACTGAGAACATGGAGAGATGGACGGATGGATGGATGGATGAATGCATGTTGGAGGCTGCTGGGTGGCCCCTGCTCCAACTTTACCCCAGTGAGGCTCCATGACAGCCCAGTCCTCACTACTTCCTGATATTTCAAAAGATGAGTCTAGCTGGCTCCAGAATTTCTGACCAGATGGAGTTTAGAAGTGACAATCAGGTTGGGAAGATCAGCAAAGAGTATTTGTCCTAAAGTTGCATTTCCATAGCAAGCATTTTTTTTTTTTTTTTGGTGATAGACATGGGAGATGTACCACCACATTCTCCTCCGAGGAGGATGTGCTACTCTAATGCAGAGCATGCTGAGCGCACAGCCTCTGGGGTCAGCTCCTGCCGGGTCTATCTTGGCTCAAGAGTTGCCATACCTGAAGTTCTGCCCTAACTGGGGCAACACATATCCGGGGACTGAGTGAGGGGGGTCGGGTGCCAAGGCACAGTCATTTCGGCTAGAATCAAAGCACCTACCAGGCAATAGTGACTACTCCCAAGCTCCCTACTAGAGGGCTGAAGCCTTCTCAGGCCTCCAATAGGGTTTAATTTCCTCCTCTGTCAACCTGCTTTCACTCCCTTCTTTTCACAGGAGTCAATCCCTAGTAAACAGCTTGATTCTGAAACCCCAACTCAGAGTCTGTTGCCAAGAACCCAAGTGGCCCCATTAATTTTTTTTTTAATTTACAGATAAGACAACAATGTTTTATTTATTTATTTATTTATTTATTTAATATTTTTTTATTTGAGAGAGCAAGCACATGCAAGCAGGGGAGGGGCAGAGAGGGAGAAACAGGGAGACAGAGAATTCCAAGCAGGCTCTGCACTGTCAGCACAGAGCCCGACGCGGGACTCAGTTTCACAAACCGTGAGATCATTACTTGAGCTGGAATCAAGAGTTGGATGTTTAGCCAACTGAGCCACCCAGGTGCTCCTTTAAAAATTCTTACATTTAAGCTTTTTGTACCTTTGAGAAAAATTATCCATATAGAAAGATATCAAGCAATGGCTAGGGGATATTGGTGGAGATGATGGAGGAATTAGAGCCCCTCCAGTCCTACCCTTTCCACTGACACTGACCTCTGGTGTTCTGTGGTTTGGAAGGCATGAGGGTGCAGACAGACTTAGCAAGGGGTGGGTCAGGGACAGGGAGCTGGTGCCTCCACCGGATCTAGTGGGACAAAGGGAGCTACAGGTTTCTTCCTGAATATCAGGCACATCCCTAATCAGACAGCCAGAAATACCAAGATCACCTGGCTCTCTCTCAGGAGGGGTTTCCAGAACCTTGGGGAATCTACGATTGAGGGTACATGAAAGAAACACAAATCAGAGTCTGGAGCTGCTGAGGTGCTTGGAAATTGAAATTCAGGATACCGGAGAGGAGGAGATTCTTTGGGACAGTAGCTCCTGAAATTGCATATGGACTCCCTTGGGTCTTTGACCAAATACTAATCTGTAAATACACAGAGCAAGATACCACAGGTCTGTCAGGAAAGAGTTAACCACTGGGGTCTGTGTAAGCTAAATGGAGATTCTGAATGTTATGCAATCTGAGGTATTTGTGTTCTGACTAGCCAGAATAAAGTGGCCCCCAGGCACTGAGGGGAAGAGCTCAAAAGGGCTATTCCTAGTAGTAGATCTGTTCTAGCCTTAGAGTAAGGGTTACACGAAGGCCCAACTGCATTAAGCTGATCTACCAATAAATTAACTCCTACAAGAACAAAAATCAATGTTCTTTAAAGGAAGAAAACAAAGTCCAGACTCTCAATACTGTCATATCCATATGGTTCAGCAAGCAATAAAAAATATTAGACATGAGAAGGAGCAAAAAAATGTGACCTACAACCAGGAACAGCAATAACAACAACCTAATGACCCAAAAACAAAACAGAACAAAACAAAACAAAACAGACTCTGAGAGGACACAGACATTGGAATTAATAGCCAAGGACTTTAAAAGAGCCATATAAATATATGGAAGATTTAAAGGAAAAGATAGATGTAAGAAATCTCAGTAGAGAAATGAAAACTATAAAAAGAGAACTAAATGGAAATTCTAAAACTAAAAATTGTCATATCTGACATGAAAGTTTACTAGATTAGTTTAACAGAAAATTGGACATTACCAAAAAAAAATCAGTATACTTGAAAATAAGTCAATATAAACTATCCAAACTGAAATACAGAGTGAAAAGGGATTGAAAAATTAAATAAAGCCTCAGTGTCTATGAGACGATATCAAGCAGTCTAATACATGTATATGTGGAGTGTTAGAGGAAAAGAGTGTGAGAGTGGCAGAGAAAAAATTTTGGCGTAATAATGGCCAACATTTTCTAAATTTGATGAAAACTACTAACCCACAGACCCCAGACAAAGCTCAGTAAAACATAAGCAGTATAAACATTAAAAAAAAAAAAAAACCTAAACATAGCTATGATAGTCAAACTGCTGAAAACAAAATAAAGTAGCCAGAAGAAAACATGCATGTTTACCTAAAAGGGAACAATATAAGAATCATCACTGGCTTCTCATGAGAAGCAAAAGACAATGATGTATTTAAAATGATATATTTAGGGGTGCCTGGGTGGCTCAGTCAGTTGGAGTTTGGCTCAGGTCATAATCTCACAGTTTGTGAGTTCAAGTGCCACGTCAGGCTCTTTGCTAAGCTTGGAGCCTGCTTCAGATTCTGTCTCTCCCTCTCTCTCTGCCCCTACCCCTCCCTCAAAAATAAATAAACATAAATAAATAAATAAATAAATAAATAAATAAATAAAATGAAATGAAATATTTAAAGTGCTAAAGAAGCTGCCAACCTAGAATTCTTTTTCCAGGTAAAATATCCTATGAAATGAAGATAAAGACATTTCCAGATAAACAAAAGCTGAAAAATTCACCACCAGCAGACCTACACTACCAGAAATGTTCATGTTTTCAGGCCAAGGGGAAATGGTACCAGTTGGAAAAATGGATCTACGTGAAGGAATAAAGAACTCCATTAATGTTAAATACGTTTTGTTTTCTTAAGTTCATTGACATAAAAAAGTTGACTATTTGAAGCTAAAATGTTCTGCAGTTTGTAACACTTGGAAAAGTTGAGGAAAAAAAAAGAACATTTGACAACAAAGGCATGAAAAATGGGAGGGAGATAAATGGGACTACTGTTGTAAGGTTCTTATATGTTAAGTGGTGTAACAATTCAAAGTTGACTGATGAGTGGAAATACTAGCAAGCTGAACTGAGTAGTGTACACAAAAGAATAACTATACTACAACTCAGTTGGGTTTAATCCTAGAAAAGTGAGGCTGTTTTATCATTTAAAGTAGAATAATGCACCTGGTATGCAAATTAGAGAAAAAATAATCATAATGTTTTTCCTCACCTAGAATTGTGCTTTTGCATCTTGACAAGCTAACTGTGAAAACTGTTTCTATACCAAGCCACTTAGGGATGCAGAAGTTTGGCAAAAGATGACACACTGCACACATGCCACGCTTGTTTTCTGTACCCACGACGGATCATGCAAGGCGTTCTCTTATGCGGAGCGTCTCTTGAGTCTCAAAATTTTTTCTACACAGGTATCAGTTATTAACCAACTGGGAACAATAGCTAGATAAAACCTGTTTGTGATCCCTAGTTTGGAACCAGGGGAATGAGAATGTGGAATGGAGTTTTATCATAGCCACTGGATCACTTAAAAATACGTTAGAAGACTGAACTTACAATTATAAATAATACCAGAAATGATTATGGTGACAATAAATTAATCATCACAAAAAATTAGCTGCCATCTGGGTTTCTTGGCTATTTGCAGTTGAAAGCATCCCCAATCTGGACTTGATGTCTAAACTGAAATGAGAGATGGAGATGGAGAGAGCAGACACAATTTTGCAGGTAGAGGGGTATTGTGATCAAGGCAAGGGAGAGACTAGAGAGATTTGGCAGAATAGCAAGTGGTTTGGGCATGACGAATAGGAAGAATGTGAGAGACAAGACATTGTTCAGATCATGATGAACTGTTGAAACCATGTCATGAAGTATGGGTTTGATCCTGGGGACAGTGTGCAAAAGGGTTTTAAGTATAAGGCTGAACATAAACACCCCTATATTTAAAAGATCATTTGTGATTTAGGAAGATCATTCAGCTGCTGAAGACAATGCTTTGGAGAGGAACCAGACAAGACATGGAAATCAGTCGCAAACAGTAGGTCTGCAAGGGTGAAGGAAGAACACTGCACCCAGGAACCTTTGTCTTAGAGTCAAAGGGGGGACTGTGCATCAGAATTAGAAACTCAAGAACAACTAGAAAGTTCTTGCCAGGGAAAAATGGTAAAAGGCAACTAGGCTTATTTTGTTTATGTGCTGGCTTGAACTGCAGTAGGAAAAAAAATAAGCTAAAAAAAAAACCCCAAAAAACTAAATCCTGACAACTTAGTGTGGAAAACATTGTACATTCTCCTTTGAAAATGAGAAAGCATGAGAAAGGTGTATGGAATGCCCGGTGAAGCAAAGACCCAAATCTAGTGCTAAGAACCTGTGATTTAACGGTTTCCAAATGCACGTACCCTGCACTTTCGAGTTGTGAGACCGTTGCGAAGATTTTTTAATTCTGAGGAAGGAGCCCCATTCAAATTGGAAGATTATAGATGTATATATGTGATGGTGGGATGAGCTTTTTTCGGGATAGCTTAAGGCTTTTTCTAACTGCAAGCCACTGATCTCCCTGGGCCTTTTCTATTTTCAGTGTTGAGGTCTACAGAGCTAAGGGCATGTGAAATACTCCAGGAGCCAAGCTACATACATAATTAGAAAAAATGGACAGTTTTTCATTTCAGGTTTTCTCTTAAAGGAGAAGGGGGAACTCCCAAAATGTCCACAGAACACAAATCGGGTCCAGGTCGCATGCTCGAAATCTCTCCCCCTAGAAGGAAGACAAAGGGCTACACAACCCACCAACTACAGATCACTGGGGTCGAGAAAGATGGCGAGTGTCTCAGAGTGTGGCTAACAAAAATCCTGTGGGAATGATTTAGTAACTGGCCATCTTTAAAGAACTCTGCCCCTGGTGGAATGACTAACTGGGAATTTCGTCCTTGGATGAGGAAGTTTTGAAGGATCCTCCTTCCATCCCAGTGAGCAAGAGCTATTGGTTGCAGAAAAGCCACAGTGAAGCAGGATGCTCAATTAAAGTGACATCAATATTGCCAGCGGAAAAGGGAACAGACTTATCTTTTTATGAAAAATGTTCAGAATCTGTATTTGCTAATGATAAAACAAATGTGATAGAAATATCAGAAATGGGAAAATCAGAATCCAGAATGGGAATATCAGAAATCCCAGAAATGGGAAAGTGCAGAACCGGACAATGTAAGCTGGGGTGCATTAAGATAATTCATTCCATAATTATTCCAGTTTTGTTTCTTGGACATTTATGGTGATTTTGAGGGAGTAATTACTGAACATTTCCTATGTACCACACACTTTATATTCATTGTATCATTGAATTCTTACAACCACACTCCCAGGTAGTAGAAGACATGGAAGGTGAGGCTGGGAGGCTAAATGACTCATGGCCACACAGCTGGTAGGTGGGAGTCCTCAAACCTAGTCTCACAGCAAAATTCATGCTCTTTCCACTCCGTGATTTTGCTTCTGTCTTTATGGAGAAGTTATAACAGTATTTTCTACATTTTAGAAGTGACTGTGTACTTGTGCTCTGCAGTTACCATGGAACAACAACAGAGATGCTGACACAGAATTATTCATTTACAAACCAATCAGTATTTGTACAGAAATGGCAATGGAATCTGCTGGAAAAATGCTTAAGAATCACAAGTTTTCATGTTTCTGTTATCTGCTTTTGTCTTATTTTCCTCCGAGGGGATAGTTTTATGTATGTGTCTTTTTGAGAAGATGCTAGTATGTCTGCCCTTGTGCCAAGTAGGATCTCTAGATATGATCATGCTAAATCCTATCCGGGATCCCAGTACTGACAATTCTTCAAGAAACAGTCGATTTGTTCTGGACCTAGAATTTGATGGTCTGTGAAGCCAATTAAGTATGGATATACACAGTGTGCTCACAGGTTAAGTGCATCTGACAATACAGGAAAGGTAGGAGGGTAGTCCTAACATGATAGGAGTTAGGACAATACTGATATTATACACATGAGGGAATTGAGGGTTGAAGACATCAGAGCAGGGTGGGCAGTACTCATAGTGCATTGCACACTATGAATTGGAAAACAATTCAAAAATTGGCCCAGGCCTACAAGATGCATTCTGGCATATGAAGAAGCCAGATGATGTAGTCAGGTCAAGATGTTCTGGTACGCCATTCTACGATGTTGTTAGATGTTACGCACAGCCCACCCTCCCAATGGTTCAGCACTACTGAGCTAAGCATTCATAAAGCTCACCCAGAGTTTTTTCTAATCTAAAGCACACATCATTAGGAATCACCACGCTCCAGGAATCAACTCACTCTTCAACTAGGCTTCTTTGAATAAATATCTTGAGAAAGAAAGACTCTGGAGGTAATACAATCATCAGAGTTATTTTATGACCTGCTAAGAGTTTAGAAGACAGAATTTAAGCATGGTTTTACATTAGTGAATAAAAAGTCTTGTTGAAAAAAAATTGGTAAAATTTGTCAATTGTGGAGTTTCTAACTTGGGGCAAGTGCACTGTTTTGGTAGCATCTCTAGCCTTTATTAAAAAATAAATAAATAAATGGTTATCAGTGTAAACAACTTTCATATCCTTTTTGGCAAAGTTTCCTCAACTGCAAAATCTTGTACATGAGGAGAGAGTTTAACAATCCCATGACTCACAGAAGGAAGAACAAACTTCACGTTATCAGTAAGTTGGAAGGTTTATTGAGTAACTTCTATGTGCCAGGTACCCTAACAGGCCCTGCTCTAAGGGAAAACTCACAATCAAATACAGAAAACAAAGTGAAGAGGTATTTTCAGACTAATGGGGGAGGGGGAGCAAGTCCTGTTTTCATAAAGCTTAAGGCCACAGAACCCTGATCATTTCAGATTTCCTAAAAGAAGACATTCTCAAATTAGCAATACTTTTAACCGCCTGCACCATGTTACCGAAGTTAAGAGAGGCTCCCATGGCGCTGGTTCTAGAACTCAGCTTTAAGAACAGAAACACCTTCTCAGTCTACCAAGAGTTGAATGGTCTCTGTTGGGAGCTGATTCTCTGTCAAATCACAATTAACCTATGTAGAATATGAACATTTTAATGAGAATGATAATGGGAAATGAAGCTAGCTAGAGAGCTAGGGTAACCTGGCTGCACAAACAAGACATACAATCGTGGATGGCAAGGCCACCAGAGAAGGACCGAAGTCAGAAACTAAGAAGCCCAAGAAATAAACATACCTACCAAGTACTAAAAATGTAACAAAGACCTGGTTTCAAGGGTTAACTGCCTAGTAAGTTGTCACTCCTTAATTGTGTAACTGAATTCCACCTCAAGATTTGGAGTTAAAAATCCAGAATGAATGGACCTTGACTCTTTATTGAAGACACATTTTTATTACTTTTCCAAATTGCATGCACTCACATCTGTAAAGTTACTGTGAAATAAAAACTCTTTGGTTTAAAAAAAAAGAAAATTTAGGCTTACTGCAGAAAACTTAGAAAATATGAGAATAAGGGACAAAAAGCCAAACCAACCATAACTCCACCACACAAGTCTAGCTTCTTAAACATTTTGGCATCATCCCTGCCAGGCCAGACCCTTTTCTATATTGACTGTGTTTTGTATGGTTTTATATGGTGATTCTTAGTTTCAAGTGGAACTTTCCAGACCTCAGCCCAGATCCTAGAACGGCACTCTGCCTGGACCTTGCTGGTACCTCACGAAGACTGACTATAGAACCCAGAGCTTCTCCACCCTCAGTGCGTGTCACAATCACTTGGGAGTTTGTAAAACAGACTGCTGGGCCCACCCATTTCTAAGTCTGGGATGGTTTGGAAAGCTGCATTTCTATGGAGTTCCCAGGAGATGCAGATGCTGCTGGTCTAGGGATCCCACTTGGAGAATCAAAAACCTGAAAACCAGAGACTAGTTGTTTAAACACTCTTATGGTTTGTATTCTCAAAAATACTTAGGGACACTGTAGGAATAGATTTTTTTCTCAAATTGATTTCACTTAGAAAAGAAAGGTAATGGGTTAGTACATTTAACCTCCAAAATCTATTGATATTTAATAGGTGTGCTTGGTTAGGAAAACCGAGTGTTTTAGACAAGAGGTATTCCACAGCCTATAGTGCATTGACCATGCACAGGCCCTAGTTGGCCCCTAAGTTCTTCATCTTCCCTTTGTCATCTTCCCCTAGAGCACCAAATATTTCCTCATTGCACCGCACTTCCCAGCCTTAACACATGCTCTGCTCTATACATGGGATGCATCTCCATCCCAGCCTTCTGCCAGTCAGACTTACAACCACAACTTAAATGTCAGGTGTTTATATGAGCTCTTCCCTGAAACACTAAGCAGTGTTTCTAGTATTTCACCTTTTTCTTTCCTTATATGCTGTATTAAAATTATGTTTACTTGGGGCACCTGGGGATGGCTCAGTTGGTTAAGCATCCAACTTCTGCTCAGGTCATGATCTCGTAGTTTTTGAGTTCGAGCCCTGCATTGGGCTCTGCGATGACAGCTCAGAGCCTGGAACTTGCTCCGGGTTCTGTGTCTCCATTTCTCTCTGCCCCTCCCCTGCTCACTCTTTCTTTCTCTCTCTCAAAAATAAACAAACATTTAAAAAAAGCCTATTTAAAATGTTTACTTACCTATGTTAAGTCACCAAATCCTAAAGGGTAAATAGTGTGTTATATTCACATCTGGACCACTGAGAAGCTTATAGTGTGGTGAGTGATATGAATGGATAATCAGATAACTGTAGTATAAAACACAGCACCGGACCCATTTTGATGAGTGCTGGGTTTTAAATGAAGAAGCCAATAAAGGGGCAAGTGGGTGGCTCAATCGACTGGGTGTCTGACTCTTGATTTCGACTCAGGTCGTGACCTCACGATTCACGAGTTCAAGCCCCGCATCCGACTCTGCTCCAACAATGCGGAGCCTGCTTGGGGTTCTCCCTCTTCCTCTCTCTTTGCCCACCCCCACTCATGTGCATGCTCTGTCAAAATAATAAACTTTACAAATAAAATAAAATGAAGACAATAAAGACATTTAGAACAACAGCATTGTCAGACCACTTCTCTGAATAGTCCAGAAACATTTATATTCCTACAGTATTGACTTGGGCATTGTGTAGCAAGGCTTTACCTAAGTTCAAACCTAGATTCTGCCACTAGCACGGGTAACATGGGTAAATTGTTAACACCCTATGCCTTAGTCACCCCCCTATAAAACACAGGTGATAGGAAGTACTGTCTTCAAAGGGCTGCTATAAGGCCTAAGTGGGTTGATGTATATAAAATGTTTACAGTACTGCCTGATACATAGTGCAAATGCTCAACAAATGTTCGCTAGTGTTACTTCTGAAAGGTGCAAGGCTGGTTTGCCTTTTAAGAAACCAACAACCACACTGAGAGAAATGATAAGAATCTATGAAAGATATAAAGCAGAAAATTATTAAAAGTATTAAATGTCAAAAAAATTAAGTACTGATATACAGTCTCCCAGGATGATTCTTCTAAATGAAATCACATTCTTCTGTATGTTTAGGTTCAGATGTTTTTACAAAAATAAAACCAAAAAAGCAGCTCTAATACTAGGTTGAGTCATATGAAAGTCTTACGACCTCTATAGGTCTAAGACAGTCAAATACTACCATTTTTATATGGTTCGGCCTAAAACTTTCTGGTTATACTTTGGTCAAAAAATCTCAAGATCAAACAGATTTATGCATGAGAGAGAGACAAAAAGAGCGAGAATGTATTAGGTTTTCTGTACAACCAGCAGAAAATAAAGCAAGAAGCTGTACCATGAAAAGGAAGTTAAATGTCTAGTAGAGAATCTTAAGGTAAGTATTTCGAACACAGTAACTATGAATATTTGTATATTTTAATGAATTCAGAAAAATCTCCACTGCCTCTCTTCTTGTATAAAATTAGAGGCAGTGTCTGTGATCTGTGACCAAGAAAAAAAAAAAGAAAGAAAGAAAAAGAGAAAAAGAAAAAGAAAGAAAAGAAAGATTATAGCCTTATTCCTCTCAGTTCAGGCCTACAGTAAAGATATTAAATTGATATTTCTCACTTTGTGTTTTCCTATAGAAAGGTATTTTACAGTCATTAACTTGCAAAAGGAGCACGTCAAACTTAATGTTACTCAAACTTTTCTTTAATAAAGAAAAATCAAGGAATTATTTAACAATTATGCACAACTATGCTCAATTGACAAAGATGATTTGCTTAGGAATCTTAAGAGTAACAGAAATGGAAGAGTATACCACCATTAAAAAAAAAGATAAATTCATTCTATGACTAGAAAATGCTTTAAGATAAAAACATTAATTCAATAAGAAAATATTTCATATTTCTTTTATCACAGAGATTTTAAGTTTAATTAACTCATTTCCATATCAAGTTATGCAGCATACCTTCCTGTCTCTAGTTTCTCATGCAAATGGTTAGAGAGTTTTCTCAGGGTGCAGCAAATCAGTGCTAATTGTTTCAAGTCAGGGCTTGGAGGTGGCCTGGAAAGCATTCTTGGAAGGCCATTTACACTCACCTGAACCCAGCCCAGCACCTTCTTTTTTACAGTTAGTCTCTGTTACCAGTGAGTGATCCCTCATCCTCCCTCAACAGATAAATTATTACAAATGTACCCATAAATTCAAATGGTATCATTCAATGTGGAGGAGAGTGGCTGGAGCACAATGAGACGCTGACAGTCTCCTGGTAAAAACTACCTCATTCCAGACAATACATAAAAATAATACTTTAACGAAAGGTATTCATCCTGTCCATATGCTTCCCTTAAAATGCTTGTAAAAACCTCAGAATTAAATAACATTAAGATACAAGAGGTAATAAGTGCACCTAAAAAAAGGTAAGTAGCATACGTGAGGCCTGCTTCCTGGAATTCTAACCACATCTTCTCACAGGTAATTTTCAGGATAATTATCGTAAAAATACAATAAATACTATAATGGAAATATAGGGATTCATTTATTACTTTTTGGTTTACAAACAAAGGCACCCAATAATGCTTCTATTTACTTCTTATAAAAGATTATCAATTTACATTTAAAACAAAAAGCAAAAAACCCTGAACCAGTTCTTACAGACACACACAAAAAAAGGGGAGAAGATTCTTTTCCTCCCTGCTTCCAATCTTTATTACCATTTTTATACCATGTTTATACCATTCTTAAGTCAAAGAACATACTGCCATGCATCCTTGTTGAATTTTAAAACATATTAATGTTGCCAAGTCAAATTTAAATATAGCCACAAATGATGTCACAATTGACAAACACACAGAATTACAAGAATCAGGAGTGAAGAGTGGGGAAAAAACCCAAATGCTTTACAACATAGCTTTATCAAATAAATTAAATAAAATGTCAAATTTATTAGGCTATCATGTTAAAAATGGAGTTTGGGTGAAAATATAATCAAACAGAACTAAAACCCTAACAAATGACACAAACAAAAATGATTTCCAAAACCTTTGAGTTAAGCTTAAGTCTAGTTGGTGGGGATTAACAACCTATGTATTCTTCATACTAACTTTAGAACTAAGTTCTACAATGACATATTAATTCATTCATTAGTTTCTTCTGACAACAGAATTCTAAACACACAAAATCAATGCAGTGGCCTCAGCACCCGCTAGCATTTCTCTACGTTGGATTACAAGAACAATGACATGGTTCAGAAGACATACCCCCCTCTGTACTTCACATGCCTGTCAAAGTTGTACCTGATTCTTTTGCAAGATACAAAGTATTCTGATTCTAAGTATATCTGGCAGAGTACAAACATCATACAAATGTTAGCATGTTTTCAACACATTTGGAAATGTATTTAGAGAGATGGAGTACTCAATGTATAGAGCATCTAGAGTTAATTATGGGCCACTTTAAATTAAATTAAAGGCATCATCATTTATTCCATTTTTAGACACTGTCATGGTCTCTCACACCTTATGAAAGGTATGGTCCTAGACCAGAGACTTAGTATCGTTTCAAAGAATATATATATATACACACACATATATATATATGTATATATATATATTTATTTATATATTTATATACATATTTCTTTTAAAATAATGTTTAAAAGTTTTACTTCAGAAAATCTGGCTTCACCATGGAAGCATTTTTCCTTCTCAAGATTACGCACCTGCATGGAAGAAGGTGGTTTCCTTTACATTTAGGTTTTCACGATAACAAAATAAACTTCTTGCATTTAAATTGACAGAGAAAAGTAAGATGTAAAGTTCTATGTAACTTTTTGTATTGTGAACTGACCTCATTAAACACATTCAAGATATACTGCTGATGATTTAAATATAGTACAACTTGATCAGCTAAATTAGAACATGTTATGCTGATCAATCTGTTAAACCAAATGCATGTTAAAACAGTAAGGACAGTTTACTACTATTAAGGTTTAAAGATTTAAAGGGAATAATAATGTATCATTAAAATACACATTAATTTTCTTGTTATTATGCATCTCTTTCTAAAGCTAAAACTACATGCAGAAAAAATAAATGATATCTTGAAACTCATCCAACAGTTTGCTAGTTTAGGTGGTATGTAGAGTCCTTTATTAATTTTATACACGTTATTTTATGCACTATTTTATTTTTCTTGAAGGAATTTAGCTCTCAAGGTCAAAAGTTAGTATGTGTTTACACACATGTGAGAACATTTTCTTAATGTTAGGACTACCTGCAAATATATTCTTCCATAACAAAGCACTATCAGTTTTCACTGAAAAGACTGTATAAACCTTTTAAAAGTCCTATTAATAAAATGTACACAGGGAGGAGAGCACAAATATGGTGAATCCCCCCCCCCCACCTGCAACCCCCCTTTGCCAGTCTCAAGAAATCCTCCAGCTTCAAAACATGAACACAATTTCACAGGACTGATTTTTATTTGGTCATAATGTGGACAAGAAAACTGTATTCGTCTTCTTTTTGATATTAACAGTCTTACTGAATTCGTTGTCATTTTCCTTCAAAAAATACATAGCATATGGTGTTATGGGTTCTCAAACTCATTTAGAGCCAGTAGGTTCTTTAGAATAATATATAGCCTTCTGATTATGGAAGCAATTGATTGCTTATACAAAAATGATGTGCATCAGACCACTAATCAGAGAAAGGAAAATGAGAACATGTCTTTCACGATGGAGACCACTCAGTAACTTACGAAACGATGTAAAAATAGTTTGGCTATAATTTTAACAAAACTAAAACCCACTTCAACTGATGAAAAAAATCAAACACTGAAGAATTAAATATCTACCAACTTAGCTATGTATTCCTGTCCAAAAAATGCTTTCCACTGCACTATGTATTAGAATTATAAGCTCACTATATTTAAGGCATATTTTAATTAATATGTTCCAGAATTGCACAGTTATACTGGTCAGTGTTCCTATTTCCCCATTCCTACCCTCACCCCACCCCTTGTCCCCAGGGATCAAAATGTTAAGTCATGGTTTTGGTGGCTATTGTAGATTTGAGCTGGCATAACCACAGTGTGTTCACTAGATTTTTATAAGCATAAACATTAAAATGTTACATAAAATGTACCATACTGTACTCCATACTCTGATCTAAGATGGTTTAATGTCTTGACAAAAGGTGAGATGACTTAAGTACATTTTACATTTTGTGCATTTAGACCACCATACGCATAGATGTTCTAATGTTAAATTTTCGTCTTCAGTATCTCATAGTGCTGGATGCTCGGAAGTATGACAGAAACTTGTAACACAGACTAACCACAAAGTACCAGATGTTTCTTGCCATTTGTGATCTTGCAATAAAAATGCGCCAAATCAGGATCACGAGGATAGTATTGAAACCATACCGTATGTTCCTCAACCTGGAAAGCAAATCAAGGGACATATCAGACAATGTTTTCTAAAATAAAATATTGTTGGATGGCAGATAATCAATGTCCAGTTTCTGATCTCATCAAAGTTCAAATCCATTACTAATGTGAACCTTATTTAAAATTAGCTAGAAGCCCTTAAATTAGAAAGTTAGAAAAAGTCAAACAAACCTGACCATGCAATTCATCAAACAACACCTTACCTCTATTAACCATGAATAATACAAAGATTTTTTGTAACAGTATATTTGGGACACAAATTTATTCATTCAACAAGTATTACTAAGCATCTTTCTGTATGACCAGTACGAAGTATATGGTAGGTAAAAGAGACATGCTCCTTCTGGAGGTTCCTATCTAATCTAAAAAGGTTTGGTCATTATATACATCATCCTCCAGACAAAATAAAACATTTTAAAACATTTTTAGGTACTTCCAAGTTGTCAGACAAACGAACTCACTCCTTTAGTACAGGTGACAGTCACATTATCAAAGGCAAACTAGACAAATCCTCATTCATGAATGAAACATGGCATGAATCCAGATAGGAGGACCCTCCCAGTCTCAAAAGAGTAACATTATTGTTACTATGCTTATATTTCAAAACATTTTTTATATTTTCAATGGTGTTAGGAACACAAATGTTCAGGTATGTAACAATGTTACATAAATTCCATTAACTTCAATAGGCAATCCAAGATAGGACTATAATATACAAATGATGGGTATAGACAAAAAGCTTATGGGGGCACCTGGGTGACTCAGTTGCTTAAGTGTCAGACTTTGACTCAGGTCATGACCTCGCAGTCTGTGAGTTCAAGCCCCTGCGTTGGCTCTGTGCTGACAGCTCAGCACCTGGAGCCTGCTTCGGATTCTGTGCCTCCCTCTCTCACTGCCCCTCCCCCACTCATGCTCTGTCTTTCTCTGTCTCTCTAAAAATAAATTAAAAAAAAAAAGACTTATTAAAAAAAAGGGGTTTGAATTAGGAGTCAAATATCAGACTCTAGTTTACTCTGCTGCCTGATGCATGTGACCTAGCAAACACAACTTCCCTAAGCCTCCATTTCCTTAACTATTCAATAGCTGCCCTGCAAAGCTTCATAAAGTCGGAAGCCCAAGAGAAATAACATGAAAGTCTTGAAAACTGTTATAAAGATGTATTATACAAACACTACAGATAAAAGATGTTACTACTAAAATTAAGTGCATCTCTGAATTATGGGATAACAGTGATTTTTCCTATGTTTTCTGAATTTTTCTAAACAATCAGTATGTGTAACTTTTATAATGAGACTAAGGGAATAATTATAATTCCTGTGTTAGAAACAAAGAAAAAATACTATGCTGAACTTTTCCTCTTCCAAATATTTGACAAAGTGAAAAAAACAAAAGAAAAAACACAAGACCTCAAATAAACTACCTCTAGTTTAAAATATATTTTTATTTTCTCCTAATATCTTTACTTCTTCAGGAGCAATATAAAGGAAAATAACAGTGATTTTCAAAACTAAATTCTACCTGAACTTAGTGCTAAGGAACAGTATAAATTGATAAAGATAGTAAGTTTGAACAACCTTAGGCTAAATACTACCATAGTTTCAGTGCTAAGGCAAGCACTTTTCCTAAATACAATATTACACTAGCAATATACCAGCTCACAAAAAAAAAAGTATGATAATTCATAAGAAGACATGATGAAATCAAGCCCATGTAAAAACTTACTTGTTCAGATGTTTTCTAGCTGCAGGGAGACCAGACATTTCTTCATTCAGTACATATTTCTTAGTTCCCATGCAGTAGTTTTCTATATATTCTGCCCAGTGTAACTGCCGTACATCGATATTAAAGGTCTATAGAAACAAAACAACTATCGGTTACTCTCTTGAATAACTTTTTCAGAACTAGTCAAAAATTCATACTTTTTTAAAGGCTAATTCCAGCTATAAAGCTGTTTATAGTATTAACTTTTAAAATCTTACTGCTATTCACAAAGAAGTTCTTATCCCTATTTTATACCTCCCATTAAACATAGAAACATATCAGAAGATAATCTGAAAACTCATGTCAGCATTTAAAGAGAAGTATATATTAAGAGTAAGGAAAAAGCAACCTTCTTTTTACACTAAAAAGAAAAAAATTCCATTGTCTAAATAATCTATGTGTTCCTCACCACTTTATACACATATATATTTTTTTCCAGTATCTCCCCTTGAACATCCTGCAAACCACACAGATTACTTCTCCTATAGAACAGTAATGACATCAAGAGGAAAAACACTTTATGAAAGCTGGCTTAGGAGTTTAGGTAACAGTAAGGAGGTCATTTGATGAAAAGGATAGATGAATCTAGAAAATTAAGCTTTACAAAAATGTTATTTCGTGACAAAATAAGAGGGCTATGCACTGCTCAGTGCTTCTCCATACACAATCAGAATATTTTCAGAGTGATAAACAGATTATTCACTATCATCACTTATCTGAAAATATCAAGTTGTTGACCAAAAAAAGCTACCATAAATAAACCATTAAAATAACACTGCACTAAATGGAGGCTCGATTTAAGATGGGAGAGATTATGAGAGTATGTGTAACTGGATTCCCATAGGAAGAGTGAAAAAGAATGGAACAGAGGCACCATCTGAGAAGAGATGGCAATTTTTATTTCCAAAATGATGATACATTAAGCCACAGATTCTAGACACATACACCACACACACGATTCAAAACACATACACCATACACACACATATATCTGAGTATATCAAGAGTAAAACTGTTTAAAGCAAAGATGAAAATTTTGAAGACATCAGAAAAAGGTGTTACGGGTTACCTCTGTAGGGATAACTATTAAACTGACACATGACTTCTTAAAAGAAACAATGGAAGCCAAAAGACTATAAGAAGATGTCTTCCAGTGCTCAAAGAAAACTGCTAACACCCAATTCTATACAGTATAAACATATTTGAAAAATAAAGATGTTTGCAGAAGAATAAAAACGGAGACAATGTGATATCAGCAGATGACTCACACTAGAGGAAAAAGCACACTAGAAGGTATTCTTTAAGTTGAATGAATTGGATTCCAGATTGAAGTCTGGAGATGGAAGAAGAAATGAAGAGCCACAAAAGGCCACTTATGCTGGTAAATCTATGTGAATACGTAGTGCAGTGAAGGAAGAATAATGGTTGTGAGGCATATAACACACATACAGAATTAAAAATATGTAACAATAGCAGAAAAGTATTAGGCCTTGCATTCTCCAAACAAAGAGAAAGAAGTATCAATATTATACTAGTCTTTGATAAAGTAAGGAAGGATGCTGTAATCTCTAGAGAAACCTAGTAATACAACTGAAAAAGAGTATATTTTTATATAACTCAGAGAGATGGGGAAAATACAAAACTGTAAAAAATAACCTCAAAGAAAACAAACAAAAAACTTAAAACAAGTAAGACAAACAGAAAGCACTAAGAGTTAGATTTAAATCTAATGTTATCAGAAATTAAATTATGGATTAAATCCTCCCAAATAAGGATCCAAAATTGTCAAACTGAAAAAAATAAAATAAAGCAATATGCTGCTTATAAGAGAAATATCTGAAAGATAAGGATACAGAAAGTTGAAAATACAAGGACAAAGAAAGATACATTTCTACCAACAATGTATAGGAACCCCCACTGGTCAACACCTTACCAGAAGAGTATATTATCAAGTTTTGCATTTTTGCAAACTGTTAAAAGTAAATCTCTCAGTCTAGTTTTAGTCTGGATCTCCATTTTTATGAGTGAGGTTGAGTATCTTTTCAAGTGGTTAATCATTTGCATTTATTTTTCTGTAAACTGTTCATCTCTAGCCTGTTTTCAGTAGGATTGACAATTTTTGCCATTTCTACACAAACTTTTATGTAATATGAAATGCATGTTAATATCACATTGAGATACCACCATATACCCACCAAAGTGTCTAAAATTAAAAATGAAAATGAAAAGGCCAACTGTTGGGAGGATGCAGATTAACAGGAACTCTTGTACACTGCCACACAAAATGTAAATCAGTACAACTACTTTGGAAAACTTTCTGGCATTATCAACTATATTGAACATACAAATACCCTTTGAGTGAGCTATTCTATTTCTAGATATGTATCCTATACAGATGTATGCACATGGTTCAAAGAAGAATTATTCCCAATAGCCAAAAACTGGAAATAACTCAAATATGTATCAACGAAAGAATAAAAACATACTGTATGATACCATTTGTATACAGTCAAAAATGGGTATACCATTTAACATTAGAATTCAAGATAGCTGTTACTTTTGGGAGGTAGTTATTGGGAAGGGGCATGAGGGGATCTTCTGGGGACAAAAATGTTCTATTTCTTCACCTGGATGGTCACTTTCTAATAATCCACTGGGCAGTATGTGTTGTGCATTGGGATGGGGACTTGGAAGATGGGAATGGAGAAAGTAAGGAATCAGGAGAACCCACAAATCTTTTAACCTGAGATTATCTGCAGAACCCTGCTAACTTGGACCTTCTGCTTTGACTGCTGCAGGCAAGGATGAAGAGTGGCTATAAAGCCTATGCCCCCGTAAGTGTAGATGTCTTATAGAATATTCCTGCAAAAAGATAAAAATTCCCAAAGCTGTATCTTCAGAGCAAGGGTGAAATGAAGTAAACCCACCACACACACAAGTAGGCAAAAATTGCACATTTAATGCCTTTGTCATGCACAACTAGTAAAATGTACTAAATCTGCACTATCTAATATGGTAGCCACAAGACACATGCATGTCTGGGAACTTTGAAAGTGACTGGTCTGAACCGAGATTCGCTGTGGAGTATAAAATGCACACTGGGTTTCAAAAGGTCATTATAAAAAAATTGAAAGTATAATATCGTATAAACAGGTGTTTAAATTTTAAGTGATTTTTAAATTTTTGTTTAAATTCTATGATATTACTTTGCATAAATAAAACATTAAAATTTTTTAATGTTTATTTTTGAGAGAGAGAGAGCAGAGAGAGAGGGAGACACAGAATCCAAAGCAGGCTCCAGGTTCTGAGATGTCAGCCCAGAGCCTGAGGTGGGGGTTGAACTCATGAGCTACAAAATCATGACCTGAGCCGAAGTCAGATACTTAACCGACTGGTGCCCCAAAACATTAACATTTTTAAGGAAAGACGTGGAAAGAGAAAGGAAGCTGCCTCCAGGAAAATGAAAAAGAGATCTCCTTTGAGAAACTATAATCATGAACCAGCCTACTGAAGGCCCACATTCACCAGAGTTATGCTAAAAACTTAATCAGATATCTTAAAGTGGTCCTGGCCTGTTAATGCCACCTGGCTAGTTAATGCTAATAATCAGTCACTGGGCTACTGGTAGAAGCAAAGGCAAATCCTTATTGGAAAAGTGCAATTTCAACACAGGCTTCAAAAAATTCCCACAGAAATCCTCAAGGAATATGAATATATAGTCAAACAGTAAGAAACAAAAAAACAAGGTGCCATGAGTGAGACCCAGTAAAAACAACAGATGATCAGGTGTTAACACTGCACAGCCTTTAGAAGTCTGAATTATCAGACACAGAATTTAAAACAATTATGTGTACCATGTTTCAAGAAATGTCTATAAGAGGGATGCCTGGGTGGCTCAGTCAGTTGAGCATCTGACTCTTGATTTTGGCTCAGGTCATGATTTCAGGGTTGCGGGATCAAGCCGTGCATCAGGCTCTGTGCTGAGCATGGAGCCTGCTTAAGATTTTCTCCCTCTCCCCCCACCCCCCACCTCTCTCTCAGGCACCTGGGTGGCTCAGTTGATTAAGTGTCCGACTTCAGCTCTGGTCATAATCTCATGGTTCACAAATTTGAGCCCTACGTTAGGCTCTTGCTGTCAGCATGGAGCCCACTTCAAATATTCTGTCCCCATCTCTCTATCCCTCCCCCGCTTACATGTGCTCTCTCTCAAAAATAAACATTTTTTTAAAAATTAAAATAAAAAGATTCTCTCTGCCCCTCTCCCCTGGTCACTCTCACTGAAGTAAAAGAAGAAAGGAAGGAAGGGAGAAAGAAAAGAAGAAAAGAAAAGAAGAAAAGGAAAGTAAAAAAAAAAGAAAAAAGAAAGAAAGAAAAAGAAAGAAAGATCAGTAAGATTTGAAAAATAAATTGAACTTGTAAACATGAAAATAACTGAACACCCAAATTCAACAGGGTGGCGCAGACACAGCTGAAAGACCGCCACAGAACTTTCATTAATCATTAGCTTCCAAGCCAGAAACAAAGAGATAAAATATGAGGTGAAACTTAAAAGACCTGGAGGAATGATGTAAAATATATTAAAATTTCACAAGAAGACAAGAAAATGGTGAAGAGGCCATATATATATATATATTTTTTTTTTTTTAAGTTTACTTATTTTTGAGAGAGAGAGAAAGAGACCATGCATGTGTGAGCAGAAGAGGAACAGAGAGAGAGGGAGAGAACCCAAGCAGACTCTGCTCTGACAGCGCAGAGCCTGATGCGGGGCTAGAACTCAGAAACCGGGAGATCATGACCTAAGCTGAAATCAAGAGTTGGATGTTTAACAGACTGAGCCACTCAGGGACTCCAAAGAGGCCATATTTGAAGAAACAATGGCTAAGTACTGTCCTGAACTGCTAACAGACCTCAAACTTCAGATCCAGGAAGCCCATTTGTAAAACAGGATAAATTTTTAAAAATTATACCTAGACACATTCACAGTGAAACTGCAGGACACCCAAAGAAAAACTCTGAAAAACAGACAGGAATAAGAGAGCACCTACAAAAAGTGAAATATTAAAGGAATATAAAAAGAAAGTTATCTTTCATGTGATGAAATCATATTACAGAAACTGTGAAATAAAGAGATGCCAGGCAATCACAAACTGAGAGCTCACTACTAACAGACCGCCTACTAAATCATACTATGGGATTCTGTATGGATTTCAAGCTGAAAGAAAATGGTCCTAAAGAGAAGATCTAATAGCAAAGCCACTGGAAATATTTAGTAAATCTAAATATAACTAAACAAAATCATATCTAATCATAGGGTTTAAATAGAGAACTAAAGTAATGTATAACCATATAAATTAGTGGGGGTGATAATCACAGTTTAAATAATCACACACACAGAGTTTAAGTTTCAAGTGAACAGAGGGCAAAATGTAGAATAAGAAATTAAAGAATATAAGAGAAGAACAATTTCAGAGGGAAGGTTTTTTTCTCAAAATTCAAAGAAAACAAACTGAAGGAAAAATGCATAAAGAAGTCCAATTTCTCTTTGAATCTCACTAAAGGGAAAAAAAGAACCAACATTTCAATCATACTTTGAAAACACTTCTGCCACTCTCAAATACTTACATTATAAATTCTAAGACAAAGCAATTTTATTTTACCACCAATAATTATGCTTAAAGCTTTAATGAAACACATGCAAACAGGTCAAATGTCTTTCTCTTTGCATTAATGATTGTGGAAAATATCCAATTATTTCTCAGGTTGCTAATGGTTGTCCAATTAATATGCTATATGTTTTCTAATATAAAACAGAAAATACTTGCCTTTTTATCTTCAGGGTTTAGTTGATTCATCAACATATTGACATTGTCAGTATTCCAAACCCAAGAATTACTTGTGAAATATTCAAGAAACACCATAGCTTTGTGAAGACGAGTTATTGTTTTCATCATCCTGTATTATAAGAAAAATTGACAGATTCATAATTTGCATAGATTAGGAAAAATCTCATCACCACCCAAAGTACAGTTTCTATACTGAGACAGTAACAGTAAAATTTTAATTCTGTAATTCATTAAGTGTACCAAACCACCAGAGAATAAGAATATTTCTGCATCTTGGAAGAACATTTTATAAATCCAAAAATGAAAAAAAAAAATTTAAGCAGCAGCAAATAAATTTAATACTGCCTAAAAAGAGTTCCGTTGATATATAAAATTAATTTTTGAAGGAAATGTAATACTTTAAGGTCAAATTTTCTTCTATAACCCTAAGCAAATAAATGGATTCAATTAGTATTCCCTTGTTCTTTGTTCCTTAAATCACATTTTAATTCAGCTCCAATTACTAAGATTTCCTGTGAATTTATAACATAAGGTGTTATATTGTGATATCAACTCTTCAGCATCGGAGGCAAAGTATACAGAAATATTCGTTTGCCATTTAATCATCTCTCTCTACATAGATTTTAAGAGTAATTTCCCCTTTAACACAGACAGGTATCACTCTTGATTGTCTGAATGTGCTGTGAAATCAATGACTGATGCTGAAAACTTTCTGAAATAGATATTCAAGATATTCACTTACCTCCCCAAATCCCCCATTATTCATCCTTATAGAAATATTTCTGTTTGATATTTTTTGCTTGTTCCTTTTTAAAAAGGATGAGGGGCATAATCTCTAAATCTGTCACTTTATGTATCATGGTTCACTTATGTAAGTCATTGATATCACAACACTAACCAGAGCAGGAACATCTATACAGTAATAATTACCTATGGTAAGTAGGAAAAGGGAAGAAAGAATTTTTTGAAACAAAACACACACCAAAAATTCCTGACCTCTAATAAACAGAAAAACAATTTGTGGAAAAATAAAAGAAGTTTGTTTATATTCCCACAATAAGGATTAGCATTTACATAGTCTAGAAAGTCCCAAAATTAGGGGTTTTCGAAATGGAGAAAGTGGGAGAAAATGAGAACATCAGAAATGGGGGAAAGTCAAAACAGTAACATTAGCAAACAGTTAACAGTAACACTGAATGTGATGACACATTCAATATGTTTAGAAAGAAACCCTGAATCCGGAATACTAAGAGAAAATGAGACAACATGGACAATGCAAAGAAAAACTGGTTCATGCAAGACAATAAGTCCAAAATAAAACCTCCATCAAACACAAAAAGAATTACTGAGCATCGAAGGCTGTATTTGGACAGTGATAGCTCAGACAGATAAAAATCACATGGGGAGAAAAAAACAAGACACGCTGCTTTTAGAAAAGAGATTAAACCTTTTTTTCCCTAAAAAACAAAACAAAACAAAAAGATGTAACAGATCTGTAATCAATATCTACCATTACAACCAGTGTAGTATACTTGAATTACACACATACACATATTTACTTAACATCATTTTCCGACATACAACTTATTAACAAGTTTTTCTTCCTAATTTCTTTTTCACTGACAATTCTCACCTAGTCTTATCTTCAATTTCACTCAAGTAACAAATTAACCTGCAACCATTCAGCCATTCAAAAAAATAATTACGACAAAAAATTGGGAGAAGGAGAAGGAAATCTGAAAGGCCATATGTGTGTAAAGTTCACAGAATACTTATCAAGCAATAAAAGTACTGAATTGAATACTATGGGGCTAAAAAGAAACTTTAAAAACTTTGCATAGTCACTCTTTGGTTAAAATGCCCTATGAGCAGAAAGATGCCCGGGACTACATAGCCATGTATGTTCTGAGCATATATTCTTTATTACGGCAACCTGCAAAAAGTAATCACAATCCTTTAGAGTAGGGCTAGATCTTAAGGTAATCTAGTCTAGGATTTCTCAACCTCAGCATTACAGACACTTTGGGCCAAATAATTCTTTGGAGCGGGGCGGGGGGGGGGGGGGCTGCCCTGTTCAGCATCCCTAGCCCCTACCCATTAGATACCAGGAGCATCCCTCCCCTAGGTGCAATAACAAAAAATGTCTCCAAATATTTGCAAATGTTCCTTGATGGAGGCAAAACTGCCCTCCATTACGAATCACAAAGATGTAGGGTGCCTGGATGGCTCAGTCTGTTAAGCATCTGACTTCAGCTCAGATCATGATCTCATAGTTTGTAGGTTCAGGCCCCGCACTGGGTTCTGTGCTGACAGCTCAGAGCCTGGAGCCTGCTTCAGATTCTGTGTCTGCCTCTCTCTCTGCCCCTCCCCCACTCATGCTCTGTCTCTCTGTCTCTATCTCTCAAAAATAAACATTAAAAAATGTAAAAAAAAAGAATCACAAAGGTGAAAATACCAAATTCAATGAAGTTAAGCTAGAGAGAGTTAAATAAATAACCAAAATACATGGCTATGGCACCATTTTTTTGATGTCATTTTTAAGAGCGATGAAATATCTACTGCATTTCAAGAGCCAGAGTGAAAAATTTTTACTACTTCTATTTGTAATTATGTCATGCATCCTATTTCCCAATGACTATCAACCAGGAAGGCTTAAGACATACGTTTGAGTTGTACTTTTTATAATTATGTTAAGATATATAGTAAGTTAGATTTTTATCTAGCTGCCATGCAGAATAATGTAAATAAGTAGACACCACGAATGACATGATTAACATTAATGTAATAAAGGAGGCACAATATTAAGGCCCCAATATAAGATATAAAGCCCACTACCTTGCTCAGTAAATATCAGAACAAATTAAATAATATAAATTATAAGACTTTGTATTTAACATTTATAAAATTGCCTAAATAAAAAACCTTTCTGGCTCTTGTTGCTTTTAGACTATAAGCTCCTAAAGGTCAAGGATCATTCCTGCTTTGATACTTTGCCTTGCACAGGACAAACCTCAGTTAAGAAGATTCCTTACTTGATGTTTCCTATTTGGAGCAGACTTTAATTTCCAGAGGTGATTATATTCCCTCCTATCCTAAATGCTCACCTATAATATCACCTTGACTATCTTTCCATCAAGAGGTAAAGGTAATGTATAACCAACAGAATGAGGTAGGAATGACACTATGTAACCTCCAAGGTGGGTGAGAAAAACTGAGAGAGCTTTCTGCCTTCTTCGCTGGAATACTCACGCTTGAAGACTTCAGTTGTCATATATGCCATCCAATTCCCTCTAAGGATGCTATGTTGCAGGAAGCCCAAATTAGTGCATGTGGAAAGACTGCACAGAAATGCTCTGAAACTACATGATGAGAGAAAGATGCCCAGCCACTCTAGCTGCTTGGTACCCTCCCTTTCCTTTATTACTCCACAGTGTACCTGAGCCAGTCCCTACCTCTTGAAAGACCCTGAGCTAGTACCACCTACGTAAAGCCTTCTAGAATTCCTGACCCATAGAAATCATGAGATAAATAAAATGATTGTTGCTTTAAGACACTAAGTTTGATGTCAATTATACTTTAACTGAAAAAGAAAAAAGATTCAAAGTTTGAGGTGATTTGTCATGCAGCACAGGTAATGGAACAGTTATCAGTACTGGGGAAGTATCTATACAATCAGTACTAGGACTGAGGGGCTGCTATAATAAACATCTAAAACATGTAGTATTGGCTTTAGGATCAAATAGTAACAGAATCTGGAAGGCTCCTGAGGAGGCCACTAATGAAACCTGGAAGGACCAAGGGAAGAATGTTAGTGGGAACTTTAAAGAGCTTTAAGGAAGATGCTGGTGAGGTGAGGGTTTAAAGGAAAGTGAGGAAAATATTGTTGGAAGTTAGAAGAACAAAAGTGTCACTTGTGGTAACATGAAAAATAAAAACTGTACTTAATAAACTTGATCTAGCCAAGAAGATTTCCTCAAAAAGAACAAAGATGATTGTTTAAAAAAATGAACTGAGTAAAATCTGGGAAGGAATGTAAAATGTCAGCCAGGAATTATTTAAGAAACGGCTTCTGAAGGGTGCCTAGGTAGCTTGGTCGGTTAAGCCTCTGACTCTTGGATTTCGGCTCAGGTCACAATTTCACTGTTCATGAGTTTGAGCCTGGCATTGGGCTCTGCACTGTCAGCACAGAGTCTGCTTGGGATTCTCTGCCCCTCCCCTGCTTGCACTCACTCTCAAAAAAAAAAAAAAAAAAAGCTTCTGACCATTGATCAACTCCATAAAGCAGATATAAGATTCTTTGTTAAGAACTCAGAAAGACCTAAAATAGTACCTCACAGAACCTTTCAGATAAATAAAAACTCACTTCAAATCTTAAAGACATGTCTCATAGAAACTCTACTGTTAAAGAGGCAGAATCTAAGAGTGTTGTTCCATAGCAACCTCATAAGGAACCCAAGATTGAAAAAGGCATGTCCCAAAGAGATTTGTGGGTATGGCTTTGATCTAATGGAGTAGATTGCTTTAAAATTAGATACATAGGAAATCTGCACAGTTTGAAAAAGAATCATATTGGTTTACACTTAAAGGGACAGAGACTGTAGTAAGTGAAAAGAGGCCTCTGGATCAAGGGTCAGCAAACCAGAGCTTAGGGGCCAAAGCCACCCATTTTTACAAATAAAGTTTTATTGGAATAGTCATGCTTATTCATTTACATATTGTTTGTGGCTGCAGAGTTGAGTAGTTGCAAGCTGGGAGCTACATTTAACAGCAGAAGTGAGTAACAGCAACAGAAATGACTTGGTCCTTTATAGAAAAAGTTTGCTGATCCCAGCCCTAGGGACTCACAACCTTTTATGGGCAGGAAGTAGGGTAAGAAGATGATTCAGTTGCAAACACAGGACTTTTTTTTTTTTTAATGAAAAAAGGATGACTCAGAGGGCAGAGCCAAGAGCCTCAGAGAACAACCAGAGAGTAGGACTGAACCCTCATTAAGAAACCATCAAACATGCCTAGTTGGAATTCAAAACTGTTACAGACCAGTGATTGCACAAAATTGTCCAGTCATTTTCCTGTGCTTGTCCAGCATTTTCCTATGCTGGTCCATGTTGGGTGTGTGGGCAGCAGGTAACTTACCACTTTAATTCACAGGTTTTCAGACCAATACTTGAGGAACTACACTTGAAAAACCACTCCTAAAGAGCCTCATCTGCAATTGCGCCAGATTCAGCTGACCCAACAGTGGCTTCAAGCTGATGCCAGGAAGGTCTTGGTGGGGGAAGAAGTAAGCATATCCTCCACAAAGGAGGAATATGAACTGGCATGGCCAGGAGGCTGACCATGGCCAACTGCACTTTCCAAAACAGCTTCAACAATACCTTTCAACTCGCTTGCTCAATTTTACATGTTCAAGTGAACATTTACAAGAATGTTCACTTGAACATTCTCTACATTCCCTCTCCTTGACTCTCAGAGGACATGTGACTGGCTTGTGACTGAAAGAATGAGGTGGTAGGAGTGCTGTGTGATTTCCATAGGTAGGTCAGAAGCACACGGCTCTTCTGCTTCCCTGCTGAAATGCTTCTCCTTGAAACCTTCGGTCACCAGGTAAGCAGTCCATTTACCCTAAAGCTACTGCTAGTCCTTGAAAAGACACTACAGGAAGAGATTCTGCCACTTTATGAAGAAACAGTGAGACAAGGTGCTATGCTGCCTGCCCTCTTCAGCCCCATCCAACTCTGACAATCCTGTGAAAGTCTCCCAAGCCAAAACTGTCCTCTTGAATTCCTGACCCTAAGACAATGAACTGAAAGAAATGATAAAATAACTTCTGCTGTTCTAAGCCACTAAGTTTGAGATAATTTGTTATGTTAGCCACACCTACTATAAATGATTTAATAAACTTTGGCTATTCGTTCATTTTCAAGTTTACTAGGCCCCTTTTACTCTATCAGGCAGGCTATATTTACCCGGTTTTACTTTTTTGTACCTGGTTTTGACTTTTCTGCTCTAATGTGCAATAACCTTATTAATATCAAACAAGCATGCAATGCCATCACTCATAAATTTACATTTGCTTTTTAGCCATGAAAGAATGATGCCAATCACAAATACTGTATTTCTCAGATCATTCTAGAAAAACTTGAAAATAATTTTGATATATTTTGGATCTTTTTTCCATTAAGTATTTCTTTACCTAGTCTAAAGTCGTTCAATACCTCTCACATATCTCAATATTTAACTTATTGGGTTAAGAACGTAACGGACAACTGAATCCACAAAAAAGCCCTACAAGTAACTCAGATCCTGATACACTATAACTGGCAGATACCTCACTTTTATTTTTTGAACAGTTGATGGAAGTTCTGGAATCAGCATCTTCTTTATACATAAATACTCAAATCCTGAACTCTCCAATCAAAGGCTCCACTGTAACGCCAATGTAGTTAAAAAAAATAAATATATTTGCGGTACATTTCACTATAGTTCTGGTAAAGACAGTGGGAGGGGAGAACTTTAAGTCTGTGGAGTTTCAATAAGAAAGAAAAGAAGAAAGAAAGGCTATATAACAACCATAAGAAAATAGAAAAGTTTTCCATTTGTTAACTTTTGTTTTAAACTATGACATTTTCAACCTGGAAAATTAGTCAAAAACTGTAATTACCATATTATAAGCTGAATGGGCAGCTGAGATATTTCGAGCAATTAAATTTTTAGAAGTACTCTACATTTTTTTCATATTAAACTGCACAATCCACCCAGAGCAAAACATTTTACCCTTAATCCCCTATAGACTCACCTCTAAGTTTTTAAGGGGGAGAGACGGGCTCAATTTCAGCTTATAATAACAATGACAACCTTGATGCTGGACATTTCCTCTATTACGGGATTTTGGAGTATCAATGGCACAATAAGATGAGATCCACTGTCTCCCCAAATATCCTCAATGTCTAAGAAATGTCCTAGTATCCTGATTGTGATTGTGATTATTCAAGTTAGTAACTCTAAAGGTAAAGCTCATGCTAGCGGACTTTTCGTCTCTCCAGCAAGCCTCCACCACCTTACCAATACAGAGGTGTATTTACTGCTATTCTTCTTACCACGGTTTCTGACCTGTCAACCTGAGTGCAAGATCGAGCAATAATGCAGGTACTGTATGTCTGACACCCTTCCAATAATGAAGCAATAAGTTGTTGGAATACAACTTAACATTGGGGCGCCTGAATACTTGGTTTAAAGGATTCATCTTGAAGGAATGATTTAGATAATATCCTGTAGGAAAAATAAGCGTCAGAGCATTTTGAATGTTGTTATTCAGAAAAAAATACCTAAAGTTAGACCTAAAATTCAGCACACGACAATAATTTATCATCCAAACTTTAGAATAAATTAGAGTGAGTGACAACACTACCTTCGCTTTTCTGACAACGTCTTAAATTCAAGAGTCTTCTCATTCACAAAAGGCCATTAAGCCTTATCATAAGCATAAACAAATACAGAGTTAATTCATATGCATTTTAGTGTTAAGCATGGGTTGTTTAACAGTCAGAGGAACAGATAAGACAGAGCCAGTCACCATTACCTTGGGCTTCTTCCAGTCATCCTGAGGTAGATATCATACAGGAATGCTGGGGCCTTATGGCTTACAGCAATCCAGTAATGATATAAAAGGTGATTGGAGGTTAGATTTACATTGGGCCGTCTGAAGGCCTGTTCGAGAGGATTCCTCTTGAAAGTGGAAATTACATGGTATTCTGAGGAAGAAAAGTTGTGTAACAGCTTTGATAATAACCATGTAATGAAGTTTTGAAAAACAAAAATCATGTTTTTACAAAGCAAAATATTTTACCAAAGATGTCAGAGTTCGCTCAATTAAAAAACAAACTTTTCTACTCTCGGTAATAGCTAAGAGAATGTGGGTATTAGACTGCTGAGCTCGGCGGGGGGGAGGGAGGGGTTTAGGACTGCCACTATTTATGAATTTTAATTAGATGAATGAATTTTTGCTAAAATTCACTCTTAAAAATCCTTTTAATGTTTTACCTATGTCAGTTTACAATGTCACTTTCTATAATTCACCTCTCACGATAGCTTCTTTCTTTCTGTTCCTCTTTCCAGATTCTTATTACTGTACTTACTTAAAAAAGAAAAGGAAAATCATCATCCTTTGCTTATGAATAATTAAGTTGCTCAAATTAACATATATCAACAAGCTTAAAACAACCCAAAATTAACTTCTGCTGTAATTTATTTAGTTAATACAATATCAATACAATCAAATCTATGATCTATGTTAATACTTTAATAGAAGCCTATGTTGAGATATCCACTTAAAAATAACGTTCAACTTTATTTTTACTAAACTTTAAAACAATGAGAGATTACGAAAAAACCTAACTCATTTCAGTGTTTTAAAATTCTTAAAAGAATACTATATAAATAATTATCATAAAATTAAAATCACCCTAGATTGTTTTTTTTCTCATATGCTCTAATGGTCAATCTTTAAATTGAAATAAAAATGCCACAGAAAAACCTAGGACAAATGACATAAAGATTTACTTTAAAATCAAAATTGTTCTGCAAGGGTAACAAAAATTGTTCAATGAGAGGTAAAATATGACCTATTACTAAATCAATGCCATAAATATATTTTACTTTAAATTTGAAAACATAAATAACTAAAAAATTATTCAATTTCAATAGGCTTTAAGTTTTATTATTCCCAATTTAGAATAAGCAACACAGTATACATACTCTGGATTTGTGAATGTAAACAGATTAACAAATGTAATAGAAAATATTCTGGCAAAAATGTATCCTTCTTGCTAACTCCTTATTTCTTTACTCTTGGGGCAGCTAGCTAGCTCCTGTGATATAATAACTCTTGTAGTTGGAAGGGATATTGCCTGTGGATAAACAACATCAGGACTGAGAGTACCCATAAGGGAGGGGGGAAAAAGCCCTGTTTCATTGCCACGGGCATCTGTGAGGGTTGCTGCAGACAGTAGCAGAAAAACAGTAAGGGTCAGACAAGAGTGGGCCAAGGAGGGAATATTCTGCAGGATATTTTTTAATTTGTGAAGCACTGCTAAGGATCACAAGGCAGTACTGGACTAATGTGGCAATTAAAATAATAAATTGGTAACTCAGTGGCTTTAACGCCTCATGGGTGTATTCTAACATAAAAATTCAGTGAACATTTGAAGTTCTTTAAGATTTATTCTAACATTCAAAAACACAGGTAAAATCATACCAACTTCACCCCAGTGGAAAGGATTAGTGCTGCCTGTTGTGCAGTTATACACCATGATGTTTCTTGGTCTGCAAAGACAAAGATCAAAGCAATGAAACATAAAAAGAAGCCAGACATATCCAATCTAAATCTTATACAATATTCAAGTGGAAAGACATAAGGATGATGGGTATCTTTTCTACATTGATTATTTTAAAAATTAACCTTAAAGGATTAATGTTTTTGTCTGAAGGACTATTTAGAACTACCCTTTTCCCCTCCCTTACCAAAAAAATTATTATAAGAAAATAACAATATTTTTTCTTTTCATATTTTTCTTCCTTATACTAGCAGGAGTATCTGTTTTTAAATGTAAGAAAAACAACAATGACAAACAACTACAGCTCATCCAATCTCCTTCCCATCTCAGAGGCTCTAGTTCTCTTTTACCAGAAACAATATACACATAAAATCATATCTCTCCTTTTTTGGGATATAAAATACAGACTTAAGGGCAGTTTATTAAGAAAAAAAGTATTAAGAATTACCTGTAAATGCTACTACTCCCTTTTAAAAAGAGGCCTAAGTTGATTCAAGCTGCTCTAGTGTGCCATATTTGATACATATAAGCCGTTCTCTGAAAGTTTCAGAGTTTTTATACATGGAGTTTATACCAAGTTTTAGTTTGGATTAAAAAAGCATCAGGGGGTTGGCAGGGTTTGGGGTTTTCTCATTTTTAATCCCAAATGAACTTGTCCCATCCTGTAGGTAATATATGAAAATTAACATTAATTCTTAATCATAGCTAATGAACTACTTGCTATATTATCTGTGATTAAACCAGTTCTTGCAATTCGAAGTGATAATACCTATATATACTGGTCAGGATTAATTAACATTAGTCATTAGCTCTGTTTTCCCTATGTAGTTACTATTATTTAACAAGCAACATTGTCACCTCATATACCTATTAACTCCGGAATACCAGGCTGCCGCAAGACTCGTGTTGACAACTACATCTACAGGAACAAGATCTGCAAGGGCATTGTTGGAGGCACGCATTGTTCGAAGAATTCCTTTCCCTGCCTTTGTTGAAATTAAAAACAACACCTTAAGATATATAAGCCAGAGTGCACATATAAGATACACAGAAAACAGAAAAATATGTAGAACGTTAAATCAATCAAAAGATTTACTTACCGCAATAAAGAGACCACTTGGTCCATTAAAGTTATCAATCCATCCCTAATACAAAAATTAAAAATAGAGTGAGCATAGAAACATTATAAAACTAGAGACTTATTATTTGAAATCTACAACCCCATATATATACTTAGCAGTTTTCTTCTAAAAACTAAAAAACAGACTAGATGCAGGCCAGGATATCTCTCTCCTTCCTAAACAAAAGCAGTCTTCCCTGAAGTCATTTTCAGAGAGTTACCTTCTCTCTCATTACTTAACTCTCTACAAAGAGAATTTTATAAAAAGGAGTCTATATCTGTCTAACATTTTAGCTAAATTAAACTTGTACAAGTTTGATTCTGTGCTATTTACTGAGGCTGCATACTGAGATTGGGGGGAAAAAGGAAATCCTCCTCAGAATAAAACAGAGGAAAAGAGAACACTTGTCAAAGCAACAAAAGAGACTATACTTCCTATCATTATAGAGACCTAGATTTTTCCTAAATCAATTCATCTGTTAGTTTATATCTGTTTTCTCTTACTCCAGGGATTCACAAATACTGTCATGTCCTGCTTTTCCACAGCAAATTATCATAGAAATGTCTTATACTTTTCTTAGCTTCTGATCTATACAGGGAGAAGCCTACATAAACCGTGGAAGGCCTTTCTCTTTTTGGTACTAAAAAGCAAATGATGTAAAATAAGGTCCTGAATATTTTCAGTTCTATTCCCTTCACCTACACAAGGGAAACTAATAAGTGAATACTTTTAAAAGCCAAAAAATGTTAATATGTCAGAGTCCAGTATCCTGTCGATTACAAAGAAAACGCATAAGGCAAGGTCTGCT
Source organism: Cryptoprocta ferox (assembly GCA_028646485.1). Taxonomy (NCBI): domain Eukaryota; kingdom Metazoa; phylum Chordata; class Mammalia; order Carnivora; family Eupleridae; genus Cryptoprocta; species Cryptoprocta ferox. The sequence goes on from CM053575.1 coordinate 42,432,655, forward strand.
TTGACTCCAGACAGTATCACAGCCTTTAATTCAATTTTTAAAATGTTTATCTGCATTTCTATATATGTGGCATTATGTTACAAATAAAAGTACCAATGAAAGTGTCTTTATAAGAACAACTTTGCCACAGTAAGCCATGCACAGTAAATAACACCTGCTCTTATATCAAACAACTGCCAATTCTTTTTATACAAAGATGAAATTTATAATTCTCAATTCCATTATTTACAAAGATTTCTAACAACTTACTGGAAAAGGTTCTTTCCAACTGGCACCAACAATCGATGGCCTTACAATCGCCACATTTAGCTTTGCTCCTTCTTGTTGTACAACATATTCTGCCAATGCTTTCGTGTATATGTATGTATTAGGTCTGTCTCCTATCAATTTTGGTGTGATATCATTTACCAGGCCATCATCCATCCACCTGGTTAACAAGGAAATTGCACGCAAAAATATTTTCAGATGTTTTACTAAAAAATCAAAACCACTTAACTTTGCATATTCAAACGTATCTGTTGCTCTGACTCAAATGATTTGACAACTTTTACTAAAAAAAAAAAAAAAAAGGAAGTTAATCTTACTTTCATTAAACATCAACTACAAGTCCACATCTCCTATAAACAATTTTTATATCCAAAAAAGGTCTGAAAACCAAGAGTTCTTTTGTAAATAATACGGTAGGTAGCAATAACTGATCTCAACTGATTTGTGGCCTTGTAAAAAACACCACTTAGGGTAAATATTCATACACTTCATATGTGTTTGATCAGGGGTGCTATCCCAGATCTAGTTATTTCATATTACATAATACACAGAGATTATATTTCCTTTCTGAAGTCCAAATAAATTCCAAAATTTAGATTTCAGATTAGGAATTACAGACCTGTATATAACGACCATAACAGCACAATACGTTAATTATAAACAGTTGCAATTAACGTATATTTACAATTAATATAAAAGATCTAGTGATCTAAGTAGTTCATGTAAAGCACTAAAAACTGTTATGTTATACGTTCTTACTAACGAGACTAACAAATACTAAGGTAAATGATCAAAATAAATTGAACCATGCTATAAAAATTCAACTAGCAATTATGAAGTCACAAAATTCCTCTAATTTTGTCAGTATCTCTGAAGAAAAGGTCCACTCTGATCATATATAAAAGGAGGGTGATATACTAGGTGATATCCATGGTCTTTCCAATTTTACATTTCCAATTCCAGTATGTATGTACCTGTTTGCAGATACTCTTTCTTACTGTTTATAATGTTACACAGACTTGTACACTCAGTGTACTGTCACACTCAAGATACCCATACTAACTGATGAGGAAGCACAAAAGAGAAATTATTAAGGTAAAGTTTTCTTCTGTATGTGGAAGTACTTTTTGTGTGTGGAAGAAAAAGAATCTAACAAAATTGAAAGGAGGTTGCTACTCAATTTAGGAAAAATTCCATAGTGGAGAGGAGTCTTAAAAATTGGAACATTTGCTACATTAAAACAACAACAACAAACTGGCTAAACCAAGGAGACATTAGGCAGGAAGACTTCTCACTGGGAGTGAGTTCACAGAGCCAATCCAAGAGTTACTCTAAAATGATCTGTTAGCTAGATTTCTTTGTAAACAAAGAAAGGAGGTGCAGAATTAGAAGGTTATAAGCTCTTTCTCAGAAACTTAGATGTCTGGATATACCAATTGCTAAAAAGAAAAAAAGTAAAACACTTCATTAACTTCTACATTCAACTTTTCCCAGAGATATTAAACACTTCTGACTACTGACCTGTGGAGACCATGAGGTAAACATTTGGGACTATCTAAGAAATAGAGTTACAAAGCAGAAACCAGGGAATTATAATAATGTTTTGGTAAGCTCCCATTCTTATTTTATTTATTTTCTTATAATCTGTCTGCTTCCTCACACTGATTAGCAGGAAAGCCTTAAAGAAAAAGACTTATTATGTGCTTATTTTAGGAGAAAACTTGGAGAAGCAATGACTACTCTATAGTGCCCTTTGGAAGAAAATAATTTGAGAAAGCAGGGGACAGTAACTGAAAGTGGAGAGGATTTCTGGGAAGAAAGGAGGCCTAAGGGAAACAGACAAGAAAAAAGGAGAGAAAGCCCACGGGGCTATTATATGAGGATTAACAATTATGTTTAGATATGATGGACATGGATATTTTCTATAATTCCAGTCCATTAAAGAAGAAAAGACCCTACTTTTTGTTTTTGCTCTGATCCTGTTTGTTTCACTTTATGAGATAGTGCAGCCTGAAGCAAATGAAGTCTTGGCCATGCAGACTCCACTTACAAATACACTTCCATCAAATACAAATATTTCTCAAACAGTAATTGCTGATAGGGTCCCAGACCTCAGAAAGATGATAAACAGTAACACTAGGAATATCAACTAAAGGACTGGGACTAATTCCCTAATAATTGAAGGTCTCTCTATAGATATACTCCATTGGGGGGAAAAAGGGTAATTTTTTAAAATCATTTAGGACCTTGCTATTGAACAGGCAGTCGTTAGTCTCCATGGGTATCAGGCACTTCTTATAGTTGCTAGATTAACTCCCTGGAAAATAGAGGCCCTAATATCATGGATGAGCTATTCAGACACCTTCCTCCAACCTCCAATTTTGATCATGCCTGGTCAAAAGTGCAAGCTCAGCCCTGACTTCATCAGTTGTGCAGATATAAATCTATATAATAAGAAGTATAGAGAAATATGTAATAATTTGTTGAATAAGAAGAGATAAATGTATACATACATGTAGGTGGAGAGACAGAAGTGGAGGGAAAGAGAAACTGAAACAGACCAAGAGACACATATAAACAGATAAAACTTTGGCTCCAAAGTTTTGGGATCAAAGCAAGTGTGTATAAATTTAAAACAAACATACTCTAAAGAATCAATCAGTTTCTTGGGATCCACAGGAGGTGGATAGACTACTTCATCAATATGCTTTCGATTGCAGTAGGCATATGCTGTTGATACATGCATGAATACTTCCAGATTCTTCATTTGTTGTGCAAGGAGAATAAGCTGACGTGTAGCAATCACATTTAACTGGACAGCATCTCTGTAAAAGAAAAAGTGACAATGAAAAATTGGGAAGCTTTCCCAGTGAAAAATTCGAAAGTAACTGATTTCACCTGCTAAAAAAATTTTATTTCCATTAGGAAGAGAGAGATTTTTGTTTCTTTACAACTGATCCCTTAGGTCTGATTTTGTGGATTTCAATATAAAGAGCATCCATTCTATCCATTGTGTTTAAAAAGATTTTCTGATTATAAAAAAAACCTCATAGTAGGATTTAAAAAATAAAAGTACAAATTAAAAATTTTAAATAACCCAGAAATAAACACTGACAACTTCAGTCTTTGGCTTTTATACATACATTTTGAAGTCATGTTAGACTTCTCTTCCACTTTGATTTTTAGAAGTATACTGTTTCAGGATATGGAATTACAAAGGAGAAGAAAGCAGAATGGTTAAGCAATTTTAAAATGCTATGGCAGAGTCACCAATAAGGGTAAAACAATCAAAGAAAATTCAGAAACATAAAGTTATATTAACATATAATCAAGAATATGCTTATTGCCCTGTGTAGTAATTAATCCAAACAATTTTAAAGACTAGCTTACAAAATTCAAAGGGGTATTATAATAAAATGGGTACATTTAATCACAAGATTCAAAAATGATCCATATATTATTCTGTTCTTGAAATTTATTCAAAGTAAGTAATTTCACAAATGCAAAAATAAATATGTAGAAAACTAATCAATGAAGTATCATCTAGTAATAGCAAAAGCCTAGAGAGCCTAAATATTCACTATGAATGAAATGAATAAACTTCAACAACGTAGGTATTTTATCACAATGAAAGAAAAGAGTCATTTAAAATAATTATATGACAACTATAAAAACATGGGAAATCTGCATGAATATTTTTAAAATACACACATTATAGAAAGTAAAGCAGGATTAAGAACAAGACTCTGGAGTAAGACCTGGCTTCAGACCTGCCCTACCTATCAGCTAGCACTTGGTGACACTGCGTCATCAGTCAAGCACTCAGGCCTCAGTTTCCTCACCTGTAAATGGGAACTATAATGGAGTCTACCCACTAGGATTTGTATAAAATTAAATAAAAAGCTTACAAATATTTAGCATTATTCCTCAATAGGTATTGAAACAAGCATTCAGTAAATATTACTAAAAGTAATGAGATGGTGGGTAGTTTTTGCTTTCTATTAAACTTTCTATTAAATATTTATAGCTTGTTATTTGAATGGAAAAACATATATAATAATACCAGTAATACTGTGCTAAAACTGGCAAAGTAATACATTGCTGGTGACTACACAGCTAGAACTGATCCAAAAGAGATTAAGACAAAGTAGTAACAGGAAGTACAGAAAGGATATAATTACTAATCTAGTTAACCTACTGAAATTATCTCAGAGGAAAAACTTGGCCTAACCCTAATTTTTCAAAGAAAGATATTAAAATTCCCTAAATTTACTATACCTAGGAAACATTACATATATTATAGTATATCAACATGGTAGAATACCATCACATCACAAAAACTTTAACTATGAAAAGAATTAGAAATGTGGAAATTGTTATGTTCAAAGACAGACAACAGAAGAATTTTTTTAAAAATAACCATCAATGGTTTTAAGTACTTTCCAGAATTATTACATTTTCAGTATTTAAGAAGAAAAAAAATCCAATTATTCTTTTAAAAGGTTAGGATAGGTCACTGATAGAATCTGGTCCACTTGACTCTAAAGCAGGGCTTTGATGTCTATCGCCTTTGCACAACAATGGGGATGGGGAGGGTACTGTTTTGGAAGAGGTGTACAAAGAATATTCTGTTACAGGTTCCTGAGGACGGGACAACAAGTTCTGGGTCACCAAGAACAAGAAATAATTCATGAGAGAAAAACTCCTGTGCATTATTTTTTCTTTTAATTTAATAGTATCCGAGGGTTCATGAAAACATACGAGGAGGTTTTTTTTTAATGAAATCATTGGTTTGAGATCTTACAATCAGGAGTGTATCTTTTTTCTTCCTTATCTCAACTGAGGGAGGTGGGGAAATCTGCTCAAATGGAATTCCAGCAAAAAAGACATTTCACAGAGAAGATACAGTCCATTAGACTGTAAGGCAATATGCTATTTTCTTTTGCATTTGCAAAACAATGAAGCTAGAAAGAATAATGTTTTGTGAGCAGTACACAAAGGATATTCCTGTTACAGGTTCCTGAGGACAGTGACAGAATTTCTGGGTCACTGAAAATAAGGAATAACTTCAGAGAGAACACTTCTGTACCTATCTACTACTCCTGTATCTGAGAGCCCAAACCTGAAGGCATATTATGCCCATATAAATAACTTCTAGTATCTCTACAATGCTAATAATCTCACTCTACTCTACCACCATTCAATTTTTCTCCAGTGTTCTTCAGGCTGAGACCCTGACATGTTAGATCAGAAGGCATTTAATACTAAAAAATATATATAATATTCTCATGGTTTCATTATATGGAGTCATAAATGTATCTTATATAACATTAGCTTTTGAAGGAAGGGGCAAAATGAACAAATCTTTATAATTATGATCCCCGTCATTAATGCAGACATAGAAGCCATTTCAAAAAAAAAAAAAGAAAAAAAGAAAAGAAAGAACTCAACTTTAACTGCCAATAAATTTTCTTGTTCATCTGTCTTGTATAGACATTCTGGACTGTTCAAAATCCGCGTTGATGGTGGTGCCTGGGTGGCTCAGTCCGTTAAGCATCCAACTTCAGCTCAGGTTATGATCTCATGGTTCATGAGTTCGAGCCCCACGTCAGGTTCTGTGCTGAAAGTTCAGAGCCTGAAGCCTGCTTCTGATTCTGTGTGTATGTCTCTCTCTGTCCCTCCCCCATTGGTACTCTCTGTCTCTGTCTCTCTCTCAAAAATAAACATTTTAAAAAAATTATACAAAATCTGTGTTGATAATACTTCTAAGACCTTACACCAGAGATCTCATGCTTGCCAAGACAGACACCGGAGTAGATTGGGGCACTTGGGTGGTTCAGTCAGTTAAGAGTCTGACTCATGATTCTGGCTCAGGTCACAGTTCCACGAGATCACGCCTCACATTGGGCTCTGTGCTGACAGCACAGAGTCTGCTTGAGATTCTCTGTCTCCCTCCCTCTCTCTCTGCTCCTTCCCTGTTCACGCTTACTCACACAGTCTCTCAAAATAAATAAACATTAAAAAAAAAAAAAGAAAAAATGTAGATTGTTGGACCTCATCCTCACACACTTTGTAATGTCTGAATTGAAGCCTGGAAAACTATATTTTAAATAAGCTCCCAAGGCCATTCTGTTCTCTCTTACCCCCTTCCCCACTTCTGAGAAAATGCTTCCTAAATGAGACCTCATCACTACTGCTGCTGATTTTTTTTTTTAATTTAATGAAGATACAGATATAGATGTCCAGGGACCAATTAATCAATCTTAACAAGGCATCCAGAGGTCTTGCTACAAACTAATATTCCTGGGTAATATCCCAAACCAGAGGGTCTGAATTTTGCAAGTATAGCCTAAGATTCTGCATTTTTAATACATTTTCCAAGAATTCCTAAGATTTATAATGCATTCCAAAGTGGAGAGTTGATGCCTTTAGACTCAATAGCTTCTTGATCCCTTCTCATCATCCATCTTTACTGCCACTCCTTTCTCAACACCTACTCTCATATTCATAAGTTCATATTCACATATTCTCATATTCAAATTGCTACATCTCTGACATCTCACACCAGTTTCTTGATCCTTTACTCTCAACTCCACAGGTCCTGTCTGACCTACCTTAAGGGCACCAAAACCCAGGATCAACTATTTAAGAAACTCCCTTCATTATCCTCAATATCACTCTCTCGTCTTCCTTATGTCAGTATTTCTCTAAAATTCATAATCTTGATACCCACTTTTTCCCATCTCAAGGTTTATAAACCACCATATCTAAAAATAAATGAGCTCTACCACTTCTCAATCCTCACAGAACTTAATGTATGCTCTTCAGTAACTCCTTATTTTCTATGCTATGTTATGGTTATTTAAGCAATCCATCTCCCTTATTAGACTATATGGACTTTGCAAACAGGATCTCTGTGCAATATCTTGGTTTCTCCCAAAATATTGGGTATAATATTGGAAGTAAAATCTGGGTTATTTTTTGCCCTGGCAATAAAGACTTTGTGCCATTTTTTTATTGTGAGTCAACTTAAAAAATGATTATAAAGAATAACTTTTTTTAAGCAGTTACTACATACCACCTACGGTATTTTAGAATGTATGGCCCAAATCTAATGCTGCAATATTACCACTTACATGTTAATATCCATTAAAACTCCTTCACAGAAAACATTCATTTCAATGTTTGTTTGAATTGAATTTCAATGTAGTGCCCATGGTTAGGTCAGTAAATATAGATGCCTTGACAAGGCAAAAAAGTTTATAATTCCTCTATAATTCCCCTTCCACTATGAGATTGCTAGTAAAAGAAAGAATAATGAAAAGATTCCCTTTCGTTAATGGTAGCCCTGTTTACCCCGAGGAGGATAGAGAGAGAGAGGAGGTTCCATGAAAGTTTGGCTCGTAAAAGTTACTTTGAGGAGTTTCACCCTAATTAATGTTGCTTGTCTGCAGATCAATTTCCCCTTTAAAAGCACCTACAGCACAATTATCTAGTAAATATATACTTTTTTTTCTTGAAAACAGTTTCATAAGGCTGTGTGAATGTTCTTTTGGTTATGGAAAATAATGAAAGCTAGAACTATGGGTTGAAATATCTTTTAGGCTAACTATTTAATACTCGAAACCTACCTGTAATCACACTATCCAAAGATAAGTGGCAAGTATTGAAAGACGTATCTAAATACACATACATGTACACAAAACTTTTAGGAAAATGAGATTCTACCATAGCTCTACTAAGATTCTTTTGTCACTTTTGAATCTGAACACATAACAGCTGCACAGAAACAACTAAAAAGTAAATAAATCATTATCAACAGATAATAAAAGATAAAGTCAAAGTTAAATCTAAGGTACGTAATTCCAAAGCTCATGTCCTTTCCGGTACACAGCGCTGCCTTGGCTTCCTCAAGTATAAAATGGACTTGCCCACAATATCACAGTGGTAACATTAGCATAGAATAAAATAATGCATGAGAAAATACCCTGAAAACTATAAAGTACAATTAAAGAAATGTAAGTGACTATTACAGTGTCCTCACCTGGAATATGGGCAACATATTTTAATGCTTTGGCACTGAACTGTCATGTTATATATATAACATTTATATATTAAATCAATTAAGGTTTATACTTCTATGTAGAAGACTTTATGGGAAATAATCTCAAAACCCTTTATAATCAAAATTTAACTTAAAAACATTCTAAGAAGGCCTTCAAGTTAATTGTGAAGCCTAAAATAGTCTGCACCATTTTAACTGGCATACAATTGACTATACAATTAGATTAACATTATAAAATGGTATTTTTGAACATACCATCAAAAAGAATCCTTTAAATAAGCACCATTATTTGAAATGGATATTTGTTAATTTTTTTTTAAATAGTAAACATTTAAATTTTTTTTTCTTGAAACGGGCATCCGGACAGAAGTCCAAATTATTTTTCTAATTAAATTTATGTCCAGTGTAGCCTGTCCCTAACATTGCTACCAAGTTTTAAAACATAAACAAGGTATGACTTAATTTTATAAGCCATTTTATCTTATACCGCAAAACCTGAGCCTAATTTTTTTCTAATTTTCAGATGGATATGTGTGGAGTGGAAAAATAAAGCCACTGGGGTATATACAGGCTTTTGAAAAAATGGAGAGAGGAGGAAACAAACACTATTAGTTGTTAAGACTAACACTCCTACTGAAAGTAAATTTCTTTTTTACTCTGTACTTCCTGCCCTACACTTAAATTCATGCCAACTTCTTCTAATACACAGACACTAGCTATCCAATGTTTTCAAACTGATAACAAGGAGAAAACTCTTTTCTTTAGGTTACCAAAAGCTACAATTAACACAGGGCAAAGTTTCGCTTTCAAAACAATTTGACTAAAAGGAATTCAAGTAGATCTTTTAACTATGCTGAAGTTCAAATATCATAAAAATACCTTTACTTACCTTAAATTTTCATTAAACCTTACTGTAGCTGCACAGTGGAATATAATATTGATAGAATCTATGATGATCTCTTTATCTTCTTCACTAAGAGCCAGTTTGGGTTGGGTGAGTTCACTGTTGATCGCTATAACTTTCTCTCTAAAATCTGGATTTTCATCTCGCAATCTGTCAAAGAGCTATCCAAGGGGAAAAAATATTATAGGGCAGTATTTTTCAACTTTCTAAAACCCATTAGCACCCCACCAACAATCGCTATTCTTAAAACTTCAACTACGTTCATCCTAAAATTGCTATTCTTAATTGCCATCATTCTGTTTATAAAACACCCTATGAATCCCACATTGTTATCCTCATTTTACAGATGAGGACTCTGAGATATGGAGAGGTTAAGTAACTTGCCAAGGACACAGAGCTGGTAGTTTGCAGGGTTAAATTTGAACTGTCCACGCCTTTGCTGACTAGATTATAGTGTCCCTCAGAATAGATTTAAGCAGTATATACATCAGGACAATGTTTAAAATGATCATTCAGATTTCTAAAATCCAGATCTTAATTTGTCACTTCATCTTATTTTAGTTTTATTCCATTTCAGTAGATTACAGTACAATACCATTATTCATAGTCTACATAAAATCTGAGACCAAATTTTTTTAAGGGGAAAAAAATATGTTGAAGGAAAAAAAATATTGATAAGCAAATAAGCAGATTAGAATCTGGACAAACTTGAGAAATATCATATATAGAGGATTCTAACTTGAAAATTCAATATTATTTAAGTATTCCAGAAGGAATAAATTAACTAAAGATTCAGTTAGACCCCAGAATGATTACAGTGTAAAGGCACATTCAGTTTTGAGTCAAATTTAAATTCTCATCCTAGATTTTATAGAAGAACACTGATGCCATCTCCAGATCACTCCTCTATTACACGTTGACTCTCCACTTCATTTAAAGTCCACACTTGCAGTTTAAGCAGAGATTCTCAGTCTGGGAAGAAAGTCTATACAGCATATATAATGTTCACTTTCACTTCCTAAATGTATATAACAGTGTTCCCTTCCACTACTGTTAGCTAGTGAGACTTCAATATTAATGTGTTCTTATATTAATTATTACATATCTACTAAGTACTTCAGATGAGCCAGCACTTTATAGACACTGAGAAAACAAAGCAACAATCTTTGCCTCAAGCTATTTAGAGTCTGACTGGAAAAATCAGACAAACAAACAATTAATATACAGTGTTAAAGGTAATAAAATAGGGATAATATTACAGTGTTATGGGACTGTATAGGAGAAACAACTAATTGAGCTAGGGAAGGACCAGAGATTATAAAGGAGAAGAACAGTGTTCCAGACAGAGAAAGCAGCATGTATAACCACCTGGAAGTGAGAGAGCATTTATGTTTGGGGAGTTAAAAAGAATTTAGTAAGACTTAGCCAATGACAACCCCTCAGGGTAAGGAAATGTAAACTCTACAAGGACAGGGACCACATCTACTTCACTCAGCACACAGGCTGTAGATAGCCAAGCGCCTGGCAAGATGTAGACTGATCAACACTTGTGAAGTGAATAAAGTCATTAGGTGGAAAACACTGGAAGAGCAAGGAGTACAGTTATGCAGATACAAGTTCAGTTTTCCGAAGGATGGGTGCGAGGTGCCTATGTGACATCCAGAAGACAGGTCTAGTAGAGACAACAGGCTCTGTGGATCTGGAGTTCAGGGAAGATAAGAGCCAGGCCACGCAAACAGATTTTACTAACCGCACACAGGTAGCCCTGGGAATAGAAGATCACCCAGGTAGAAGCAGTGATGAGCACCCAAGGTCCAGACTAGATGAAGATTTTTCCAAATCTAATTTAAAATACAACCATTTGTCTCACATAAAACAGAAGGTGCTGAGTAATCACCTAACTGGATCTAGTAAGAAGAGATCAAGGCCTAGAACAGAACTCAGAAGAACATCAATATTTAAGGGGTAAGCAGAAAAAAAGAAACCTGAGGAATGACCAGAAAAGTACTTTTAACACCTTGAATTCACACTTTTCATTCTCCGAGATTGCCAAGGACCTTTGACTCCCCTTCATATCAGATACCTCCATCACCAAGATAGGCTGCTTCGCAAGTTACATCTCAAACGTGATACTCTTCCCTTCTCTAGCTACCACCTTTTTATTCAATACTATGTCTTCCGGTGCTTTTAATTCACCGGTACCCGAATTAGTTCCTCCTTTACTATGTTCACTAATGCCTGCTTTGATATACTTTATTTCCTTTCTAGAATTTATTTTGTGGTTAATTATTTTAATTCAATCAGCACCATCCTAATGGCGTTTCTTTTCCCAGAGACATTCATCAGTGGTTCTCACATTGGGGAAATTTTAACCCCAGGGAACATCTGGTGATGTCTGAAGACATTTTTGGTTGTCACCACTGGGAGTGGCGGGGGGAAGGAGCTTCTGGCATCTAGTGGGTAGAAGCCAAGAATGCTGCTGATCACCCTACAATGCACAGGACAACTTCCAATAACGAAGATTTATCCTGTCCAAAATGTTAATAGTGCTCAAGTTGAGAAACTGTATTATAAGACAATGTCCCACTACAGTATATGCTCTTAGCCTCTGTTCTTTACTCCTGTTTCAAAATCACAGCAGACTTTACCTTTAAGTTTCTTACTAACTTCAAGTGTATATTCACTGATACTTGACATAAAAAGAACTCATCTTATTGATTTACCAGCAATGCTGTATACATAATGGGGAATGAGTGGCCTCGGATTAAGGATTTAATTCCAGGAAGGAATTAAAGGCATAAGATAAAATGACACAATTTTATGAATTACTTTAGTTAAAATTTAGACAAATATATGAGGACAAAGTGTCTTTATACTGAAAATAATGGTCATATGTTTAAGGCTAAATCACGTAAGTTCAACAAAATTTCAGGCTTTAAGTGTAAGGTATGCTTTTTCTTTACAAATCAGACTTACCGTGGAGGCAAGTCTTTAGATCCACAGCCCTGGAGGCCCCAGAGAAAATGTCCAAATCTTTGACATTTTACCCAGGCCCTCAATTCCAACCAAGACGTTAACTTCAGTAACTGTTCCTACTTGTTCTCTCTTGACACTTTTATACCCCCTCTTCCCTCTTAAAAAGAGTCTAGCCTGTAGGCTCCATTATGGCAAGGATTCTATCTTATTTATTCCTCCATTCAACCCCCTACATGAAGTCAAGTGCCCAGCACCGAGTATGCACAGTAAATGTTTTCTGAAATATAAAAAATGAGTAACAATAAATAACCTCTCACTAGGGGAGGGAGTCGTTAGGAAGGGAATTAAAGCATACTAATTACAAGTGATTAAAAGGTACCAGATACAACCTAATAACTTAAAGACTACATAGCTACTAAAGTAAACTTACTATCAACGAATGTCAGATAAATTCATACGTTCTGAGAGAATTCAAAGCTTAGGATTATGAAATAATTTTACTTCAGCTCATTTCCATTTTTTTCTTAGCAATATTTTTCTAAAGGTTTAAAATGCATGACCTATTCAGGTATCCCAAATTACCCCTCTGTCATCATGTTCCTTTGTCAAATAATATGTGACTTTGCTACTCCCTAATACTGTTGTGGGGAACAATCAGTGCTTACAAATTTTTAAGTGTTATCACAGCAATGTGTAGTTAGAAACTACCTCTTCATTATTATTATTCTGAATACTATTTAAAATATCTAGTAATTACAAATAATATGTTTCAAATATTCTAAAAACACATTAAGTATCTACCATATAGCTATTTTAGAACTTGTTATACAGGGGCACTTGGCTCAGTCGGTTTAGCGTCCGACTTCAGCTCAGGTCATGATCTCACGGTTCGTGGGTTCGAGCCCCGCGTCGGGCTCTGTGCTGACCGCTAGCTCAGAGCCCGGAGCCTGCTTCAGATTCTGTGTCTCTTTCTCTCTCTGCCCCTCCCCTGTTCACGCTATGTCTCTCAAAAATAAATAAAATGTAAAAAACAAAAAACAAAAAACAAAAAACAAAAAACAAAACTTGTTATACAATTTTGCCCATCACAGAGGAAAGCTTTCTTTCTCCTCCTTATCATAAGTCATATCCCATTTATTGCCATCCTGTAGGATATTTTTTTTTTTTACTAATTTTTTTCAGGACACTGAAGAAATAAACTGAGCTGTTGATGATTATAGTAATTATACATAGAAATACACATTCTTTTCTCCCCTCTAAATGATCATTTTCTACACTTACCTTGCCACTAATAATTTCTTCTACTCGTTCTTGGGGTGTCTGTCCAGCTTTCTGCCTCACCAAAACATACACTGAATTCACCTTAGGACAAGACCTCAGCAACTTTTCCAGAAGTACCTTCCCTAGGAAACCGGTAGCTCCAGTGAGGAGGACATTCTTGCCTTCATAGTATTCTGGGATTGAAACCATTCTGATCCTAAGGAAAACACAGCAAATAAACATCAGTTCAAAGATTTATGTTAATTCTTATGTACTAAAAATCTCTTGCTATTCAAATAAATAGGTAAAAATCAAAGTTGAATGTTAACAAAAGAGGACTTTAACCTCTGGTTAACTGTAGTAAAGTGGAAAGAAAAACAAACCACAAAATTGACTTCCGATCCCTGTGTTTTCTGCCTGGATCACCTCAGACAAGTCACTCACCTTCTCTGCGCCTGGATTTCTTTACTTCAGTTTGTACTAAATGACCTCGAAAAATTCCTTCCAGCAATAAGAACCCAAATCTTAATTTAAACCTCAGTTAAACCCTACACACAAATGAATTCTATTTTGCTGTCTCCAAAAGGATTTATACCACCAGATAGAGGTCAGCAGCAAGACTCAATTGCCTAGCTTGTATAACATGGTGGGGTATCATATTTGCCTATCATTACCAGTTGTAACAAGAAGAGGTAACATCAAGTCCCTTCTCTTCCATGTCTGTAGTGACAATATATCCAAAAGGTACTTAAAACTCCCTTTTTAAAAAAGTCATAGTAAGAAATACATGAGCTGAATTATCCTCCTTGTCTAAATTCCACTAAAACAGCAGAAAAGACAGTATACTAAGAGAATGAACAAACAAAAGAACCATGATGAATGGAAAAAAACAAGATGCAGAAGGATTCATGCAGTATGTCACTGTTCAAAGCTCAAACACATTCAAAACAATGCTCTTTATTGTTCAGAAATGCACACACAAGATAATATTAATAGATGCATGAGAGGGAGGGCAATACAATCAGAGAATAGGAACTTCAATTTATGTCTTCTTTAAGCTAGGGAGTAGATACATGTGTTTTGTTCTAACTTTCATATTTAAAAAAATGATAAATTCATAACAGTCTATAAAGATAAGAAACAGACCCATTAACAAGCAGAAAGGAGAGAAGTAGAGTTTCTAAAAGAAACAGATAAGACTAAGTTGACAGAAAAGCCGTAGCAGAAGAAATAGCAACCCACACAAAGCAAGCATAGGAAAGGACTTATATGGAGGCAAGAAATGTCCCAACTCCCTGAATAGAAAACACCAAGCCCAGAATCAAGAAACTGAATTAAAGGGGCACCTGAGTGGCTCAATCGGTTGAGCATCTGACTTCAGCTCAGGTCATGATCTCACAATTGTGGGTTTGAGCCCCAAGTCAGGCTCTGTGCTGACAGCTCAGAGCCTGGAGCCTGCTTCGGATTCTGTCTCCCTCACTGTCTGCCCCTCCCCCACTTGCACTCTGTCTCTCTCTCTCTCTCCCCCTACATAAATAAACATAATAACAATAAAAAAATTTTAATAAAAAAAAGAAACGGAATTAAAGCATAGGGAAATCAGGGGTGCCTGGGTGGCTCAGTCAGTTGAGTGTCCAACTCTTTGTTTCGGCTCAGGTCATAATCCCAGGATAGTGGAATTGAGCCCCATGTTCAGGCTCCGTGCTGAGGGTAGAGCCTGCTTAAGATTCTCTCTCTCTCCCCCTCTTCCCTGCTTGTGCACACACTCTCTAAAATAAAAAAATAAAATAAAAGTCATAGGGACATGACTTTTATTTTATTAAAGGATTGCTCACAGAACAGCAGAAATTAAAGAATTGCTCACAGAACAGCAGAGCCACTCATGACAGTCTTACATCTGGTAAAACTTGAGCTCCCAAGGCTTAGTATCCAGATCTGCTGAGAAGAACATCCGGCATGGGTGCTAGGGACAAAAGAAAAGTAGGGCTGAGCCTGACACTGCTCCAGATATCCACAAATAGTGGCGGACGTGGAGAATCAAGAGAGAGGAAACTAAAGCAACGAAAGAGAAAAGTCTCAAAGCACTTGAGCCCCAGAATAAATTTTAGGTCCTAAGCCTACCTATCTGGCTGCTGTTGGCCCTTAAAACAAATTCACACAGGGGTGCTAGGTGACTTAGTCAGTTAAGCGTCCAACTTTGGCCTTGGTCATGATCTCGCAGTCCGTGGGTTGAAGCCCTGCACTGGGCTCTGTGCTAACAGTCAGAGCTTGCAGCTCAGAGCCTGGAGCCTGCTTCGTATTCTGTGTCTCCCTCTCTCTCTGCCCCATCCCCCCATTCAAGCTCTGTCTCTGTCTCTCAAACATGAATAGACGTTAAAAAATTTAAAAAAACAAACTCACAAAGAACTCTGCATCAGTAATTTCATTTAGAGAAAAGCTCTTTTGGAAACAGACCTCAAAAAACTGAGAGGAAGCCAGCCAGTATCAGCCACCAAAACCAACCACCCTGATCCTTTATAAATATGAACAGATAACCAAAGATCACCAGATATTTAAGAAATACCTAACAAATTTAAGAAGAGCCAAAATGAAAGGCAACAGAATTAATCACAAAGGAAACAAAGGCAATAAAATTTTTAGAGAATTTAAACTCTAAAGAAATTCTCCAACCATTCACAAGAATATTGCATCCATAAAAGAGCACAGTATATGAAAAAGGAACAGAAGAATAAGAAAGCATTTGAAAATCCAAAATTCAGATGTATAGAGAAAATTCAATAAACACATAAATAAACTATTAGAATTAAATGAAGGTAAGAAGGTCACTAAATACAAGGTTTACACGGAAAAAAGCAAATGTATTTCTATATATCAGCAACATGGAAAATGAGGTAACAACAACAACAACAACAAAAAACAATACTACTTATGATACCATCCCAAACACCAAAACACTGGAAAACAGCAAGTATTGAAGAGGACACAGAGAAACTAAAACCTGTGTACAATGCTTGTGGGAATGTGAAATGGGTCAGCTGCTGTGGGAAAGGTTGGTGGGACCTTAAAAAGTTAAACACAGAACTATATGACCTTGCAGTTCCATTCCGAGGCATGTACCCCAAAACTGCCAACAGGTACTCGAACAAGTACATGTACATGCATGTTTACAGCAGCACTGTTCACAACAGCCAAACGGTACAAACAGCTCAAAATGTCCATCAACAGATGAACGGATAATGAGGAATGAGCTTCAAAAACACACTATGGGAAATAAGTCAGATACAAAATATCAATACTGTAGGATTTCATTTATATGAAATATCCAGAATAAATAAATCCAAAGAGACAATGCATACTGGGTGGCTGGCAGGGGCCGAAGAGTGGGGAGAGTGGACAGTGGAGAGAAACTACTTAAGGAGCTTTACTCCGCAGTGATGGAAATGTTTTGGAACTAGATGGAGGTGGTGGTTGCACAACACTGTGAACGTACTAAATTGTTCACTTGAAAATGGTTCATTATATTGTATAAATTTTACCTCAGTAAATTGTCTTTTTAAACTACCAGAAGTTAGAAGTAAATCTGAAAGATATTTGAGACCTCTATTCTGAAAACTACAAAACACTGAGAGAAATTAAACAATACCTAAAATAAATGAGAGATTTACTACATGCCTGGATTAAAAGATAATGTTATAAAATGCCAACTTACCATCCTGAGATTCAATACAATCCCAATCAAAATCTAGCTGTTTTTGTGGATGGAAACTAAGATTCTAAAATGTTACAGAAATACAAAGGGCCAAGAATAGCCAAGACAAGGACTAAAAACAACAAAGCTGGGGAACTTCATTACCATATATCAAGATGTATTATAAAGCTGAAGGAATGTGGTATAGAACAAAGAATAGTGCAGTCAATTCACTATCCATATAGAAAATGAATTTTGGGGGTCCCTGACTGGCTCAGTTGGAAGAGTGAGCAACACTTGATCTCAGGGTCATGAGATGGGTGTACAGACCACTAAAAAAATAAATAAAAACTTAAAAAAAGAAAATGAATCTTGACTTCTACCTCACATTATATACAAAAATGAACTCCAGACTACATACTAAATGTGAAAGTAAGATAATGACATGCCTAGAGAATGACAAGGAACATTTCCATGATCTTGGGGTAGGCAAACATTTCTCAAATAGGACACAAGAAGTGCCAACCACAAAAGAAAAAATACTGATAAATTGGAGGACACTAAAATTAAGTTCATCCCATAACACTATAATAAGGAGAAAAGACAAATTAGAGGAAAAGATATTTGCAGTATGTATAATAACTGATTACTACCCAGAATATATGAACTACAACTCAATAAGGAGAAGAGTTAAACTGATAGAAAAATGGGAAAGGCTTGAGGGAAACATGAAGGACAAATGGCATTACCAAAGAAGATTCAAATGGCCAACTAGCACATGAAAAGGGGCTCACCTTCAGTAGTTATCGAGTTAAAATCACAATGTGATCCCACTACACTGTCCCCAATATGGCTAAAATGAAAAAGATAGACAATACACCGTATTGGTAAGGATGCAGAGAAACTGGAACGCTCACCTACTGCTAGAGGAGGTATAGACAGGTTTAACACTTGGCAAAAGTGGTATTACCTACTAAGGCTGAACAATCATATATTATATGACTTAATAATTCCACTCCTAATTATATACCCAACAGAAATGAGTATATACATTCACCAAAAGACTCATCAACAAGTATGTTTATGGGAGCACTATTCCTGTTGGCCCCAAATGAAAACAACCCAACTGTTTGTCAACAGTATGTTGTATAAATTATAGTATATTCACACAATGGAATATTAAAAAACGATGAAATGAAGGATCACTACATACAACGTGGATGAGGCCCACAAAGAGAACACGGAGCCAAAGAGACCAGACACAAAAAGTGTATACTTATTATATAATTCACATAAAGTTCAAAAACAGGCAAAACTCATCAGTTAAAAGTTAAAAGTCTTAAAAAAAAAAGTTAAAAGTGACAGTGGGACTGTGTTACAGTCACAGTAAAAAGAGGCAGTGACCAGAAGAAAGTGGGAGGGAGGCTTCTGGAGACTAGTAATGTTCTATCTCTTGATGTAGGCTCATTTTTTAAAAATTCATTAAGCTGTACACTCAGGGTCTATGGACTTTCTGAATGTATGCTACATACCAATAAAAAGTTTACTTTAAAAAATAAAAACATCGTATGACCATACATCCTGGTTTGCCTGGAACACTCCTGGTTTATACATGCTATCCCACCTGAATTTTAAGTACAGCCCTCTGAAGGGCTTCTGTTTGCACAATAAATTATATGGTTACTCTAGTTATAACCTGACAGGTCTAAACAAGACTATTTCAAGATTTCAGTGACTGAAAGCCTAATTAAAACTATAGTCCATTAAAGTTAAAATGTTCATAACCTCATAGGGGAGAAATGAAAAAAAAACTGTGCATCAATATACCTAATAAATCTGGTAGGTATTGATAAAAACTATATGCTAATTACATTTTAACCACAGAGTACTGAGAATATGACTTAGAACAAGTCATCTAATTCTCTCTCTGAGCTTCATTTTCTTCATATGTAAAAATTTATTCAATAAATATTTCTTAAGTACCTATTAGATACCAGGCACAACAAAGTTTTCCACAGGTGTACATATGCATTTAAAACAGAAAAAAATATCAGGCAGTTTTTCCTTTAATAATTGGGGTTTATAGCCTGAATATGTGATTGGCTCAACCCTAAACTAACACAACTACATATGTTTTCCCTCATCTACAAAGACATCTTTCCTCTAAAGCCTCAAAAGCAAATCTGTAAATAGCAGAAAATTTTTACCAAACTTAATTTTTTCTCCTCAAGCTTAGCAGTACAAAGGCTACTTGCTAAGATAGTTTCAGAATGAAACTGCTTCTTACCAGTTTCAGTAACTATTTACATGTGACTCATGGTTTTCTTCATGGAAGAAAGAATAGAATTCCCATAAATCTCCCCCTGTATCACAATACCACCAAAAACTTTACAAGCCCTGGGTATTTTCAAACTCTAAGTATCCTTAATTCCCCCCATCCACTAATAAATTTATTTCACCCTACTACTAACTTATTGGCAAAGCCAGCACAAATGAGAATTCTTTTAAGGCAAGTCCAGACTTGTAACATCTTCCACATAGCCCTGCCAATGTAGCCAGAAGCTACTAGAAAATGCCAGGGAAGAAAATGCTGCCAATCCTTCTACAGCATGCTGTTTCAATTCCAACTGTGTGAGTTCTACATAGCAAGACATCAAAAGCTTCTATCATCTGCTGAAAAATAGCTGCAGCACTGTAATGCTGAGGAAAACCTGCAACATTATCACTCCTGTGTGCCGGGGCAGAGGGGCTATAAAATGTGACTCATATTTATTTTTACTGTTCTTGAGCTGCCTTCAAGAAAACATCACTTAACAGTGGCAGCTGAGTATTTTCTTTAAAAAATACCTTATCTTCACAGAACTACAACACATAATTCTAAAATCTGTATGGAACCACAAAAGACCCCAAATAGCCAAAGAAATCTTGAGAAAGAACAAAGTTGGAGGTAGCACAATCAACAGATTCTAGGGCACATCACAAAGCTGTAGTAACCCAAACAGTATGGTACTGGCACAAAAATAGACACACAGGTCAATGGAACAGGATAGAGAGCCCAGGAATAAACCCCTGCTCATATGGCCAATTAATTTGTGACAAAGGAAGCAAGAACATACAATGGGGAAAGACAGTCTCTTCAACAAATGGTGTTGAAAAAACTGGACAGCAGCATGGAAAAGAATGAAACTAGACTTTCTTACACCATACACAAAACTAAACTCAAAATGGATTAAAGACCTAAATGTGAGCCCTAAAACCATAAAACTCCTAGAAGAAACATGGGCAGTAATCTCGCTGACTTCAACCTTAGCCATATTTTTCTACATGTCTCCTCAGGCAACGGAAACAAAAGCAAAAATAAACTACCAGGATTACACCAAAATAAAAAGCTTTTGCACAGCAAAGAAAATCATCAACAAAATGAAAAGGCCTTACTGAATGGGAGAAAATACTTGCAAATGATATATCCAATAAGGGGCTAATATCCCAAATAAGTAAAGAACTCATACAACTCAAGACAAAAAATAAATAGAGAGAGAAAGAGAGAAAGAGAGAAAGAAAGGAAAGAAAGAAATAAAGAAAGAAAGAAAAAATAATAATAATCCGATTCAAAATGGGCAGAGGACCAGAACAGATATTTCTCCAAAGACAAAGAGATGGCCAACAGGCATGTGAAAAGATGCTCAACATCACTAATAATGAGGGAAAAGCAAATCAAAGCCACAGTGAGATATCACCCCATACCTGTCCAAATGGTTAGTAGCAAAAAGACAAAAAACAACAATGTTGGTGAGGACATGGAAGAAAAGGACCCCTCCTGCACGGCTGATGGGAACATAAATTGGTGTAACCACGATGGAAAACAGTATGGAGGCTCCTCAAAAAATTAAAACAAAATTATCCAATGATGCAGTAAGTCCACTACTGGATATTTACCCAAAGAAAACAAAAGCACTAATCCAAAAAGATATGCACTCCTGTGTTCTTTGCAGCATTATTTACAATAGCCAAGATATGGAAGCAACCTAAGTTTCCACAGATGAGTGGGTAAAGAAGATGTGGTATACATATGCAACGGAACATTACTCAGCATAAAAAAGAATGAGATCTTGGCTACAAAGTATTATGCTAAGTGAAATAAGACAAACAGAAAAAGACAAATATTATATGATTTCACTCATATGTAGAATCTAAAAACCAAAACAAACGAATAAGCAAAGAAAAGTAGAAACAGGCCCATAAACACAGAAAACAAACTAGTGGTTGCCAGAGAAGAGGGGTGAGGAGATAGGCAAAAACGGGTGAAGCAGAGTGAGAGGTACAGGCTCCCAGTCATGGAATGACTAAGTCACAGGGATGAAAGGTACAGAATAAGGGATTTAATCAATGGCACTCTAATAGAGTTGTATGGTGACAGTTCGTGGCTACACTTGGGATAAGCAGAAGATAAAGTATAAAGTTATTGAATCACTATGCTGTACACGTGAAACTAATGTGACATTGTGTGTCAACTATACTTAAGTTAAAAAACAAACAAATCTTCTCTTATGGTTCAAAAGTTAAAGAGGCAGAAATCTTTCAAAAGACCAGTAAAAATGCTGAGTACCAAATGTTTCTAATCTTTCAAGGTTTTCTTGCTAAAGTGGGTTTTCCTAGTACTTTTATATTATCTATTTATATTTACATTAAGAAAACATTACATTTACATTACATTACGAATGTAATGTACAAACATTTACATTACGAATGTACTTAAATGAAAATACATTCACTCACTTCCTACATTCACTCACTTCAAGTCCAGATGGTACCACTTTGAAGCCATGAGATCCTAATATAAAATTACTACTCTGAACCTGTTTCCTTATCTGTAAAAAGAGAACATGCAATAGGTCTTATGGGCTAAAAGAGCCTGAAATGGCCACAAATGCAGAAACCACAGACAACTTTCGAGATGGCGCTCACTCAGTCAATATAAACTGCACCCTTGCAACATAACGGTACTCTCATAACAATGTCTTAATATTAGTGGAAAGCTAATCATGCTGTCTCATTAGTTTTAGAAACTTAGTTAAGATAAATAAGTAAAGAGCAGATCCTACCCCTCCCATTTCAACTTTTGTTTAAAGGAGTTATTTCAATAGATAAAGCTATTAAAATGAGAGATTAGGGTATTAGAATATTCAGAAAGTCACAAAAATCTAGCAAAGAAAAAAAAGGCAGCTCTTCAATAGGCAGTACAAGAAATCAGAATTCCTTTCCCTGTATTAGAGCTAAAAACTGTAATTAAAACTCTTAATACCCTGTCAACTAGTTGTTTCAGACACTTGCTAAGCAGAAAGACAAATGTGAACAATTATGTGGAGAGAGGGGTAAGGTGGGAGGAAGAAATGAGAGGCAATTCCAAAGGCCTGAAGCCAAAGTTTTACAGAAGACTCCCCAGTGATGACAAAAATACATAATAAAAATAAAGGAAAAGGAAAATCTATTAAGCACAAAAAGCTGTATCTCTCATGCTTTCAGATATAATTTCCCACAAGTCTCCTTAATAATTTTCTTGCCTTAGATCACTCACTCAGCACACCAATGGGCAGAGCCAAATTTGAATCAGTATCTTCACACTAAATCCCATATTTTAAGGGGAATAAAGTTTCTACTTGCCCTGAGAAGTGAGGTAAAGGCATCAGCTCATGGATAAGGACTGAGTGCACAGCAGCGGAAGGGAGGTTCAGAAAACATAAAAAGTTGGAAAAGATGGTCTTGAAGGTCTGTTTCATTTTGTACAATTCACTACAGGAGTAAACAGAACTGCATTCAGACATATCACAGACACAAATCTGCTTCACAGAAAATTTTAACATGAAAAAAGGCAAATTCTGGTAGAAGAATCCTTAAAATTGCAAATCATTCCATAACAAAAGCAGAAGGGCCAGGATACCTGGGTGGATCAGTCTGACTCTTGATTTTGGCTCAGGTCATGATCCCAGGGTCCTGAGATTGAGCCCCATGCTGAGCATGAAGCCTGCTTAGGATTCTGTCTCCCTCTCCCTCTGCCCCTCTCCACAGCTCGTACTCTCATTCATTCATTCATAAATACATACATACATTAAAAAATTGATGGGCCAAACTAGAAACACAAATAGAAATGTAACTATTAACTGGCCCAGGTAGACTCTTAATTAAAATGTAAAGGCAATTAGATTTTACCAGGATTTCCCTGAGGGTAGCCAACAAAGACAGAGAACTAAGAAGTTGACCATCAAATAGAACTTGACTCAAAGACCATCTAGTTGGGCTTGATTATTGTCACTATCAGTCTGAATAAAAAGACATTATCCTCGGAAACACTCGCTTATTGGGTGCCTAGGTGGCTCAGTATGTTGAGCATCTGACTTTGGCTCAGGTCATGATCTCACAGTTCATAAATTCGAGCCCTACATCAGGCTCACTGAAAAGCCCACTTCAAATCCTCTGTCCCCCTCTCTTCTGCCCCTCAAAAATTAAATAAACATTAAAAAAAATATGCCCTTATCAAAGGTTAGTGGATTTATTTCCAACTCCACTGCACCCAACCCACTGAAAGACCTTACCTAGACAGAATCATTCATTGGAATGTTAGAAACAAAAAACCTAGGTCCGAAAAGGTAGTAAGACGGGGTAGAAGACAAGAAGTTCTGGGGTCTTAGTTAAGATAAGCAAGAAATTCAAACATGTTTCTGCAGATATTTATACCAAAGTAATCCTATGGATCACTGAACTTTGAAAACATGTATTATACTTAACTGCCTGTGAAAAGTAATAGTGCTGTGTGAGGGAGCACAGTGGATCAGAATATACACTTAAATATGGCACTTTGGCATATGGATTACTTTGAACAATTGAAATTTAACAGATACAGAAACAAGTCTTCCCTAAGCTTCCCCTATCTGACTAAAAGCAGAAACTTTTGAGAAATGAGGACTGCCATGAGGACTCTGAGGGAGTTTTACGGCCATGAAGAAGATGTAAAGTTAGCACTGAGATGAGTCAGCACAAACTTTACTAAAATAACCCTTATCTTCTATTACTTTTCTCATATATTTACCTTCCTACAATTTACTGCTTTTAGATACCCAAACTCCTTTCCCTTTGTCTAGTCACTTCTTCATAATGCTTTTGCATTTTTAATTAACTTCATTTGTTTTTTATTTTAATTCCAGTGCAGTTAACATACAGTGTCATATTAGTTTCAAGTGTACAACACAGTGACTCAACAATTCTATACATTGCTCAGTGCTCATCACAATAAGTATACTCTTTAATTCCCATTACCTATTTCACCCATTCTCCCACCCATCACTTCATAATTTATCACCCTTTGTTAATATGGTATATAAGCTCTCAAGTCTCACCACTTCTTTTTGGGTTTTCATGTCTTTTCTGTGAAGCCCTAGTGCACATAAAAAAAAAAGTGTTCATTTATATAGTATACAAATAATACACACACACAGACACACACACCCCTTTCCTCCTGTTAATCTGTCTCTTGTCAGTTTAATTAGCAGGCACCAGCCATTGAACTTAAGAGGGTAGAAGAAAAGTTTTTCCTCTCCTACATGAGTAGGAAATTAACCTCTAGTGAACCCATTTTCAGTACTGTATGAAATCACGCCCTGCTATAAACTGCTTTCTGCTAAATAATATAGGCCCTTTGTGGAAACACCTTTCAGATGACCCTGATACGGTAGGAACCCTTGGGCTCTGAGTCTAGCAGGGCTGGGTTGGAATTCAGTTTCACCCATTTATCTTGGGAGTGAACTTACTTTAACCTATTCGGTTCTTTGGTTTCCTCAACTCTAACATACAGATAGAATACCCAACCCTCCCTTTGCTTCACAGCATCTATGTAAGGATTAAATGTAATACACAAAAGATAGGACACATAATTACATTTTCTTATTCATCTTCCCCATATTCTTTGGCAGTAATTCTCAGTATGATCTCTTGGCAGTCAGTCCAAACTATAATATTTTATTCTAGAAATGTGTTAGGGGTCTTTTCTGGGAAAAAAAAATCATTTAATTATGAGTTTAATTTTTAGAGTAGAAAAAAATTTTATTACCAAAGTACAACTGATAGCTATTTTATCTCTGGACAGTATACTGGTATATTCACATGCACATATACACATTTTTTTTTTAATCTGGGGAAAGAAATGAATGATTTTAGCAGAAGCAGGCTTAAACCAAATCTCTGAGGGCCTGACAAAACAACTGACAAGATATGCCTACTTACCAGCTAACAGAGTTAACAAGATATCAAATGCATCAAATCAGGCTATAGTCCCAAGGCAGCTGTATTAGCAGCAATACACCCAGGTAATCCCTCTATGCTGGGGGGTCTCAAACTTGCAGACGGTGGTAGGGAACTAGAGCTCTGCCAACACCAGTAGTACAGCAAAAGTGGATACAATTACTTTGGAAAACTGGCACTAATTACTAACTAACACCAAAAGATGTGAAGAACAAGAAGATGAAAGACGTACTATTTGCAACATCCTAAAAATGGGAAAAACTCAAATATTCATTAACAAAATGGATAAATAATGGCATACTCTAACAGAAAAATTATATATAGCAATGAAACTGAAAGAGTTCTCAATACTAGCCAAAGAACCCAGATGCCAATATAATGCAGCTAGTGTGATTCCGTTCATACAAAATTCAAATAAAAGCAAATTAATCTAGGTGTCAGAAGTCAAGCTAGTAGTCACCGCTGGGGAGAATGGAGGAGGCACCACCAGTGGGTCTTCTGGGGCTCTGATATTTTCTATTTCTTGCCCTGAGTATGATTACATAAGTGAATTCACTTTATGATTATGCACTGATTAAACTGTACTTGTGAATTTCTCTGTATTAGACTTCAAAAAAAGTTTATTTTCCAGGTGCTCCTTCCTACCTCATTAAAAGTTGCTTTGTTTTTTAATGCCTTTTTCCCAGATCTCACCATCATTTAAGTAATTCCACAAGAGCCCTCTCCAAATTTAAGAATCACTGTTGATTTAAGGCAGGCTGCCTGGAACCCAAACTTTGAGAAACACCGCCCAGCCCATTTTCAAGGTGAAATGAGAGAAATAACAGAACAGGATTTTTAAAAATCTTAACACCTGGCCTTTAGAACCTAGTACCTGTCCAGCTTAGGGAATGAAGAACTTCAACCTGAAGACCCTACCCAAGCCACTGCACTAAGGAGAGAAACCCTGACAGAGCTTTAAAAGACCTGATTTCACCAGCATTACCTTGATCCAAAACCAGACAAAGACTCCACTGAAAAGGAGAACTACAGACCAACTTCCCTGATGAACATACATGTAAAAATTCTCAATAAGATACTAGCCAACTGGGTCCAACAATACATTAAAAGACTTCACCACGACCAAGTGGGACTTACTCCTGGGATGCAGGGCTGGTTCAGTATCTACAAATCAATCAATGTGATACATCAAATTAATAAAAGAAAGAATAAGAACCACATGATCCTCTCAACAGATGCTAAAAAAGCATTTGGCCAAACACAGCATCCTTTCTTGATAAAAACCTTCAAGAAAGCAGGGATAGAAGGATCATACCTCAAGATGACAAAGGCCATATATGAAAGACCCACCGCTAATATCATCCTAATATCAATAATGTCAGGAACATGACAAGGATGTCCACTCCCACCACTGCTATTCAACATAGTGTTGGAAATCCTAGTAGAGCAATCGGACAACACAAAGAAATAAAAGGCATCCAAATTGGCAAGGAGGAAGTCAAACTTTCACTCTTGGCAGACAAAGTGATACTCTATGTGGAAAACCCAAAAGACTCCACCCAAAAACTTCTAAAACTGATCCATGAATTCGGCAAAGTCGCAGGATATAAAATCAACGTACAGAAATCGATTGCATTTCTATACACTGATAATGAAGCAGCAGAAAGAGAAATCAAGGAATCAATCCAATCCCATTTACAACTACACCAAAAAACATAAAATACCTAGGAATAAACCTAACCAAAGAGGTGAAAAATCTATACACTGAAAACTACAGAAAGCTCATGAAAGAAATTGAAGACACAAAAAAAATGGAAAACATTCCATGCTTATGGATTGGAAGAACAAATATTGTTAAAATGTCGATACTACCCAGAGCAATCTACATATTCAATACAATCCCTATCAAAATAACACTAGCATTCTTCACAGAGCTAGAACTAACAATCCTAAAATTTGTATGGAACGAGAAAAGACCCCAAACAGCCAGAGCAATTCTGAAAAAGAAAACCAAAGCTGGAGGCATCACAATTCCAGACTTCAAGCTGTATTACAAAGCTATAATCATCAAGACAGTATGGTACTGGCACAAAAACAGACACTCAGATCAATAGAACGAAATACAGAACTGAGAGATGGATCCACAAATGTATGGGCAACTAATCTTTAACAAAGCAGGAAAGAATATCCAATGGCATAAAGACAGTCTCTTCAGCAAATGATGTTGGGAAAACTGGACAGTGACTGCAGAAGAATGAACCTGGACCACTTTCTAACACCATACACAAAAATAAACTCAAAATGGATGAAAGACCTAAACCTAAGACAGGAAGCCATCAAAATCCTAAATGAGAAAACAGGCAACAACCTCTTTGACCTCGGCCGCAGCAACTTCTTACTTGACATGTCTCGAGAGGCAAGGGAAACAAAAGCAAAAACTGGGACCTCATCAAGAAAAAATGCTTCTCCACAGCAAAGGAAACAATCAAAACTAAAAGGCAACTAATGGAATGGGAAAAGATATCTGCAAATGACATATCAGATTAAAGGGTTAGTATCCAAAATCTATAAAGAACTTGCCAAACTCAACACCCAAAAAAACAAACAATTCAGTGAAGAAATGGGCAGAAGACATGAATAGACCTTTTTCCAAAGAAGACATCCAGATGGCTAACAGACACATGAAAAAATGCTCAACATCACTCATCATCAGGGAAATACAAATCAAAACCACAATGAGATACCACTTCACACCTGTAGAATGGCTAAACTTAACAACTCAGGCAACGACAGATGTTGGCGAGAATGCAGAGAAAGAGGATCTGTTTTGCACTGCTGGTGGAATGCAAACTGCTGCAGCTACTCTGGAAAACAGTATGGAGGTTCCTCAAAAAATTAAAAATAGAACTATCCTTATGACCCAGCAATTGCACTACTAGGTATTTATCCAAAGGACACAGAAGTGCTGTTTCGAAGGGGCACATGTACCCTAATGTTTATAGCAGCACTATCAACAATAGCCAAAGTATGGAAAGAGCCCAAATGTCCATCAACTCATGAATGGATAAAGAATATGTGGTTTATATATTATAATAGAATATTACTCAGTGATCAAAAATAATGAAATCTTGCCATTTGCAACAACATGGATGGACCTAGAGAGTATTATGCTAAGTTAAATAAATCAGAGAAAGACAAATACCACATGATTTGACTCATATGTGGGATTTAAAATATGTAACAGATGAATATAAGGGAAGGGAAGCAAAAATAATATAAAAACAGAGAAGACAAACCATAAGAGACTTTAAATACAGAGAACAAACTGAGGGTTGCTGGAGGGGTGTTGGGTGGGCAATGAGCTAAATGGGCAAGGGGCATTAAGGAGGATACTTGTTGGGGTGAGCACGGAGTGTTATATGTAAGTGATGAATCACTAAATTCTATTCCTGAAATCATTATTATGCTATATGCTAACTTGGACTTAAATAAAAAAGAAACTGTGAATAAGGATCCATAGAAGTTTGCTCCTCTCTGAAGTTTTCCCTGACAGTGTGGACCTCAGGAGAACTTATACCCAACTCCCCTACAACACTGTCACAGCACACTGGAAGGCCTATTGATGAGACTTCCCATTTCTACCTTAGCAACGTGAAGCCAGGGATGTTGCCTTTCCATCTGTGTATCTACTATTAATGCATTGTAAAATTTCAACATATATTTGTTGAATAAATGAATGAATAAAAAAAGACCTAATTTCACCAGCAATGTGGGACATTGTAGAATAGTCTGCTGCCTTTAATCTGGATTCTCATTATTTGGTACGTGAGCTTCTGAGACACATCCACCTGCTCAAAAAGCGGCAGTTAATTCCCTATTCCCATAGACTGAGTCTAGACCACAGGGTGACAACTACTGCCCCAGGCCAAATCTCCCCTAATTCCCTGTGCTTTTTTTTTTTTTTAAGTTTATTTATTTATTTTTGAGAGAGAGAGAGAGCGCGCAAGTAGGGAAGGGGCAGAGAGAGAGAGAATTCAAGCAGGCTCCACGTTGTCAGTGAGAAGCCTGACATGGGGCTCGAACTCACAAACCATTAATTAAGAACAAGATCAGAGCTGAAACCTAGTCAGACGCTTAGAACTCTTCATTCGGCCTAGCTCTTACCAGTTCCCTCTCCCCAGAACCCATCCCTAAACCTAGAGCCTCTATTTGGAAATTCTATTTCATCCTAATAAATTCTGGGCCCTCTGGACCCTGTGGAAACAAAACATTCTAGTGATAAATAAAGTTGTATCCAAAGACCCCTGCTCCCATTCCTCAAGACACAAAATTTCACACCTTAAATATTTTTACCAGTCCAATTTAGAACCAAGTTCATGAGCCACTGTTTCCCCACCAGCCCCCAGCCAAAAGGCTAATTTGTATACCCTCTTTGGGAGGCTACAGTCTTATTTTTAGGCCAGATGAATCCCTCTATTAGAGCTTCCCTAACTTTAATGTGCACACGAATAACCTGGAGACCTTGTTAACACACAGATTCTGATTCAACAGGTCTAGGATGGGCCGGAGATTCTTCATTGTTCCTAAGTGACCACAACATTCTTCATTGTTATAGTTCCTAAGTGATGCCAAGAACCACACATTAAGTGAGAAGACTGTACTAGACCCAGTGACCTGAGTGCCAAGACTATTTAATAATCTGTAATAATCAGTTTTACTTAATAAGACAAAAAAAAAAAAAGAAAATATTGAGACTATTCTCCCACTTTCACATGCACACACAACATTACATTACATATCCATTGTCTTTAACATAAAGTGTGATGTTCTATCTGTAACCAATCCTCAATCTTACTCATTCTGAAAAATGAAAATTAATACTGCAAGATTTATTCTTTCACTTATGAGACTTACAAAGACAAAAAAATTGATAGAGTTTACACAAGTAAAAGACTCTTTTCTTCCCTTTTTCTTAAGTATGCTCCATGTCCAACGTGGGGCTTGAACTCATGACTCATGATCAAGAGCCCCATGCTCTACCGACTGAGCCAGCCAGGGGCCCCCACAAGTAATAGCCTCTTATGTGCTGGTTGGACTATAAACTAGTACAAACTATGGGAGGGAATCTGACAATATCTATCAAATTTTAAATGCTCATTACATTTGACTCTGAAATTCTATTTCTAAAAATTCATCCTGCAGCTATTCTTACAAGTGTGTGCAATGATGTGTTTAATGCAACATAGACAGCAAAAAGACTGAAAACCTAAATGTCCACCAATAGTGAATAAGCAAAGTGGTATATCCCTATAATGGCATATTCTGTGCCTCAAAAAGCAATGAGGCTTTTTCAACATATGTGTACTGACAAGAAATAGCACTCGAGATAAATTTTAAACGCCAAGAAGTAATATCCTATATGATACACCACCTTTTATGAAACAGAAAAGGAATGAAAAAAGTATGCATATGCTTATTAATACATAGATTATTTCTGGCAAAAAAAAAACCCCAAAAATTGTAATGATGGTTATCTCTGGCAGGGAGAACTCAGTAAGTGGAGAACACAGATGAAAAGCATTTACTTTTCACTACATGTCCTTTTGTACATTGTTAAATTATGTACTATGTGCATGTGTTATATAAAAGCACTTTTTATAAAACAGAAAAATCAGAGGGTACCAAAAAATAGACGAAAGCACAAATTTTCCTCTCAGCCAGTCTCCACTATATTTTGTCTTCTAACTATTTACAAACATTTTCACTGTTAGGAAAAAAATTTGACACATCTTTATTTTCTTGAGCAATAGAAGCAGGAAAGTTTATTAAAGCAAAAAGTACACTCTCAAGATATGAGAGTGGGCAAGAGAGAGACAGACAGAGACACAGGGACAGAGACAGACAGAGAGTGAGCTGCACCTGACAAATCGTTTTAAAAGTGAAAAGAGTAGTGTTGTTAAAGAAAGGTAGGATATCTTTCTTCTGCTAATCTTTATAACTTACATGTTTATTCCATCTCTTTATTAGATGGAAAATTATTAGATTAGATTAAAAACTAGATGATAACTTAACTATGAAACTGTTGAAGAACTGGACTCTAACAGACTGGATTTCCTAAATGGCATGTGAGAAATTCATTCCCCTTTAGGATAATGTTGACCTTGGGATCAGATGTCCATCTGTTCCATCTCCTGGGAGATCACTTATGTTCACCATGTTCACTAAGTTGTCAAGTACACAGAACTACCAAATAGAGTTCTGCAGTGAAGTCTAGACTTGTTCTACCTATGTTTGTTTCTTTCTGCACCAGCATTTTTTAACACAAACAGTAAAATCTGACAAAGTATATTTGTAAAGACTTAGTTCTATGTTTTAGCAGTTATGAATTTATTTAGGAAAACTGAGCACTGAATAGGAAAGTTTCAAGTTAATGCCTCACTATTCAATCCACTTTCCTATAAATTTCCACCACTTAACAGCTGTATCTTGAAATACGGTCCATTTAGTTGCCTTCCTATTAAAATCTGGTTCCTCTGTGCCTTCACCATCCATGTAAACAAAGCCAAAGTAAAAACCTACCAACAGAGACAGCAGGGAGACCCAATGGACAAAGAATAAGATATTTCATTTATCTTTTCAATGAGAGTCACTGCTTTCCAAACAGGGGTTTTTTCTTCTGTGTTTAACACAGCACAGCCAATGCCATTGTCTCACTGTCCTAGACCTTTAATCTGGATGACCACCTGGTAGGAGTACCTAAGGAAATTCAAATACTAGATAAAAAGTTGGGCTAAGTGGTCTTTTAATACCCTTTAGATTCTATAACTAAAAGGTAAGAAAAAAATAAGGGGGGTGATGGGCATGGAGGAGGGCAATTGTGGGGATGAGCACTGGGTGTTTTATGGAAACCAACTTGACAATAAACTATAAAATCTATGAAAAAAAGGAAGAAAAAAATTTAAAACATCCTTAAAAGGGAGGAATTACAAACTATTCTAAACGAACAGTTAGCAAATGCTTCTGTAAAGGGTTGGTGAGTAAATATTTTCAATTCTGTGGGCCATACAATCTTAATAACTACTCAATTCTGCCACTTGGGGCACAAAATCAACCATGAATAATTAAGTAAATGAATGGGTATGGATGTGTTCCAGTAAAACTTCATTCACAAAAAGAGGAAGGTAGTGTGAAAGTCATAGTTTGCCAACCCCTATTCTAAACAATGATTTCCAAGATTTCATATTCAGAAAAATGAACACAAAGGAGAAAAGCAGCAAAGGAAAACCAGTATGGTCTGAAAATTCATCTCCTGTGATTTCACAACTACTATACTTACCATATATATTATGTAAAATACACAGCATATACTTGATATGGTATCTTCAAAAACAAACCAACACATGAATGCCAGGCTTCAGAAATATAAAATACACCAGAGGCTAAATGCAAAATGAAGATATAACCTATAGCCTGTTTCAAAGTGTGTAAAAAATCTATTGTTTTTAAAAGGAAAGCCCATTAAAATGTTCAGGGCTGAGATTCAGACAATATTATGTTGGAGAAAAGGCTACAAGTGGAGAAGAGCACAGAATATACTCCTGTTGCAGACTCAGAAACCCTAGATTACTATCCTTTTCAAAATAATTTTGATATAATAATCAAAAAATAATAGGATTTAAAGAGGTCATGAGCTAACCCAACACTGTAGCAAGATATAAAAGTCTCTTTATATACTGGTACATGTCTAAAAGAACCTAACCTATTCTTCTCTACAGAAAAGTATAACATTATTTACAATTTTTCTTAGCTAAAGGTTTTATACGGGGGTGGGGAACAGGAGCGTAGGGAAAAAAGACTAAGAACATGATAAATATCACATAAAAATGAAAATCCCCCAGAAAGCTGCATGTAGCTACAATAACCATGAAAGATGGTCTCAGCTTCCTCTTTCTTTTTTTCCCTTTTGTTTTTCCACTAAAAGGGATAAGGGGATTAGGTATCTCTAACCTAAATTAGTAACTCTCTAATCCAGAAGTTCATGAACAGGCTTTGGGGGATGGGGATAGGCGTAAGGGTCCAAAAACATGTTATAACAAAATGTTGTGTGTATGTGCACAAGTACGCACTCCCATGCATACAACTATACATCTTTCTAGGGAAAAAATCCACTGCTTTTATCATATTCTCAAAAGGGTCAATGAGCCCAAACAGTTAAAAACTACTACGATCAAGTTTTATATGTATTATGTGTGCGTGCCGAAAAGAAGGTGGACTTAATGTGCAGAGAATAGACTTCATGGGTACTGATGAAAAACCCCATTCACATCTAATCTGGAGTAAAAATGTGTAAATGGTTAAAACAGAATAATACCAATCTCCCTTGAGACCTGTTATGGATTGGAGCTGTGTTATCCCAAAAGAGATCTTTTGAATTGCTAACTCCCAGTACCTCAGAATGTGACCTTATTTGGAAATAGGATCTTTGAAGATGTAATTAGTTAAGGTAAATGATGTCACACTAGAGCACAGTGGGTCACTAATTCAATTAACACCAGTGTCCTTATAAGAAGAAGGCCATGTGAAGACATACAGATACACAGGGAGAACTCCAGACAATTCCATGTGACAACAAAACCAGAGATTAGAGTTACACAGCTACAAGCCAGAGAACACCAAAATTGCTACCAAAAACCTAGGAAAAGGCAAGGAAGGATCCCTTTGCAGGTTTAAGAGGGTCCATGGATTTCAGACTTCTAGCTTCCAGAACCATGAGACAAAAAATTTCCAGTGGTTAAAGCCACCCAGTTTGTGGAGGGTACTCTATTACAGCAGCTCTAGGAAACTAATAAAAAACCAAATATCATAGTAGCTAAAATTAGGGTACAATGAAAAGATCTTCTAAAGATGATGCATGTGCTCTCATGCCATAATATCATGGACACTTTCCAGCACACATGACACAGCTTCAGTTACCAAAATACACTCTATTAAATACTAAAAAATGGAATGGCTTTTCCAAATGAGTGCAGGATAAAACAGTAGAAAAAAGCTTTATATTCCAAAAGTAAAAGATCAATAAAAGGTTAACGTTGAGATCCCAGAACAAATCATTGGGGTGTATTCCTTACTGTGCATTGGCACATTGTCAAATCTCAGTATATAGTAACAGATTTAGGAAAAGAGGGTCTCTGACTATCTACTGTTATATAACAAAATCCCTCAAAAACTTAGTACCTTAAAACAATAACCATTTTTATCTCTCTCTCTCGATACTTTTTTGAGTTAAGAATTTGGGAAGAGTTCAACTAAACAGTTCTAGCTGAAAAATTCTAGTTCAGGATCTTCAATCCTTTGCATCTCTCCACATGAAATAGTTTGGGCTTCTTTCCAGCATGGCAGTCTCAGGCTAGACTGAATACAAAGCTGCTACAGGCTTCACAACCAGTATTCTAGTGAGCTAGGCCAGAAGCTCTCTCATCTCTTCTCACTTTCCCTTGAAAGTCACACAAGTATAACTTCTGCATTCTACTGGTTACAAGTGATTCACAGACCACCGAAATTCAAGGGGAGCCATAAACCCCACCTCAGGATGAGAGAAGAGTCAAGGTCACACTGAAAGAGCATGTGCAATAGGAGACAATGTTAAGATCATCTTTAAACAACATCATCTGCCACAAAGACCATGGTGAAATAACAACATATTTATTGCTTTTGAGACTGTCAACTATTTAATCCGTGTTGGACCTATTTCATGGCCCTAGTGAACAACAAACAGTTGTTTCTTATTACATGTTTTCAGTCACCCAAAACTAAAAAACTTGGCCCCACATGGGCCTCATACTTCAAAATAGTTTGCCTTTTACCAAATAACCTCATTTACTGAATAAAAATTTCATTTTTGATTGTTCACTTGTCAACTTCTAATAGGTAAGTTACCACTTGGAGTTGACACACTTCTGGCCAAAACCACGCCAACTCATTTCAGTTTGACTATGCAGAGTATATACACTTTAAGATTTCTGATAGTCTTCCATCTGGAGGCATACTGGGAAACAATGGTCTTGTGTCTTTTCTGCTATTTTAATAACTCTGCAATCATTTTTTGTTGTTGCAAGACTCAACATAAAAGAAAACTGCCTCTGCAAGTAAACTGTAAGCAACAAATAAGGGGCCAAAATGCAAACTCAAAATCTATACTATATACTATATTCAAGCTGGTAAGAATAGTGGGTTCCTTTTTCCTTTTTCAAAAATTAAGGCTTATGAGGCATTTTTCCACAAACAAAAGAATGGCTGTAGCATCTTGGTTAACATTTCTTTTTTCAATAAAAGATGCTAGTGTCCAACCCTGTTGTGAGCACCCATTGAAGGAGATATAATGGGCACTCTGTTTGCCTACACAGACACTGGCATACGAATACTTAACTCTCTGAATCCTATCTTATTCAATGTCTAAGACACTTCTTGGTGTTAAGGAATCTCAATAGGTTCACTAGTTCTTTTAGGGGCACTACGTAACTATTTTGTACACATGCTCCAATAAGCATGCACTCTGACCAGCATTAAATGCCTCTAAGGCTTCATTACTCTGGAAAATATTAGACATTAACAAAAATCAGACTCCAAATTCCTTTGAGTGATGTAAAAAAACAAAGACACTTTAAAAGTCAAGTTCTCCTCCGTTAGAAAGTAAATGTCAATTCTACAGAATTAAAGTTATCTGCTGACAAGAAAATTTAAAGTTTTCAGCAATAACCATTTCTCTTTGTTTCTGTTTCTGTCCTCAAGGCCTGTACCAGTGGGGTAACTTCCCTACTGTAAAGCTTACAGAAGAAGGATTGAGCTCCGATTAACACAGGTTGGTAATTGCTTGTAGTAAATGCGAATGTTCAATTCCATTCTGGGAGAAAATAATTTTTACAAAGTAGTTGCCACAAGTCACATGATTCTTTCTTAGATAAACAATTGTGCTATGCTTTCTCCTTACCTTAATAAAAATGTTTTCAGGTTAAGAGATGAAATTTTTATCCTGATACTTACTCAGAACAGTGAAATACAGGGGCACCTGAGTGGGTCAGTTGACTAAGCATCCGACTCTTAATTTTGGCTCAGGTCATGATCTCACAGTTCCTGAGTTCAAGCCCTGCATCAGGCTCTGCACTGACTGCACGGAGCCTGCTTGGGATTCTCTCTCTCTCTCCCTCTCTCTCTGCTCCTCCCCTGCTTGCACGTGCTCGCTCTCTCTCTCTCTCTCAAAATTAATACTAAAATTTTTTTTAAAAAAAGAAAAGTGAAAATATAGGATTCCAATATATATAGGCGTACTAATACTTAAAGTGTACTACCAAACATCGGGCTTCTTGAACTTTTCCAACACAACTAAAAATAGTGAAATATCCCGTTTTCCTCAGCAATTCATGGAAGTTGTGCATTTAATTCCATAACATATCAAAAGACTAATATAAAAATATTTCAAATTACTAATGTTAACAGGAAAATATAACATTTTTACCACAAACATTGCATGTAGACTACCTACAGATTTACCCAAAAATGGACTCAGGCAGATCTTGGGTGGTGTGATTTAAAACTACTAAAATCTGTTCATGAAGATTAAGATCTTTGAGAACAAGCTGGCAGAATCAGGTATTTCACTGGTTAAAAAGCAGTTTAGATTCAGTTTAGAAGCAGTTCAGACTCCATCTGATTATTACAGCAATGCCTTGCAACACTTAACAGCAGAAAAGTGCTTTGAAGTTCCTGTTTTATGCTGTATTTCCTGTTTCTCTTGTGTCACCTTCTTATGCACCTTTTTCATCTACTCTCAAGGCTGAACCTAAAAACAGGTACACCCTCCAAGGCAGCATTTTCCAAACCATGGTAAATGTGGCTGGGAAACTGTATACTTCATCCCCAACCAGAAATCAACAAAGCGTATTAGCGTATCAAAGACTACCAAATGTCCCCAGGTAAAGCAGCCCACAGAACCCTAAACTTTCATAAATTTCCCAGTACCACTAGGGAAACAATGCTCCAAAAAAGCTCACAAATTACCTTTTAAGGTAATGATTACCCAAAAATAGACCAAACCTCCCATGGGCTACAAATTATTTAAAAATTATGATCTTCCAGGGCGCCTGAGTATCTCAGTCAGTTGAACTTCCCTTGGCTCAGGTCTTGATCTCACGGTTTTTGGACTCTGTGCTGACAGCTCAGAGCCTGGGGCTGTTTCAGATTCTGTGTCTCCCTTCCTTGCCCCTCTCTGGCTCATGCTCGGTCTCACTTTCTCAAAAATAAATAAACATTAAAAAAATTTTTTAAAGCATGACACTCCTTTAATGCCTAAGATTACTTATAAATTGGGGCGCCTGAGTGGCTAAGTCAGTTAACCACTGGTCCCTTAAACGCTGACTCCTGATTTGGCTCAGGTCATGTAGTTCATGACATTGAGCTCCACCTCGGGCTCTGTGCTGACAGCGCAGAGCCTGCTTGGGATTCTCTCTCCCTTTCTCTCTACCCCCAACACTCCCCAATAAATAAATAAACTTAAAAAAAAATGTTTAATACTTATGAGTAAACTATCAAGCCAGTTATTAAGAGTTGCAAAAACGACCATGTTATTAGAAAGTACTTCAATCTGCATACAATTAATAACTCTGGCTGGTGCAACTCTCAATGCTACAGAGCTCCTACCACATATGCATACTCAAAAGCTGGAATTGTGTAATTTCAAGAAAGGCATTCACTGTCAGTGAAGCTGTGTTGTCTCTGAGTCATTATTTTTACTTTTTAATTAAAAATTAGCATTAGTTGAGGTTCATACATTTTAGTTGTTTTATTACGCCTGCAGAATCTTTTTTTTTTTTTATGTTTATTTATTTTTGAGAGAGAGAAAGATACAGAGTGCGAACAGGGAGGGGCAGAGAGAAAGAGAGGGAGACACAGAATCCGAAACGGGCTCCAGGGTGTGAGCTGTCAGCACAGAGCCCAATGCAGGGCTCGAACCTACAAACCGTGAGATCATGACCTGAGCAGAAGTCGGACACTCAACCGACTGAGCCACCCAGGCACCCTTTTGCCTGCAGAATCTATTGCACAATTGCATCACAAGGATTTGAGACCTACAGTGTTCTAACTAGTCTAGACTTTAAGACAAATATATTTTTCAAAATTCAATTAGGAGCTATCCATATCCCTAACTGCTGAAGAAAACCTCTCCCCCTCCAAAATGCCTGCACCTTGACCACTATTATTTTTCCACTGAAAGTGGGAATTATTGAGCTAAAAAATGACCCAGCTAAAAGGCTGGGATTAAAACAACTTGAGAATCATGGTTTTAAGGGTCCCACCCTGGCTACAGGGTCAATAATGTAGGGGCAGGTGTTCTCCCTGCCTACCAGGTCTACACCGACCAAATGTATTGTAAGGACTTGGAATCAGGCCCTTTACGGAATAATGTCTCTGAACTTGGATTTGAATGATCCCTCCAGTCTCTAGTTCTTGGAATCATCTAGAAATGTCTTCAAAAGGACTAAATCCCAAAACAAACCCTCTTCTCAAAAATTCTTTGCTGGTTTAGCTTTAAAATTTTGCCAGGTTCATAGATATAGCTTGCAACTAAATGTCAGTCAGGGATCGGCCCAGAAAAAGTATAGAAAATATGAGAGAGGGATGCCTGGGTGACTCAGTTAGTTGAGTGTCTGAGTCTTGATTTCGGCTCAGACCATGATCCCAGGGTTGTAGAATCAAACCCCATATCGGCTCTGCGCTGAGCCTGGAGACTGCTTAAGATTCTCAGGCTCCCCCCGCCCCGTCCCTCTTCCCCGTTCACCCATGTGCACACTCTCTCTCAAATTAAAAAAGAAGAAAAGAAAACATGAGGGAAGTGTTTGATGACTTTGTGGATTCTTAGTACCTGTTTCCAGCTGTGAAACTGATTTAAGCTCTAAGAACCCTACCCAATAAGCCTTATAACCATGGGTTATTATGCTAAAGATGGAGTGAGAACATGTACAGCAAAGTAAAAACACTGAGAGTACACAAATTCAGGTAATTCTTAGTCAATTTATCAACTGAGAATCAAAGCCACAATGCTAAAAACATACTTTCTTCTCTAGAAAACTGAGATCCAGAATGAAGACAGCCAAAATAAGTAAGCACAACAGACTTACCAAAAATCAGTAATGAAAAACTACACTGTTGAGAATGCCACTAACCACCTGACCTTGCGCCAATTAACTGCTCTCATCCTACAGAAACTTCATTGAAAGGGAGGCCAAATCACTGATGGCTAAATGCTTCCTCTTCTAGCTTTCAAAGTCTAAGTATTACAGTAAGTTGTTTCCTAGTAGTACATTAGATCCTTAGAGAATTATTAACTCTAAGAGGTCACAAAGGTTATCACTTTAAAGCACTATGCCTAAAATTTACCGATCTTCAAACAGTCAAATGTCTCATTAGCAGCTAATTCAACTATTCCTATCTCCTCAGGCTTTTGCTTATGCTAAAAACCATTATTATGATTTTATTTTAGGAGCAACCCACAAGTTTTTAAAACCATGTATTTCTAAGGACTTTATTTAGGATCATCATTCAAACTAGACATATAAACACAATCTCAGGGCTTCATAGAGAATCAATCCTTTCAGACCAAAACACAATTCTCAGCCCCATGTCACATGTAGGAGTGATTTTAACACAAATGTACAACTCAAGGGGCACCTGGATGGCTCAGCTGGTTAAGTGTCTAGCTCTTGATTTTGGCTCAGGTCATGATCTCACAATTAGTGGGATCGAACTCCATGATGGGTTGCACGCTGACAGCACAGAGCCTGCTTGGAATTCTCTTTCCCTCTCTGCCCCTCCTCCTTCTCTCTCAAAAATAAATAAATAAACTTAAACAAAATGTACAACTCAAAATACTTTAACAGACCCTTTCCTCCACAAATCTCAACTATATAAGGGCAAGTTAGGCCAAAGTAGTTTCTCCTTTTACCTTTGAAAAAATGGTATTTATATATTTACTCATTCTTAAAAATCATATATTGTACTTCCTGTTAATTCAGGATGGATAGTAGCTGGTGGAGTTCTTGAACAAACAGCTAAGAAAGAATTCTTGAGATGTCTTTGGTGCAAAAAGGTGATTTTATTAAAGCACAGGGACAGGACCCGTGGGCAGAAAGAACTGCACTGGCATTGTGAGGAGTGACTGATTATATACTTTTAAGTTAGTGGGGGTTAAGGATAGAGGAAGTCTCTAAAGAATTTGAAAGCAAGGCTTTCAGGACCTTTAGGGGCTAGCTACCATAAGGTAAGGTTACTTTTAGGGTTTAATAAAACAAAAACATCAAGGAAGTAAGAGAGCCATGAGTTACTTGAGGAAGGTCATGCTCTGCATGTTTCAGGTGTCTATCAGTGGGCTGCAAGCTGTAAGGAGATTTAATTTAAACTAATTTTCCCTTGTGTTTGTTTCCCTCATCATTTTCCTCCCTGAACAGCTCTGACCTTAAATCTTTAAGGCTGTTGAAGGTGGAAGGTCTCATCTTCTATAGCTTCTTCTTGCTGACTAGAGGCATAGAGATGTACCTATCTATGGATCAAGGTTGGTCAGCTGAGAATTTAATAGGAGGTAGGAAAGGCTAAGGTGGCTACATCTCGAGTTGATAACATATGGGAGTCTCCTTGAGCAGAAAGGATCATCTGTTGGCTTGAAGTTGTGGCAGTGAGGGAGTCTTGGCACCAGGTGGAGAGACATGGGAGAAAATAGCAAAACATGATTAAAATAACAAAAAGGAAAAGAGCCCCAAATAAGAGTCTTTTGATAGCTGGCAAAAATCTTTCCTTAGTCCAGGAGTTTAAACAATTATTAAAGGAAAGAGAAGGATAATTTAAAGCGCCAATTTGAGTATCTGTCAGTTGGAAAATTCAGAAATATTTTTGTGGTATCTGGAATGTATACACAGCATTCTGTT
Source organism: Cryptoprocta ferox (assembly GCA_028646485.1). Lineage (NCBI taxonomy): Eukaryota > Metazoa > Chordata > Mammalia > Carnivora > Eupleridae > Cryptoprocta > Cryptoprocta ferox. Next base: position 42,474,078 of record CM053575.1, read on the forward strand.
CTTATGAGAGTACAAGTTCCACCTTGTGCAGCAGTTAAAACAACTAATGCCATTTTATTCTGTGGAACTGTTTAATGTATTTGAGTTACTTTAATGTTTAATAATAATTATGTTATTTTGAGTCACTTAAGGCTTTGATTGTGTAATAGGTGGTGTAAACCAACATACAGATTCTGTTTTGTTTAGTAAACAATTGGAAGCACTCTAATAGAAATAAGAAAAATACAGGTTAATGGTTAGAGCAAAATTATAAAACCGAGTGTCTGCGTCTCAGGTGCTGCCAGGGAAAAGATTTTTAGATGTCAGGCTTGAAGCATCCTCTCAGATGGAGTGGGAAGAGGCAGTGGGAATTAGATGGGCTTTTCTGGTTTGTAACTCAAATATCTGTGCTGATCCCTTTGAATGGCCCATAGAGCAACAGACACGAAGACTATCTACACATGAGTTCTGTGATAATTTCTCTGAAGTTTACCTCAAGTTGTCTCATTCGGGCAAACAACAAACATTTAAAAACAATCAGAACTAGAATTTAACATCCATAAAGGTGCGTTATTGAAACATAACTTTTCTCCCTGATAACGCTCATTTCTAGAGATAGCCAAATCAAGATTAATTCGTTTAGAGAACAAGTCCAGTTTTAACAAACTTGGCCTAATTATTTACATAAGCTCAGCAAGAACAGCGATTGGTCATATAGATCTTTTAAAATTTGCTTTGCTGGAACTTTTTATGAGGAATCTCTAGACTGAACTTCTAGTAGCCTCTCCAGGCCAGAAGCCACACCAAGTACGAGCTATCACACACGCCTGCAATACCTATAGATTTGGGCAAATTCCTTCTAAGAGGTCCCAAAGTATTCTGAGGTTCCTGCACCTCCCAGGAAGTGACATTCTTTACTCACTTGGTAAGGCTGCTGGGAACTCTGTAAGGTATCAGGCCGACATTTCCAAGGGGCTTTATTGGCTTCGTGCTTCATAAAGTCAACCTTAGTTCCTTAAAACTGTTTGGTCACATCTAAGTCTATGTATGTTGCTCTCAAATATGACATTCCAGTCAAAGCCTTGGTAAAATAAACAGTATTTCCAATGGTGACCTGTTACAAGGAGAACAGATTCTTACTGAACTTACGCAAACAACTATTATTGCCATGAAAAAAAGAATACTTAAGAGTTTTTGAATTTCAGATGGTTCAGGTAGAGAGAAAAGTTAAACGCTTCAGTTTGTTTACAAATGAATGCTTGATCACATTTCTGTATGTCATAGATATCTTAAGAGAAAGCTTCCTTAATCTGGAAGAGCAAACATTAGAGAACCAACAGCATTTCCAACAAGAGTCACAAAACTACAATCTTCCTCCGTTTATTTAAGTCCCATTTTCCAATTCTTGTTCAGTTTGAATGCAGCATTTTATTTCAGAAAATTTTTACCCATTTGTTTTATGATCTTAAAGATGTCAGATACCTGTATTGTCCTAAAAGTCCTTTTTATAAACATCCTTGAAGATGAAACATGTTTTGTAAGAGCATCAGAACTATAAATGACAAGACTCAAAAATGGACATCGTTAACAATCTGATAGGAGAATTCATTATGATTCAACTGACAAGGAAACTCAGTTATTTCTGTGACATATAACACTTCCACAATTGGAATGTCAAGTGATGACCTTATACCAAAACATATTAAAACTTTAGGAATTTTGTGGATATATTTGAGCAGTTATAGCATTTACCCAGGAATACAACCTAAGGTTTACCATCATTTGTTTGACAGGGCTTTCCAAGTAACATACGAAATTAAAAAGTCTAATTGGTCAAAAAGATTTCATTTACAATTTAAATCCTGGGAAGTTTGTTAAAACCTTAGAAAGTTACAAAGCACATCCTAAATAGGATTACTGATCATTACAAATCTTAATTATTTATTTAACCAAGATGGCAATAAGAGATTCTAAAGGCAAATGCGTAGGGTTATACAACTGTTAGCAAAACCTAGCTCCTAGTAGTCAAAAACCTGATAAAGACAAAACATAAGCTTTGGTTCTCCCAGCAGACAAAAGAGAAAAGACCTTTGTTTACATATTTATTTTTTTCAAGAGCAGATCAACAATCCAAGAAAACTTTGCCTTTTAAACAGAGAGAAAAGCAGAATTTTAATATTATACCAGTATATTTCTAAAATCCATTCATTTCAACCTTAGTCTGTCCTAACCACACATAAAATTCCTTTCCAAAGATTTCCCTTCAAGAACCTTCTACAACATTTCTTTGCATTCAGATTTTGTCTCAAGCCCTTTCTCTCCACACAACCAGTCTCATTTAGGAAAAATTACTTTCTTTTACCTTCAACAAAAATGTATTTTCATTCCTTATATTTTTCTTACATATCTCCTACTTTTCTACATAAGAGTTGCCTTTTCCTATTTCCATCACTCTTAATTACATTTAGCAGAATTTTAACTCTTAGAAACCTAGTCTCCAGTGAAAACTAAGTAGTAACCAACTGTGAACTGTGACACCAGAATTTTTTAGATGGCAAATTTATGAATCAACTAAGTACAACGCAGCTTTTCCAACAGACCCAAATATCCTTAGTTTCTCTGCAATAAGTCAAAAACATAAACTTATGTTTAATAATCAATTCTTTAGCATCTTATCATATTTGTTAAAGACCTAGATGTCCAACGAACTCAATCCAGTTGATCATCCAAACAAAACCTTGAAGTTTCAGGTTACCAAAGACCTTGAAAGCTATCTTAACAATTACCCATAAAAACTCTGAGACAGACAAAATTAACCATCATTTTCAGCCATCTTTTTGCTGACAAATTGCCACAGAGATATTCACAAGCTTATCTGACCGTCGGTAAACCTAGGTAGAAAAAGTTTTATATTTAATGCTGATAATTCTAAAGACATGTCTATCTTAATTAAACCAACAAGCTTAAATTAGTTCAAATACCAAATATGTTCCACTTGGGTCCCCTTAAAAAGTCCATCACTTTGTTCGCCTTTGTCAGTTTTTACAGGGGCCCCAGTGAGGAAATCTGAAGTGGGCAGTGTAAGTCCAAAGGAGTGCTCTTTGCTCCTTGACAGCAAGGAGAGGAGGAGAGGATGATAGTGCCAGAGGCATGGAAGATGCAAGCTGCACCCAAATTGGTGCAGAAACAGGAAAAGGGGGAGTAGAAGACAGAAGAGGTGAGGTGCCTCCAGTAAGGCTGGAGGTAGATAAAAGCTCAGTGGACAGAGAAAGAGGTCCCCAATCCTAAAGCCTGTCAACTCAGACAAATGAGCAGATGCAGATTATTTTTCCCCCTGCCAACAAGTGGAAATGTCATGCCAGAGAAGACAGGGAACTTCCCCAAAACAAAACAAGTTTCAGCAGCTGCTTGGGGATATTCCTTAAAGTCTCCTTCCTGAGGTAGACTAACCAGAGACAACTGGCTCCAATTATCATAGTCATTAACTCAGGAAATGAATAGGGAGAGCCCCCACACACAGCTAGAGTAGCCTGAGTCTATCAGGAAGGAGGAACAGTGAAAGAGAGAGTGTCATTGTCCCCTTCATTAGGGGTGGCCTGTGTTTCCTCCAGCAACCTGGGTTTATTCAGAGGCCTGTTTAGACAATCATCTAATTATCAGAAGGGAGTTTATCAGCCTGGTTAGTGGGCAAACACATTCTGCAGGTGGCCCTCAGGTCTGGATCCTGATTTAGGGCCATGAAAGCCTGGACATAGGATACCTCAGTCCATTTGCCCTGTTTCTTGCAAAAGAGATCTGATAGATTGCATCAGTGTAACTATTCAGCGTTACAGAAGATCAGTCCTTTCCTAAATCTTGCAATTCGAATTGATTCCTGTGGGTTAAAAGGCATCCCAAGGGAGAGACCTTGGGGACAGAAGATCCCATGTTCCTAGAAAAGTAGAGAAGGTCCATTACCAAAAATCCCCACCCTCAACTCCTGGGTGGTGTCCCATGAAGGATACATCGGAGGTTCCTGGTGTCAAAACGACTGGAGGCGTCCTGCAAATAAAACTGCTATGATCACCAACCAGCCACTAAAGGGCCCTGGAAAAGGGATGCTAGCATCCCTTAGCTTCCCCATTGCATCGTAGGCTACAAATGGGTGCCTGGACCGAAATACTGTGCCCATGCCGTGCCTTAAAAGTCGTGCTGTAAAAGGCTGTGCCTTAGTATACCTTGTCTTGAGGAGCATGCCATGAAAGTCATGCTTTTGTTTCCTTGAAGGCTGTGCCGTTTTTAACCCATGGAAAACACTAGAAAAGTTTTACAATTCTGTAGTTAGTAGGGGGCATGGACAGAAAACAGTAAAGACAGAAATCCTTCATGATCTAAGTGACATTTCAACACACAGAGTCTTTACAGACAACTTCCCTAGGAAACAGTCCCTGGTTGGCTTTCAGCCGGCTCCCAGTAAAGTTTCTCAGCCAGAAGTGACTAGACCAGGAATGTGGAGGGGATCACGTTAGACCAATAAGAAAGAAACCTCACACAGGAGTCTTTAAGATCAGCAGCTGTGCTAGTCACTTAGGTGGCTGTCTTGTGCCCAACATAGATAACTTTGTATAAGGACAGATATAAAGAGAAGGCATCAAGTTTCTGGGTCTTATTACCATTCTGGCCAGGGAACCAACTTCCAGCCAAAAGGCAGAATTTCTCCTCCCAGTAGAGTAGCCACAGGCTAGAGGATTGCAGCCTGAGCAATCGACATGAAAGTGTTCCAATAAGACCATACTCCTTGAAAAGCCCCTGTAATAACAGTAAAGGAAGAAAAGAGAAAATACTCACCAAGTTTGCACAAAGGCTCAGAGTCCATATGAGAAGACTTGATGCCCCACCTTGGGTGCCAGATGATAAAATCTGAAGTAAAGTTCACGAGCAAATGGCTAAGAAAGAATTCTGGAGACGTCTTTGGTGCAAAAAGGTGATTTTATTAAAGCACAGGGACAGGACCCGTGGGCAGAAAGAGCTACACTGGGGTTGTGAGGAGTGACTGATCATATACTTTTAAGTTAGTGGGGGTTAGGGATAGAGGAAGTCTCTAAGGAATTTGAAAGCAAGGCTTTCAGGATCTTGAGGGGCCAACTACTATTAAGACAAGGTTACTTTTAGTGTTTAATAAAACAGAAACATTAAGGAAGTAAGGCAGCCATGAGTTGCTGAGGAAGGTCACGCTCTGCATGTTTCAGGTGTTTATCAGTGGACTGGAAGCTGTAGGAGCTACATTTCTCTTGCCTTGTTTCCCTTATCAGTAGCTATTATAGGAAATACCATACACTTACTCCAAAATCTTTGGTAAATTCATTCAACATATTCATTATGCTGGCTATAGCTTATTTTTCCCCAAGAATTCAGTTAAGAATTGGTGTATTTTGGAGGCACCTGGCTGGCTCAGTTGGTAGAGCATCTAACTCTTGATCTCGAAGTTGTGAGTTTGAGCCCCACGTTGGGTGTGGACATTACTTAAAAATAAAATCTTTAAGAAAAAAAAAAAGGAATTGGGCCTACTTTTTTTAAATTAGGCATATGTATAATGAGTTTTACAACTTGTATCATTCAATAATGAAAAACATTTGCTTGTAAAAGGTAAGCAGTACACACAGAAATAAATTTGAGTTGAATTTTCGCAGTATGCTTTCTGTCTATGCGTTATAGAATGGTTGATTAAACTGAATCCATAGACCTGTACGGATATTTGAATGAGTTCTGAGAGTCTTATTAACCTCCTGAAATTATATGAAAAGTATGCATGTATAGTAATCCCCCTTACCTGCAGGGGGTACATTCCTAGACCCCCAGTGGATGCCTGAAACTGCAGATAGCACCAAACCCTATACATACTGTTTTTTCCTATATATACATACATTCCTATGATAAGTTTAATTTATAAATTTGGCATAATAAGAGATTAACAATAATGATAAAATAGAACAATTATAACAATATACTGTAACAAAAGTTATGTGAATGTGGTCTCAAAATATTTTATCGTACTGTATACACCCTTCTTCTAATGATGTGAGATGATAAAATACCTACATGATGAGATGCAGTGAGGTAAATGGCATAGGCACCATGACTTAGTATTAGGCTACTACTGACTTTCTGATATGTCAGAAGGAGGATCATCTGCTTCCGGTCCAAGGTTGGCCATAGGTAACTGAAACCGTGTAAAGCAAAGCTCTGAGGAGATGCTCAAAGAGGTTCATGACCTTTGACTAAAAATCTCTGCATTATGGAACATATTTTAAGATTTTATTCTCAGTTAATACTTCAAAGTATTTAAGTCAATACTCCAAAATAATAGTATATAATGGTAAAAATTCTTTAAATGCAAGGATTTCTCATGTGACTGTCATGCCAACATTTCTGGCAAAAATTCCATAAAAGACAAGAATGATATAAACTTGATTATTTCAAAGTAATCTTAAAATTGTCAAATGGTTAACATTTAAACACACACATACACACCACCATTTACAATCCCAAGATGATTTATATTTGAAAGCTGATGGCACACACACAAACATTCTAGACAAAATGGATCCATTAACACATGCGATACTAAGATACTCAGAAGACTTTTTAATGGAATATGTCAAATAATCCACCACAGACAGTGATACAGTCATAAAGCACTGTGTCCTTATTTGTAATATAGAAATTGGCTTTTTTCAAATATTGATTTAAGATCTAAGTATGTCAACAACATGCTGTAGGGTTCTAAAAGATAGAGAGAGATACACAGATTTAGGGGAGCCTGGGTGGTTCAGTCAATTAATCAACTGACTCTTGATTTTGGCTCAGATCATGATCTCACAGTCCTGAGACTGAGCCCCACATCAGGCTCTGCACTGACAGTGAAGGGCCTGCTTGGGATTCTTTCTCTCTCTCCCTCTCTCTGCCCCTCCCCCTCACATGCACACACGTGTGTTCTCTCACTCTCAAAATTAATAAACATTTTTTAAAAAGATGGAACTTTTTATTTTTTTTAATAGTTTATTGTCAAGTTGGTTTCCATACAAGATGGAACTTTTTCTATGAAGCTAAAGTTAGATTTTTTTAACTACATGCTTTCTCCATGTGATCACCCTCATCTCACCCCCTAATGTTCTTTCTCCTTGTCTAAATCCTACTTTCATTCAGAAAACTCATTTAGAATCTGTATCACCAATTTTAGTATATGATATCATGTTGCCACATTCTGTTTTATATATGTATATTCAGTCATTACCCCTGAATTACAGATTATTTTATATAATTTCTCCTGCCTAGCAGAGTATAATACACAAGTCTCAAAATGTGAACAATTTATATGAACAATTTCCACTTCACTTATATGAGCATGTCTATTTTTACACTCATCATGCTGTTTAGTAATAACTGGTAAAAATGTCTAGGGATTTGCTTCAAAATAAAAATAGGTTTATAATTTTTAAAGTTGGTGATGTGCATTTTATGTTGGCAACTTTCCATAATACAAAGTTTAAAGGAGATTCCTTCTTCTACTAGAACACAGAACTTTTCAAAGACAGGTCCAGTAGTTTTTTTTCATCTTTGTACCTCTGCCCAGTGGAGAGTAGATAAATTTACTTCAAAACACATTTCAATATTTAGGCAGAACTAACTTTCAATGAAACTTTAACAGCTTTTGTGTGATATGTTATTTAAATGATTCTTTGATTAAACTCAGATAAAACATACATTCATTTTTAACTATTTACTAAGTACCTACTACTTCCTCAAATACCCTGTCTTACTAAATGTAGGATGTCAAAGATAACACATCCTCTCTAATACATTGAGAAGCTTATAGTACTCTCAAGGATCCATGGGGAAAAAAGGGCAAGGAGAGAATGCAGAGATGAAGTCAAAGAAAAAACAGTAAAAAGTTACTACAATTTTTAAGAAGAGATCTAAGGCATCCACATTTTTAATTAAAAAGAGGGAATACAGTTTGTTCAGCCTGGACAAATCTAAAAGTTCCCTTCCCCACTCCATTTTTGCAGATGAGAAAACTAAAATGCAGAGAGGAAAAATGACTTGCCTCAAGTTACACATCAAGTTGCTAGCAAAACCAAAATTAAAAGTCAGATCTGCTGATTCACAGTGCAATGTGAATTTTCCACATCAAAGACCTTTCTTCTATACTATAATATTCACTAGCTAAAAAGTATGACTATTTTATTATTAATATATACTTCAGTTCCATGTATTGTATCATACTAAAAAGAGAAAAGGTCATAAGCTAAGGAGAGGAAGGAAATGAGAAGAAAATGCACACGACAAACTGCTAAGGCATTGTACACACAGACTACATGCATATACCACACTTCCTCAATTCTGAGAGACACATTTGACTTTAAGACATAGTAGCCATGGGGAGTGCCTCTCTACTTATCAGATGGAGTGGTGTCCAATTCATGAATCATTTTTTTTGTTTTTTTTTTAATTTTTTTATACATGCTTACTAATCTTTGAGAGTGAGAGGGATAGAGAGAGAGAGAGAAGGAGGGGCAGAGAGACAGGAAGGCAGAGAATCCCAAACAGGCTCCACACTCAGTGCAGAGCCCTATGTGGGGCTCAAACTAACAAACCATGAGATTACGACCTGAGCCGAAATCGCTTAACCGACTGAGCCACCCAGGCATCCCATGAATCATTTAATAAAGACAATTAGATCTTCAAATTAAAAAAAAAGACAGTATCCATTGCACAAACATTTCATTTTTTTTAAATTTTTTAATGTTTATTTGTTTTTGAGACAGAGGACAAGTGAGGGAAGGGCAGAGAGAGAGGGAGACACAGAATCCAGAGCAGGCTCCAGGCTCCGAGCTGTCAGTACACAGCTTGACATGGGGCTCAAACTAACGAACTGTTGAGATCACAACCTGAGCCAAAGTTGGACACTGAACTGACTGAGCCACCCAGGCACCCCATATAAGCATTTTAAAATAAACTCTGTAAATTACATCTTCATTTCAAAAAAATACTAAAATATGAAAGCATACACCTCTAAAGGTAATATAATACACCCTTAAAAGACACGTAATAATCACCATCATTTAAGAGCCAGTGTCACAGGGCAAACACACAGAGCAACAGTCCCATCTTCTAATGTAACAGTTACTGAACACCTAAGGCTATGTGGCATTGTTTTCAATTGTAGGTATTAATGTAAATAAGTATTTCTTGCCCTTGATCTTATATGCATGAGATTTGGAGTTTCACACAGCAAGGTTTGAATCTCAGCTCTGCTCCTAGCTCTCCAACCTCTGGAAAGTTACTTACTAATTTCTCTGAGCCTCATTCTCTCTGTAATAGGTTATCCACCTTGGAGAATTGTATGAGAGCTAAAGGTAATCATTTATTTAAGGAACAGTACAGTACCTCAATGAAATATTATATTTCCTCCCATAATCCCTATGGGCCAAATTAAACTAAAAACTAAATCCTGTTCTTGACTTGTAAGATTCTTCCACCTCCATTTTAGAGATTGGAATAAATCTGTACTGATCCTGGGGCAAATCCTACTAGCTTGCTTTCGAATAATTATTTGATAAGAAAAGCTTATTTTATGGTCTTGAAATTCATCTCTTTTCTTCTTCAAATTGGGAACAGAAAACAATGACAAATTTTAAGTTAAATTAGTTACATGTAAATTCAGCACTTTCATATTGTCTTACTGAACTGAAACTCTAAGCCCATTACAAACCCACTAAAAGAGAGGAACTATAGAACCAGTGTGTGGGAAGAGGGAAGGGTATAAAGTCAAAAAAAAAAAAAAAAAAAACCCAGTTGAAATGACTCAATCAGGTGAGTGGTTTGCTTTTGTTTAACCTTAAATTCACGTATTAAACCCTGAAAAAACAACGTTCAGAAGAGCCAAGACCGTATCTCCATGCTTCAAGGTAACCTGATCCCTCAGATTAAACAAATGCCATCTTTCAGTAAGTACAGTTTCAAGATGTGACTAGTCACTTCCAAGACAGGAATGTACCTACCAAAGTATCTCACATGCAGCAGCATACACTGAAATAAGAACATCTTTTCCTCTATCCCAAACATAGTTCAGACTAGCCCATCCATATATTTCCTATTAGCTCATTTCAGTAGAATGACTTTTCCCCCATGAATTATATAAGTAATACCCATTTTCTTAAACTGGGAAAATACAAAGAATATGAGCATTTTTAAACCACCCATGATCTTACCAGTCAAAGATTAAAATATTAGAAAGGAGCGTACCAACATCTTTCCTATGAATCTGAACACCAAATTTTAAATTTGAATAGAGCACTTGCCACTAAACATGAGTAATTACCAGTGTATACCTTAGTATCTCTATTCTGGTTTTTGAGACTAAATTCACATAACTCTTTCCCTGACTTAACTCAATGGTTCTTTGGAGTCTCTCAGCTACATATTTTGTTGCTGACTACTTTCTCTTTCTTAAAGCTATTTCTATCCTAAGTTTTCCAAAACACTATATTCCTCAGTGTCTACAAAAGTCTCTCCAACTCATCTTTTTCTCTTCCTTCACTGGCTCTCTTCTATTAATTCCTGACAATCTCTTTTAAAATGGCTCAGCCCTGACCTTTGGATTTGCTTGTCAACTTTGAACCTCCAGCATTTAACACAGTGCCTGGCATGAAGCATATGCTCAATTAATATTTACTGATTGACTTTGTAAATCCTAACCTGCTACTTATTAGCTGTGTGGCGTCAGGCAAATTAAATTTCTCTGAATCTCAGTTCCCTCATCTATAAAACAGGAATAATCAAAAGAAGATGATGCTCAGAAAGCTCAAAGTGGTGTCTGGTACAAAGTAGCACCCACTAAATTTTTTCTATTATTATCAACATAATCTAGTATAGGACTCAAAAATGTTTCTGATTATTTTATGGTTGAACACCAAATCTACCTCTCAAGAACCCAACTTATTTTCAACATATTCTCTTATCACAAAAATCAAAAAATATTTTCATGCTCATTCCCTTGCTACCTGTCTCTAATCCATCATCAACTATTCTATTGGGTTTTTTTTTTTTTTAATTTTGTTAGAGAGAGCAAGCAAGTGGGGGAGTGGGACAGAGGGAGGGACAGAGGGGGAGAGTGAAAGAGAAAAAGAAAGAATACCAAGCAGGCTCCACACTCCGCATGGAGCCCAATGCAGGGCTAGATCTCACGATCCTGGGATCATGACCTGAGCTGAAATCTAGAGTCAGGGGCTCAACTGACTGAGCTACCCAGCACCCCCATCGTCAACTATTCTAATTCTTCTCTCCTAACCACCATACAGAACCATCATTTATAAAACTAAGCTACAACCATAGACTTAATTGATCTCCACACACTTAATTCTTCATTCAAATGTTCCATCCTCCTTAAAATCCATTTTTTCTGTGTCATTCTTGCCCACGGTTGCTTACAGCTTGTCCAAAGTAATCGAACGTCATCATCATGTCTTCCAATACTCCATATCCAAACTCTTACTTCAAAAGATGTCTCGAAATTCACCTCTTCCTGGAAACCTTCCCTGATTAACTCCATACCACTCATATTACTTCTTTGCCCCGAGTCACCTCAGGAACTCAGCACTTAGGTATTCTGTCATACTAAGGGGTAAAATGTGATCAGTGAATAGCAGTACCAAGAAATTACTTCCACAGAATTATTTCTACTTCCTAAAGAACGGTCCTGTGCTATGATGCTTTGTTGATCTGGCTAAGAAGGAAATATCCTATAAAACATACGCCCTCTTTGGCTTCTGTCCTCAGCACTTGTCTGTCAAGAAGTGCTAAACTGTTCACAATCCTTTTGTCCTAGCCTCAAACAGAAATTATACCTCGGTGCTTATCACCTCCTCCCATTTAAATCCACTGAATATGTGGCAGTGGGCCACTTTCTTTTCTTCTACCTCTTCTCCGCCCCCAACCTCTGCCCACATCCCACAAATGAAATTCCCAAAGCTTCAAACAGAGTGGCAGTAGTAGTGATACACACATGCCATGTCTTTCTTTCCTCTTTCCTCTAAGTGAAAAAAAACTTTGAACCTATTTAGCTACGAAACTCTTCCCACGGCTAGAAAACCTCCCCAACAAGCATGATACATAATCAGATTTTACTGGATCAAAGTGGTTAATCCCACAGTAACAGAATTGTACTTATATGTTAACTCTGTGTTACTGTAAGAGACCTGGCATCATTTTTATGCTATATTACACACGCCCAACTAGATAGTTGAGAAACTCCCCTACGGGGCAGATTTTATGGAAGTATCTTCTAACGCTTTAAACCAACATATTCTAATTTACTTTTAACATAAAGAATCAAGCGATCCCACACTGCCATCCAGTCAAAAGCAAACAATATTTGTGTCTTTACTTTTGAGAGGGTGAGTTTGTGTGCTGCTGTGGCACAACCAAACTGTCCCGGGAAGGTGGGGGCCGGGACAGAATCAGCCTCAGTAGTGAGAGTTAAAACGTCTGAGTGCTTGGCCCACAATGAGTACTGAATGAACCTATAAACCTGGCTGTACTGACTCCTACCTGAGACACTCGGCTCTCCGGTCTCTCCCCAAACGCACAGTTATTCCTGCTCACTTAGTCATAAAAGATTCACACCTTTTAGCTATCATACATAAGCCTACCTCCTCTGCTCCTTGTATACTTTCTCCTAACTGGACACCTAACGCCTTCTAGTCAAACAGCCTCCATCCACACCTCACCCAAAACCTTTTTCTCGGGCACCTTCCGGTTTGAGTAGGTGCCTCTTACTCCACACCCACGTGTCCCCATTTGTCCAGAGATCTTAACCTTCAAAAAACAAAACAAAACAAAACAAAACAAAACCCCTACCCTCCCTTCACTCCCAGCTGATTTCCACCCCCCCACCCCCCACTAATACCTATTTCTAAAAGGCCAACCACTTTCCCCGGTTCCGCACCTCCTCCCCGGGCACCCTTTTCTGAGCATCACCGTTTCCCCATCACTTTATCCCTCCTCAGACCAGAAAATCCTTCAATCACCGGCCTCCTTTGCACCCCTGGAGCACAGGAGCCCGCTTCTCCGTTAACTACCCGGCCCCACCTTCGCCACTTCTGTGCGGCCTCCCCACACCAAGCTGAGCCCCCAAGTCTCGGTGGCTGCAAACCAGGCCCCTCCCTGCGTCCCTGCTCGCCTGCCCGGCCGTCTGGAGGGCGGCGGCCCCGTCCCAGCCGCGCTCAGACCATCCGGGCAAAGAGGCGGGAGCCCCCGGCTCCGGGCGGCCCAGGGTGGGGGCGGGGGTGGGGCGGCCCAGGGTGGGGGCGGGGGTGGGGCGGCCCAGGGTGGGGGCGGGGGTGGGGCGGCGGGTGTCGCCTCCACCTCCGGCGGCCTGCAGCCCCGGCTCCCGCAGCCTCGGCCCGGGCCAGGCGAGGAGCGGCCCGCAGCCCGCCTCTCCCGCCCGGCGTCACCCCCTCTCACCTAGACTCAGAGGCTCGGGCCTCGCTTTCCCCCTGGCCGTCCAGCGATGGCTCCGCCGCCGCCGCCGTCGCGCTCTCCTCACTCGTTCCTCCACCACCCCCGACCGGCTGCTGAAGAGCGGACGAGTAGTGGCACGCCCATTGGCTGCGGCCCGCACTCGCGTCAGCCTCCCCGACCCGGACCTCGCGACGTGACTGGCTGGCGCGGCGCCTCTTTTCCACGTCTTGTCCGGATTGGCCTGTCTTGTCTCTCGCGCCCCCTTACCGGGAGGATACCTCAACCCCCGCTCCCCGCCTCAGCCTCCCACCCCCTCAACCCCGTTTCCATCTGGGCGGGCTGGGGGCGGGAGCGGGCGCGGGTGGGACGCGAACGACCAATGGGAGCCCCGAAAGAGGGCCGAGAAAGTTCAGCCAATGGGCGCGCGCCCCACATCACGGGCTCAGCAGCGCCCCTCTGGCCGCTGGCGTTCCGGCGGGTCGCGCCCAGGGCCACGCCCGGCTGCCCGTGGCGCGGGAGGGGTACCCACTGGAAGGGTGGGAGAATGCGGCGAGGCCGGCGCGGGAGAGCGCGGGCAGCCATTGTGGCGTGCTCCCGCACCGCCGACGCGGGGTCTGGGAGCGGGCTGCTGTCGCCGGAAACTCGGCGGGATGCTGTTTAGGGAGGAAGAAGAGCGTGCGCCTCGTCCAGCGCCGTGGACCATATCAAACCACAGTGCAAAACTTACCGCTGGTGAGAGAAGTTGAGTAATAGTTCCCTCAGGAGGATGGGGCACAAGGGAACCTACTGGGAACTGGAAACGTTATGTCTCTTGACGTGGGCGGTATCCATAATGTAAAAATGTACTATGCCATACAGTTGAGATTAGTGCATTCGAGACACTTTAATATATAATATTTTATAGTATCTCGATTTTTTTTTAAATAAAAGGATTGTGAGAGTAACGGTAATAACATTGCCATAACCGTGAGACTCCTGCGGTATAAACAATCTCACTAGGATTTAGCTGGCCATCGTTCAAGCACCGCACATCCTAGGAGGAAAAAGAAAAGGATTGTGAGAATTTAAATATTTTTTTTAATGCTTTATTCATTTTTTGAGAGAGAGAGAGACAGAGCATGAGCAGGGGAGGGGCAGAGAGCGAGGGAGACACAGATTTGGAAGCAGGCTCCAGACTCTGAGCTGTCAGCACAGAGCCCATAGCGGGGCTCGAAGCCCCAGGAACTGAGATCATGACCTGAGCGGAAGTCGGATGCTTAACCGACTGAGCCACCCACGTGCCCCTGTGAGAATTTAAAATGAGTGAAAGCTCTTGGCACAGTGACTTAGCGCACACTGGTTGATACTTCGGGACGAGCAAAGATGGTTCCCAGTGATTTTTCTTTGAGGATGTAGGGCTTCTTTCAGTGCCTGGCCCTGTTAGTGGTGCAAAAGCACCCAGTCTGCCGCACCTCCTTGAAAACTACAAATATTTACCAAGCTGCCTACTTTGTGGCCGCCCTGAGCTCTGAACCCAGGAAATTTTCACTCAGATACCTTGGCTTCTGCTCCAGAGGAGCTCACAGTCCAGCGCCAGGTACAGCCATTCCTGCAGCAGGTCACAGAACCTACAAAGCTAACACAGCTGCTTGCCCTCCGGTGTGAGGCATCCCACTAGGTGAGGACACATGATGTGCCTAGAACCCAGTCCAGGAGCAGAATTCTGAAATCGCCAGGGCCAGGTGAAACACTTGTCACTAATGGGTCAGTAATAACCTTTCCAAATCAAACATAAGACCTGTGGGCCGAATTCTAGCTTGTGAAAGAGCACCTATCAGCACCAAAACAAAGATTACATGATGCATGTTTATTACTTGAGTCACTAACTGGTTCAATTCAGATTTGGTTTAAAGTGCTTGTCCCTGAACTAGGCGTATAAAGTTAGGTAAGACAGTGTTTTTCCATAGAGCATAGGATGTAATAGGAAGACCCACATAAATGGATCATTCCTATATAATTCAGGGTGAGGGGATATATATAAAGAGGATCTAACCCAGCCTAGGGAGTTGAGGGACATCTCAGAAGAACTAAGTTAACCACTGCTGAGATTTATCAGCATGTGCAATTCAGACACTTTCTGGAGAATACTTTCATTGCAGATTTTTTAGTTTCTGTGCAAACATCTTGTTTTTATGTGTGTATGTATGTACATACACATACATATATGTATGTACATATATACACATATGTATACATATACTGTTACTTAGTTCTGAGGAAAACATGAAGAAATTAAGTAATTGCTAAATAAGTACATTATGAATTTCAAAAATAACTGTAGGTTTGAGAGCATAAAGGCATCTCATTTGATTAGTCATTGTGTATGTAACATGCACCTCCAACAGAGACACCCCCCACCACGCCCCGAGATAGGCTTTCTGAAGGAGGACTTAAAATTAAAACAATGGGTCACCCTCCAGGATGGTACAAACTCATGGGGAGGGCACGTTGTTGTATTGGCCAGTGTCCGTGAGTGCACCATCATTCTTAAGTAGATTAAAAGAATTCATGTCTACAAAAAGTGAATAATAGTCTCCACAAAAGGTGATGAAGGATTTTTTCCCAGAGTCTAACCTATAAAATGTAGTAATACCAAAGAAAGTAATCTTTCATTCAAATGCTTTCTCCATCTTTCAGCAAGAGCCCTGAAAATTGGGCTGCCATATATTGCAATCAACTGCATTGTAATTTTATTCAAATATGAAATAGCTGTATGTGCTTTTTAAAAAAATTTTTTTAATGTTTATTTATTTTTGAGAGAGAGAGAGAGAGAGAGAGAGAGAGAGAGAGAGAGAGAACAAGCAGGGGTGGGGTGGAGAGAGAGGGAGACACACAGACTCCAAAGCAGGCTCCAGGCTCCACACTGTCAGCACAGAGCCTGACGCAGGGCTCGAACTCACAAACTGTGAGATCATGACCTGAGCTGAAGTCAGATGCTTAACCAACTGAGCCATCCAGACACCCCCCTGTATGTGCTTTTGATCCTTGCTATAGAAACACCATTCTGTAAATGAAGGTAAATTACACTAAGCAAAAATAATTTAAACCTATTAAAAAATAGTTTACAACCTAGATAGAAATACCCTGTATTGCTGAGAAAATATGTAGGAATAAACCCAGAAACACATATGCTACACATACCAGTATCTCAGATCTCTGCCTACAGGCCCAGCCAAAATGAGAATAATAAAAGTCTCCCCTTATCTTTTTTTCTCTCTAAATATAGATTGGCAGGGGTGCCTGGCTGGCTCAGTCGGACGAACATGCAACTCTTGATCCCAGGGTTGTGAGTTAGAGCCCCATGTTGGACATAGAGATTACTTAAAAAATAATAAATAAATAAATAAATAAATACAGATTGACAGGATAAAAATGTTTGTAAAAATTAGTTCTTTGAATTGTGTCTCTTGTAAATTTGGTCCTGGGTACCCATTAGTATTATCCATAGCCTGCTAGTCTTTGTTTTCTTTGTCTGTCTTTTGCAGTGTTTATCGTAAGGGGGAAAAAATTCTAAGACGGGATATTCCTCTCATCTTGTTCTGTCTTGAGAGCTTGGCTTTAGTTCTCCACCAGCCAGACAGTACAAGTGTTGGCTTAAGTCTGGTAACCAGGCCAACAGGCTGGCAACCCAAGACACAAAATGACAAGCAGCGTTCTCTTTGTCCAACATTACCAGCTCCTAAGGAAGTTTGTCTTACCCAGAGGTCCCTGTCCATGAGGGACCTTTGTTACCTCACCTTCATTAGTGTTAGGAAACTCTCATCCTAATGTCACCCACTCAGTACACAGATTAACTGATCTATAGTTGAAAGCATCTCATCTTCCCACAGGTAACAAGAGACACTAGTTTCACAAACACTGTTCTTAACCCCTGTGACAATGAAAGTCTGCATTCTTAAGCCGACTCTGGGAATGAACTTAGCGGATTTGGGGAGGGCTGCATCTTTTACACTCTTTGGAGACTCCTCTTGTGTCTACGGTTAAGGGATAAAAGGCTTACTGATTTAAAACAATTTTTTTTAATGTTTGTTTATTTTTGAGAGAGACATAGCGCAAGTGGGGGAGGGGCAGAGAGAGAGGGAGACCTAGCATCCTAAGCAGGCTCCAGGCTCCGAACTGTCAGCACAGAGCCGGATGAGGGGCTCGAAGCCACAAACTATAAGATCATGACCTGAGCCTAAGTCAGATGCTTAACCTACTGAGCTACTCAGGCACCCCAGGCTTACTGATGTTAAGCCATAAAGAGGAATACTGTTTTTGATTCAAATAAGTATATTTTCTGAATTAAATCAAACAGAGAAAGACATGTGATTTCACTTATAAGTGGAATCTAGAAAACAAAACAAATAAACAGACCCTTCAATACAGAGAACAAACTGGTGGTTACCAGAGGGGAAATTGGGGGAGGGGGATGGCAAAAAGGAAAGCATAGGGAATATTATAATAGTGTGTGGTGATAGATGGTAGCTACACTTATGGTGAGCACTGAATAATATATAGAATTGTTAATCAAAATACCTGTAAAACTAATATAACACAACATTGTATATCAATTATACTTCATTTTTCAAATGGGGCGCCTGGGTGGCTCCGTCGGTTGAGCATCCAACTTTGGCTCAGGTCATGATCTCACGGTTCGTGGGTTGAAGCCCCGCATCAGGCTCTGTGCTGACTGGTAGCTCAGAGCCTGGAGCCTGTCTGTGTCTCCCTCTCTCTCTGACCCTCCCCTGCTCACACTGTCTCTCTCTCTCTCAAAAAAAAAAACCTAAATAAAAACATTTAAAAAAATAAATAACAAAAAAAGGAGGCAGCCTAGCAAGACAGAAATCTTTAAAAAAAAGAAGAAAAAAAAAGATGGTATACTTTTGAATATTTAGACTTTTATAATTAAAAGGATTTTTCAGAAAGCTCTCATCCTAAACAAATGTCCTCCTGATACCTATAGGAAGAGCAAATTAAAATGAAAAAATTAATAAGGCAAAGATAACTCTCATGTAAGTTTTATGTTTATGAATTTATACCTAACTTATGGCTGAGATTTAAAATGAAAAGTCTAAGATCTCTTTTTGCATGTCTGTGTCTAGGTGTATGTTATGTAATATATTTTTCTACCTTCATATGATATTGCCAAAATTACTTTGTAAAAGACCTCTATTTAATCAGTTTTAAAAACTAAGCTCCTGCATAAATTAAGTATACCTAAAACTCTGAGAAATACAGAAACTAACCCAAGTGTTTTTCAAGTTCACAAGATCTAGGACAATTTTGGGTAAATAAAAGCTATTTGATTTAATAAAAACAATCATGTCTTCAGGGTTGTAAACATTAAACATAATGAAGATATAGAACTTTTCCTACTTGGGTTTACTAATCAAATGAGTTTATCTCTACTAGATGTTTAAGATTGTAAAATTATAAATTCAGTTTAAAAATAAGATGTACAATAAAAATAAATTGCTTTGGGGCACCTGGGTGGCTCAGTCAGTGAGCATCTGACTTCAGGTCAGGTCATGATCTCGCCATTCGTGGGTTCGTCTCCCGCATCTGGCTCTTGCTGACAGCTCAGAGCCTGGAGCCTTCTTCGGATTCTGTGTCTCCTTCTCTCTCTGCCCCTCCCCTCCCTCATGCTCTGTCACTGTCTCTCCCTCTCTCAAAAATAAATAAACATTAAAAAAAATTTTTAATAAAAAAATAAATTGCTTCATATATGTCAAACACAGCAGTACAAAATAAAGCTTGGAGAGAGCCATATGTTTTCATTTTTAAATTCTTCTGTGATTTTTTTATATTTGGCTGATTTATCTACAGAAGAATAACTTAAGATTATGCTACCTTTGTTTCATTAAGCAAAGTATTATGTCTACTTAAAAGTAGTTTCCAAAATCTTTTTGGAAACTTGAAACCTTAATATTATATTAAGTTAAATTATGGATATTCATTGAATATCTAGATCATTTTCAAATAAGGAAATATACTGAAACATTAATTGCTGAACAAAAGTTTTATACTTTTGGCTTCTTAATTTTTATAGAAAGAAAAAGATATTTAACATAGTAAACATATCTTTTACCACCTTAAAAATTTGTACTATGAAAAAGCATGTTCTAAAAATTATAAATATTTCTAATTATGTTATATTTTTATATAAATTATATTATATAAATAATATTAATTATATAAATAATTATATTCATAAACTTACTAATCTATTGCAGAATGCTAATATATAATAGTTCACAATTGCTTGCTTCCTAATTTTTACTGGAAGATAAGGTTACTAATGGTTAAAATTTATAATCTATATATGAAAATAAAACTACTAAAGATAACAACAAAGGGAACAAAATCCTTTGTATACAAAGTATAGGAGGAGAATGGGATGTGTTTTTAAATAAAGAGTGTATGATGAATGTAGGATGTGTTTTGTTAAGGAAAAAAAAGGGAATAATTTTATCTTAAAGTAAAATATTCCAGAATAAGAAAGAGAAAAGGAATAAGACAAAATCTAAATGGATGTAGAAAATTGCAGTTTTGTAGAAAATTACATTTTTGTGGAAAATAAATTTTATGCTGCAAGGTCAAAGCTGGCCAAAATTAAATGGATAATTCATAAGAGTTTTGTAAAATGACCTCAATAATACACTGACATAAAATGAGTTTCATTTTCTCCCCATTAAAATGACAGTTTCTTAGATTATTGGTCTGCTTTTAATAAGAGATTATAAAAGGTTTTTCTTTTGTGTTATCTGACAAGGAAATAAATATTCTGTTACTTATCGGAAATAATTTCCTGTGCTTCACATTGTCTTTGTCAGGTCTGATTACTTAGGAAAACTGAGTCTTCAATATCAAAGGAGCTGAGGGTTTGTTTGTCTTTTTTTTAACAATTATATGGCTTTCTATATTTACCTTTAAAATCTTTTAATTGCCACATTAATTAGGTGGATAGCTAAGCATTTTGTCCCTGGGATACTACTTAATAGAGTATTTTAAACCTTTAGGCGTTTTTAACAAATTTCCCCAAATCAAATTCAAAATAAGGTCTTTTGACCTTGAACTAACTTTGGAATTTCTCAGAGTCCCTAAATCATCTCAAAGATTTGTTGTCTACCCCTATAAAATGAGATTAAACTAATTAGCTTTTTTGAGATGTTAATTATATGGGAAACATTGTCAAAGAAAAGTGATAATTAACTTTCTTTAGGTCTTCTTTGTATATGTTACCAATATTTTAAAAATTGTACAGAATTCCTAGGTATCTCTGAGTGTCCTTACTGCCTGTATAATCAGTCATAATTTCAATTATTATTTGAAAACATTGCATGTCACAGAAATAACCAAATGTTCTTTGTTAATTATATCATTTTTTTAATAGTGAACTCAGCAGATCTTTAACCATGGCTATTTTTAAGCCTTTTGTCATTCATAAATCATTATTGTTTTACTCTTGATTATTCTCTGAAAGCATTTACAGTCAGCTATAAGCAAAACTGCTTCATCTCTAAAGAGATCATGAAAAGGACGCTGACAAGTACTCCAGATTTCTGAGAGCTCTAAGATCACATCACTAAAGTGAATATGAATTTCTAGAATTCCTTTAAAAATTTTTTGAATTATTTTTATTTTAGAGAGAGAGAGAGCAAGGGAGAGGGGCAGAAAGGGTGAGGGAGGGAAGGAGGGAGGGAGGGAGAGAGAGAGAAAGAGAGAGAAAGCGCAAGAGCATCTTAAGCAGGCTTCATGTTCAGCGCGGAGCCTGATGCAGGGCTTGATCCCACAACCCTGGGATCATGACCTGAGCTGAAATCAGGAGTCAGACGCTTAATCAGCTGAGCCATCTAGGCTCCAGAATTTCTAGATTCTAATGGAGAAACTGATTGGTTCATAAAACTGCTAACCTAAGATCAAGCAAACAGTAAGTAAATAGATGGGGGCGCCTGGCTGGCTCAGTTGGTAAACCATGCAGATCTTGATCTCGGGTATATGAGTTCAGGCCCCACTTTGGGCATAGATTATAAAAAAAAAATAATAATAAGTACATAGGACTGAATGAACTTATGAGGATGATTACAGTTTTATGACTTCTTGTTAAAGCATTGTTGAACCTTTAATATTTTGTTTTCCAGATTTAAGAAAACTTTTTTCTGTTTTTCTTAAGCTATCTTTAACTTATCTCAATTTGATAGTCTCTACCTTTGTGAAAAAAAATTAAAATATCTTTTTCTCTCTAATCCTTCCAAAATTTGGAGGCTCTTCATAATTATCCTTATTCATGATAATATATGAATTTTGCATAGTTTCAATGAGAATCTGTTCTCTTTATAATAGAACATGATTAGAAACATTGATTATATTATCAAGACTTGGACTATAATGTCATATTTGACAATGATGAACATAGACTCAAATGTGACCAGATGGATTTAAGGAACTAAGGTTGACTTCAGGGAACCAATGCTTATAAAGCCTCTTGAAATACCAGCCCCATACCTTGCTTACCGGATTCCCCGCCCTACAGGTGAATAAGGAAGGTTACTTCTTGGGAGGCCCAAGAACCTTAAGATATATTGGGTACCTTCAAAAGAGAGGAATTCACCCAAATCTATGTATGGTACAGACAAAGTGTGATAGCAAATTCTTGGTTTGATATCTTAGCCTTAAATGGCTTTTAAAGGCTCAATCTAAGATTCCTTATTAAAAGTTTCAACAGAACAGACTTAAAAAGAACCTATGTGATAAATCACTATTCCTGCCACACTTATGTAAATAATCAGGCCAAGTTTAGTGACACTAAACTTATTTTACAAACAAAATAGTTTTACTGTAATTATATTTAATAAAAATAGGGTTGACTCTAGAGAGAAAATTATGTTTACGTGAAAAACTACACTCTTACAATGAAGATTCTAGCCCCAGATGCCTGGGTGGCTCAGTCATTAAGCATCTGACTTCAGCTCAGGCTATCAAGACCTCAGTTTGTGAGTTCAAGCCCTGCATTGTGTGAGCTTGTGCCCCGATTTGGGTGAGCCCTGCTTCTGTCTCTTCCTCTCTCTCTCTCTGCCCCTCTTGGGGTTCTTTCTCTCTCTCCCCCTCACTCGTTCCCTCTCTCTCTCAAAAAAAAAAAAAAAGAAGACTCTAGTCCTGTTTATTGTCTTTTGAGGTTTAGTTATCTGACTACAAATTGGTCTGGATCTTGAATTCTAGTTTCCTCCAGTATATGGCCACAACTCTCCAAACTAACATTTACCATTTTTCTCCCACCCTTCTGACTTGAAATCACAAAGAATAAAAACTGCCCTATTCCTCAAGACCTACAATCTAAAGCTGGATGACCTGATACCAACCTCAAAAAATCACCACAACAGATCACAGATGAACAACCTTCATGTCTACTCATGTGGGCCACTCAGAAATTCACTGAAACACCCAGTAAATGTAATGAGGGACATTCAAAGGACTAAGGACTATTTTGAACTGAAGGCACTTAAAAAAGAGCAGATGCAAAGAAGGGCGTTTTAATCTCCCCTGTTCTTCCTGAAAAGCAGGAGATAAACACTCTTGTGTGAAAATGTGCTCCCTAGACCAGGAGAAAAGGAACATTCTTCAATGGGGAGTCAAAGCCAAGAGAATCCTATATAAATAGACCATGTCAAAATAACACTTATCTTCCTTTAGCCACTCCATATGGCGTAGTTACTTTTCCGCAATTGCCTTGTTTTGTTCAACCTAATGTAAAAGCCTGTGGGTTTGCCATTTCTGTGGTCTTTCTTTTCTTACGAGAACTCCCATGTCATACAAAACATCTAAGTTTATATACTTTCCTCCTGTTAATCTGTCTTATATCAGTTTAATCTCAGGCCTGGCTGAAAAATCCTAAGAAAGTAGAGGTAAAATTTTGCCTCCCCTACAGTCTCAACTATCTCCTCTATTGATTAAAGTGTCCTGGTAGCTCACAGATGTTGGAAAGAAGAAGAACAGTAATATTTCTTGATATGCTGTCTGTTATCTTTTGCAAGAATAATTGTGAAAAGAAGAAGCCATCTTGCTGGTCAGTTTCTTTCCTCATCTGATTAGATGGTCGTTTTTCCCCTTTTTTGTGGGTGGCATTGTCATTGTTCAGAACTCATTTTGGGGTGGTAGTAAATCAGTAGAACCCTGAGACCTGGAAACTATTCTTTTCTTTTTCCTATCTCCTTTTTTTCTTTTTCTTTCTTGGAGGTTTACTCTCTTTGTACATAGATCAGGACAGAGCTGCTGTAGATGCCTAGAAATGGGGCTGACTAGATGATCATCTGTATTCCAGCATCACAGTGTGTCCAAAGTGTCAGCCATAGACTCTGACTCACCTATTTCCTGCATTTGGGTGGTTCTTTTTGGAACTCTGCATTAAGTCTCTAAAGATAAGTGCTAGCACATCCTTGAGCTTCTAGGGAGAAGCCTGCTTCCAGCAATATCTGCAAACAAAAGCCCCAAACTGGGAGTACCTCAGGCAACAAACTACACCTATGTATAAAAATTTGTCATTAAATACAAAGGTGTGACTCTTCAAGGAAATAAAACTTACATTTGACGCAGTCTCTAATCTCTTATTCTACAGAGCAGAGTGCACAGATTAGTTTTCCATAAACAAAACCAGTTCATTAATGTTATATTTATTAGAGAGCCAATTGCAGGGTTTTTTCTCATGAACTAGGCAATGGTTGGCCTAAGAAAGCATAGTGATTAAGAGTCCTGACACCAGAACTGAACTCCTGGGTGTAGAGTCCCAGCACCACTGCTTACTAAGTGACCCTGGGCAAATTATTTATCCTTCATGCCCCAGTTTCCCAGGGGTAAAATGGAAATAACAATAGTAGCACCTATCTCATGGGGGGAAGCTAAGTGAGTTAATATTTTAAAGCACTTAACACATGATAAGCCCTATCTAAATAGTTACCTTTAAAATTGTTCAATCTTAGTGCAAAAAGAGCAAAAGACTTCCTACAACCAATAATAATGCCTATCTTCCAGTTTTTGAAGATTTACTAAGTGCCAAACACTTTGAAGATATTATTTACAAACCTCACAAGGTAGGTATTACTGTCTCCATTGAACAGATAAGGAAATAGAAAATTAGGGAATTTAATTAAATTGCCTAAGAGCATATAAGTGGTAGCAGAGTTAGGAATTCTGACACCGTGTGTCTAATTCCAAAGCACGCACCCTTCCGTTGTGCAGCAATGTTTCTTAAAACTTCTTACCCATCCCCTGCATTTATTTATATCCCCTCTATTTTAGGGATGCCTGGGTGGCTCAGTCGGTTAGGTGTCCGACTTCAGCTCAGGTCATGATCTCATGCTCTGTGAGTTGGAGCCCCACATCGGGCTCTGAGCCTGGAGCTTGCTTCAGATTCTGTCTCCCTCTCTCTGCCCCTCCCCTGTTTGTACTCTGTCTCTCTCAAAAATAAACATCAAAAAAAAAGTTTTTTGGGGGACGCCTGGGCGACTCAGTTGGTTGAGTGGCCAACTTCAGTTCAGGTCATGATCTCACAGTTTGTGAGTTTGAGCCCTGCGTCGGACTCTGCTAACAGCTCAGATTCTGTGTCTACTTCAGATTCTGTGTCTCCCTGCTCACACTCTGTCTCATTCTCAAAAATAAATATTTAAAAAAAATTTTTTTTAATTTTTTTTATATCCACTCTATTTTAGAACTGGTCTTCAGAGTCACTTTGGACATATCACAAATAGGTAAATTGAGATTATAAGAAGTTAAGTGGCTTTCCCAAGACTACATAATTATTTAGTAACTGTTAAATAGCTATTGAATGCCAACCAAGCATTTACTGATAAGGAAAGTTATGTACATTGCTTATCAGAGTGACTTTTCACATGGTAAGCTATTTTTATCATTGTTCATTTGTTCATTCATTCATTTAACAAGCGTTTATTAGGCATTTCTTACAAATCAAGCACCTGGGAATAAAACAATGAACAAGATAGGATTCCTTTTGAAGCTCACACTAGCTGTCCCATCTGGGAGCCAATAGATACAAGTGCTATTGAGCACTTGAAATGTGGCCAGTCTGTATTGCAATCTGCTAATAATGCAATATGCTAGTTTAAAAAACACACAGGATTCTGAAGGCTTAGTACCAAAAAGTAAGCTAAACTACTTCATTAATAAATTTTATATCAGTTACATGTTGAAATGATAATATGTGGGATATAATGAGTTAAATAAAAATATGAAAATCTTTTCATCTGTTTTTACTTTTTTTAATGTGGCTAGTAGAAAAGTTAAAATTACATGTGGGTTGTGTTAGGTTTCTATTGAACAGCATTGGTCAAGAAGGCAAATAAAGATAAGATACAGCACAATAAAATATAAGTGCTATGAGAACAGTCAATAGAATACTTTATGGGGGGGGGCACCTGGGTGGCTCAGTTGGTTAAGCATCTATCTCGGCTCAGGTCATGATCTCGTAGTTTGTGAGATCGATCCCTGTGTTGAGCTCCATACTGTCAGCACAGAGCCTGCTTGAGATTTTCTGTCTCCCTCTCTGCCCCTCCCCTGCTCTCTCTCTCAAAATAAATTTTTTAAAAAAATAAAAGGATGTTCAATGGGAACTTAGAGGAACAACTGCCTTGGTGACTTAAGAAAGGCTTTACAGAGGGGGCATCCTGGGTGGCTCAGTCAGTTAAGCATCCAACTTTGGCTCGGGTCATATTCTCACAGTCCATGAGTTCCAGCCCCACATCGGGCTCTGGGCTGACAGCTTAGACCCTGAAGCCTGCTAAGGATTCTGTATCTCCCTCTCTCTCTGCCCCTCCCCAACTCACACTCTCTGTCTCAAAAATAAACAAACATTAAAGACATTTAAAAAATAAAAATAAAGGCTTTACAAGGAGGTAATATTTGGCTTGAATTCCAAAGGGTGAGTAAGGACCTTGTTAGATAAGTATTTTCCAGGCAGAAGATGAGCATGTAGAATGTCACATAAACATGAAAGAGTAACCAATAAGTTGAAATATGTTAAATAGCTTGACTTCTTCAAGTGTGGGACAGAAGGTAAGGAGTGCTTGATTAAAAGTAATAGGAGATGAAGTTGGGAAAATAGATTAAAGAAAGATTATGAAAAGCTTTGCATGCCATGCACTATTGAAATTTTTTATAAAGAGGACTGATGTTATTTTATTTGTGCTTTAGAAAGATAACTCTAGTGACCATATGGAGGTTGGCCTGAAAGTAGGAAAAAGATTTGATAAGGGAGCATGGGAAATGAAAATAGATTTAAGTGGTCATAATTTGAGCAATGGTAGTGGGAATTTAGAAGAGGACAGGGCCACAAAATATGTCTCAGAAGTAGGGAGTGCCTGGGTGGATCAGTCAGTTAAGCATCAGACTCATGATCTCTCTGTGAGTTCAAGCCCTGCATCAGGCTCTGCACTAGCAGAGCCTGCTTGGGATTCTTTCTCTCTCCCCCTCTCTGCTCCTCCCCTGTTTGTGTGATCTCTCTGTCTGTCTGTCTGTCTGTCACTCTCTCTCTTTCAAAATAAATAAATAAACATTGGGGAAAAAAATATGTCTCAGAAGTAGAACTGATGAGACCTGGTAACTCATGTCAGGGAAGTAAAGAAAACACAGCAATCACAAGAGGCACCCAGTTGTGTTTGTTCATGGTTACAGTGGCATTTCCTTCTGTTCATTCAACAAATACTTAACTGAAATCTTACTTATGTGCCAGGTAATAGGTAGTAGTGGTTGATGGGCTCTTGGTGATAAAGTCTTAACTTTATGTGATTATGGTTTTTTTTAATGTTTATTTTATTTTTGTGACAGAGAGAGACACACACAGAATCTGAAGCCAGCTCCAGGCTCTGAGCTGTCAGCCCACAGCCTGACATGGGGCTCGAACTCATCACCATGAGATCATGACCTGAGCTGAAGTCAGACACTCAGCCGAACGAGCCATCCAGGTGCCCCAATGTGATTATGTTTTAAATATTTGCAAGGGATGAGAAAAGAATAAATTATTAAATTCGTATATAATTGTTGTCCCACTAATGAATTTTATTTCTCTAGAACTATATCTTACTCTCAGAGACCTTAAAGGGTAAAAAGTCTTGTGCTAAGGTGAGAGTGAAGATTCGTCATCTAGCCAGTTAGAGCAGAAATCTGGTCCCTGTGGGGAGAGGTCAATGCAGACTCACAGGTATGAAGTCTGATAATATAAAGTTTAGGAAAGGATGTGAAGAAATAGGAACTCTTTCACTGATTGCTTATAAATTAGTACATTGCATTTTGAAAAGCAATTAGTAGTTTGTAATAAAATTGAAAATGGAGATTTCAAAGAACTCAGCCTTTGGATTTCTTTGTCCCTGAACAGGGCTTTGCAAAGCCAAGCTCAAGCACCTCAGACACGCGTGGGAGGAAAATAGAAGAGTTTCTAATTGCATACATTTTTTAATGTATTTATACAAAAAAGAAAAAGAAATTGAGCTTTACTAAAATTTAGTGTAAGGATTGAAGCTGGTGCCTTCATTCAGGGTGCATATCAGATATCATACGGATGCTAACAATTCCCAAACATAAACATCCAGGCTTATCTTCTCCCCTGAACTCTGCCTACTAAGTATCTTTACTTGGAAGTATATGATTACATGAAAAAAAAATGGAAAGAGTAGGAAGTTAATAAATTTGTTAATAAAATAGATGTTTCAAGGGGTGCCTGGCTGACTTAGTCGACTTCAGCTCAGGTCGTGATCTCACAGTTCATGGGATCGAACCCTGTGTCAGGTTCTGTGCTGACAGTAAAGAGCCTGTTTAGGATTCTCTTTCCCTCTCTCTCTGCCCATCCCCTGCTCTCTTCCTCGCTCACTCGCTCTCAAAATAAACTTAAAAAAAATTTTTTTAAGATAGCATTATATGCACTTTATTTAGGTTTATTAAGGTAAATGACAAAATTCAAGCATTCTCTCACTACCATGGGCACAGCACAGAAATGGGGACCAGAATGGAAGGGAAACTGAGTCAAGGCATTGCCTAGGCTAGGTTCAGATTCCAGAGAAGAGGATTAACTGCTCATCCCCAGTGTAAAGGGAAGGAAATATCTTCTCATCCCCAGTGTAAAGGGAGGGAAATATCCCACTTTCTTCCCAGTCCTGGGAAAGAATACACAGAAGTCAGGCATTTCTAAATCCAGGCTCATCTGTAGTAATAAAATAAAAATTTTGCCAGTCAAAAATTACCCTTCCCATTTCTTTTTTTATGTTTGTTTATTTTTGAGAGAGAGAGACAGTGCAAGTGGGGGAGGGGCAGAGAGAGAAAGACAGAGGCAGAATTTGAAGCAGGCTCCAGGCTCTGAGCTGTCAGCACAGAGCCCGATGCAGGGCTCGAACTCATGCGCCATGAGATCATAACCTGAGCCGAAGGGGGACGCTTAACCGACTGAGCCACCCAGGCACCCCACCCTTCCCATTTCTTTAAAGTCAAGTGGTTAGACTGTAATAATCACACAAAAAATTATGTGTAATAAAGTTTGAACAACAAAGAGGAAACAAATATTTGGCAACCTTAGTTTTCATTCTGGCTTATATAATAAAACGTTCTGCATTTTTTTTGCTTGACTGCTTAAGAGATTATAGTTTTCAATACAGGGTTTGGTGAGCTGGTGAGTGGTAAAGACAATCTCTCCATTACAATAGTTACTAAAATTTATTGACAACCAGGTTAGAGTCATGTTGGCCAGATGAATTTGAAGTTCAAGGTGAAGTCTTGGACGTTAGTTGTATTATGTTATATTATGAGGGAGAGAATCATGTTCTTTTCCTTCAGATTTCAGTAAAAACCTGGTGGAAGCTAGATTTTAAAGTAATTGTTTAATGGTATTGGACCCTAATGTTTCCAGAACACAGGCACAGCTTTTGCTTAATAAAAACATCAAAAGGCCTGAGGGAATCTCACTTGTGATTTTTTTTAAGTTTATTTCTTTATTTTGAGACAGAGAGGGAGAAAGAGAGAAAGAGAGAGAGAGAGAGCATTCACACAAGCAGGGGAGGGGCAGAGAGAAGGAGAGACAGAATCCCAAGCAGGCTCCATGATATCAGTGCAGAGCCCAATGCAGGGCTTGACTCATTAATTGTGAGATAACCTGAGCTGAGATCAAGAGTCAGACGCTCAACCCACTACACCAACCAGATGTCCCGAGAATTTTGCTTTTGAAACTAGTATTTATAATATTCAAGAAAGTAACAGGGATGCTAAGGTTATCAGAAATAGGTTTTATTGTACAAAGGAAGCATGGTATTACTGGAGGTACTGCTGGCTGCTGGGACAGCTGTGCCAGGAGGCCTAATGGACTGGAACAACAATGTGGATAAAGGGATGAGGGTGGGTAGGAGTTAGAGAGGGAATCCCCCAGATTGTAGGGTCTGAATTTGAGATTTGCTAGTCCAGAAAGTATACTTTAGATCTTGGGGGGAGCACGTTCTCAGTGAGAGATTTATAACTAAATTTTCTGAGGTTGATGCAATTGGCTAGGATATCAGTTGATTGATTTGTAATTAGGGGATATATATTTCTTATGACAGTATGCTCATTTGACCTCTTCAACCCTTTCCTTTTCCCAGGACCGCAGCTCAATCAACAATCCAAAAGTTGTTAGGTAAACAGAGAATTCATACCCAGACCAGAGCCATGTTTCAGTGTGCTCAGGCCTGAAGAAATATTTCTGACTGACAGAAGAACATTTTTCTTATATCAGACACTCTGTCAGATTTTGCTTTTCAGAACCTAATTATACTTTTGTAATAATTTTAGATATACTAAAAAGTTGCATGGTTAGTATTGAGGGTTGGTTACCTTCATCCAGTGAGTACCCCCTAATGTTAAGATCTTATATAATCATGGTACATTTGTCAAAACTAAGAAATTCACATTAGTATAATGCTATTAACCGTGGACTTTATTCTGGTATTACAAGTTTTTCCATTAATGTTATTTTTCTATTCAAGGATCCAATCAAGGATCCAATCAAGGATCCCACACTGAATTTAGTTACCAAGTGTGCTTAATCCTCTCCAATCTTGGACAGTTTCTCAGTCTCTCCTTGTCCTTCGTGATTGACATTTTTGAGGAGTACAGGTCAGATACTTTATAGAATATCCTTCAGTTTGAGTTGTTCTTATGATTACACCAGATTATTAAGTTTGGAGGAAGCTTACCACAAAGGTGAAGTGCCTTTTCCTCCCATCATATTGGGAGGTATATGATACCAATGTGATTTGTCACTGATGATGTTCACCTCACCCACTTGGTTAAGATGGTACTTGCCAGTTTTCTCCACTTGAAGTTACTGTTTTTCTTTCCTATAATCTGAGCTTTGGAAGCAAGTCACCAAGTCTAGCCCACACCCAAGGAAAGGGAAATTCAGCTCTACTTCCTGGAGAAGGGAGTATCTACAAATATTGTTCCGAATTCTTCTATAAGGAAAATTTGTTTCTTCTTGGCACTTAACCTACCTACTTATTTATTCAATTGTTTATATCAGTATGGACTCATGGATAGTTATTCTTTGGATTATAATAGAATACTATTATTACTTTGTGGTTCAAATTGTTCCAACTTTGGCCAAATTCTTCCAGATTTGAGAGCTCTTTCGTGTTACTTCCTGTATCCTTTTATTGGAGAACTTTGTTTAGAAAACAAGATTTGGGTGCCGGATGTGCTCATTGCTACTGAGTTGCCACTGCTTCCAGGTCTACTCAATGAACAGAACTAGCAAATAAGCGCATGTGTGTGTTTGCACACATGTGCACGTGCGTGTACACACACATACACATAGATATTGACCTGTATAAACACATAATTATATTTGTTTCTGTATCTATCTGAATATATATTAAAATAAACATGAGTTCATATAGACATCTCCAATTCTAACGCAGCACTATAGGATTCATTCTAGCCTTCTCTCCGTGTTTAATTTTTAACTTCTTTCTCTGAAGTGAGAAATCTGGTTCCCATTGTCTTCAATTTATTTATTTCATCCTAGGAGACAAATAAAGCAGTTTCAGAAATACTGACCCTTACCAACTAAAGTATAGTGTTTATATCTGTCCTTTTTATCTTTAGCCTTAAAGTATCCAGTCCAAATATGGTTTTCCAAAGTTCCTTAGTTCAGCTTCTGTTTTCCCCACTTCCTTCTGTGAGGTTATGTCATATATTTGTAATACAATCAGATTCATTTGTCGCTGCATTCTATCCTGAGATCCTTGGATATCCTGTTGACTCTTTTTTATTTGCATGTAAAAAAGTTCACTATTTGTGATGTATAATTTTGTGGGTTTGACAAACGCATAAGTCGTAGGTCTACAACCACAATATCATATAGAATAGTTTCCCAGAAACTCCCTTGTGCAGCCCCTTTGCAGTCTGAACTACTTTAAAATACTAGTTTCCTCTATTGATCCATTCACTTAAAGGACACAGCTGTCCTTAGAGTGCTAGAGACATTTTGCTAGCTTCTCAAATGTGCTGAGTTGATAAGTTTAGGGTTCAGAGGGCAGCATTCTTTCTGGTCTCTAAAAATTTGGAAAGTTCCACACTGCTGCTCACTCTCGCCATGTATTAACTAAATAGCTCATAAAACTGTAATGACCAAAAACTTGCTTCTAAGAGACTCATTTTGGACTGTTCCATCTCTCCTGTAATGTGAGTAAGATATAAAAACCTTATTGGAAAGCAACGATATGTATTTAATCTATTACTCACAGTTGGTGAGGACTTTATATTTATGTAATGAGCAACTCCCAGAGCAATCTGTAAGGGTGCTGCTTGTTCAACATCAGAATCCTGACTTCAAATTTCAAAAATGTTTCACTAAGTATAGATGTCTGTCTACAGGTACTCCATACCGTTTGGGGCCAGCATCAGACCCTTTTAGACTTCTGAGAGTATTGTGAGAGCTATGGATCTCTCCCTCAGAAAAATTCATGAACATGTATCCACTCAAAATGTTGTATATGATTGGAAAACTTTCATGAACCCTCTCCCCCAACCTGAAGATGGGAGACCCATTAAGGGTCCGTGGATTCCAGGTTAAGAATCTAGATCTGAAAACTAACAAGGCAAATTGTTGAACATAGCAAAGGATTTGTTGATAATAAATGAGTATATTCTACTACAGAGTTAAATGTACACATGTACATTGTGATGGTTAATTTTGTATGTCACCTTGGCTAGGCTATAGTGCATAGTTGTTTGGTCAAAGCACTAGTCTAGATGTTCTGTAAGGGTATTTTTTAGAGGTGATTAATATTTAATTCAGTAGACTTTGTATAAATCAGCTTACCATTGGGGAGCCTGGGTGGCTCAGTCAGTTAAGCATCCAGCTCTTGGTTTCAGCTCAGGTCATGATCACATGGTTCATGGGATCAAGCCCAGCATCGGGCTCTGTGCTGATGGTGTGAAACCTGCTTGGGATTCTATCTCTCCCTCTCTCTCTCTGCCCCTCCCCAGCTTGCACTTTCTCTCTCTCTCTCAAAATAAATAAATAAACTTAAAAAAAAAACCCAGATTACCCTTTATAATGTGAGTGTGCCTCATCTAATCAGTTCAAGGTCTTAAGAGCAAAGACTGAGGTTTCCTAATGAAGAAGAAATTTTCCTCAAGACTGTAACATAGGAACTGTGCCTGAGTTTCTAACTTACTGCCCTATAGAATTCTCAAAACTGCAACTCAACTCTTTACCTGAATTTCCAGTCTGCCAGCCTACCCTACAGATTTCAGACTTGCCAGCCTACCCTCACTCTCAATTTTATGAGGCAGTTCCTTAAGAACACACACACAACAGACAGATGTAAAACTCCAATGGGTTCTGTTCTCTGGAGAATCGTGGCTAATACATACATCAAACTATAACAAATACACAGTGAATTTCCACAGAAATATCCAGTTCCCTTCTCACTATGAGAAATGGTAAAAACTCTTACTTCGTGTTTAGCTACATATTGCTTCTCTTTTGATCCAGTTCTGATTCCTCTTGTCTTTGCAAGTCCTGTAGATTTTCTATGCTATGTCTTATGCTGTTCTTATTCTATGTCATTCTGCACTTGGATGTCCTATTGCTTCTATAACAAATAATGACAAACTTAGTGGCTTTAATGATGAATAAACACAAATTTATTATTTTACAGTTCTCGAGATTGAGTCAAATTGGGTGTCAGCAGAGATATCTTACTTTTGGAGGCTCCAGGGAGAGGATCCATTCCCTTGCCTTTTCTGGTTTTAAGAGGCCACTTGCTTTCATTGGCTAATGGTCCCATCACATCACTTCAACTTCTGCTTCTATCACCACATTTCTTACTCTGACTCTGACCCTTTCTACATCCCTTTCATAAGAACCTTTGTGATTACATTGAGCCTTCCAGGATAATCCAAAATAATCTCCCCATATAATGACCATCTAACTTAATCATATCCAAAGGAAAACCCACACACATACAAAACCTTTTTGCATGTAAGTAAGATTCACAGGTTCCAAGGATTAGGAAATGGATATTTTAGAGATATTAGTTAAAGATCACAGATATCTTTTTTATTTCTAATTTATTATGTGTTTTATGTAGTCTTCATTTTTATTCATAAAGTTATTGACAAAGTTCACTTTAAGGACTACTTTGAATAGTTTATTTTCATAAATTTATTCTTCTAATTCTCTGCAAAAGTATTTTTCACCTGTCAAACCCCAATTATTTTCTATTTTTCTGATTGTATAACTCTGAAGCATTTCTCTGAATATATCTGAGAACTTTTACTTCTATTTTGTCCTTTGTTCTATTTTGTCCTTTGTATGCCAAAGAAAGAACAGTTTAGCAATCCTTTTGGTAAGAAAAATAAATTATTGATTAGTATTCTAACTGAAAATCAGTTTCCTCTCATTAGATAATGGTGTATAGATAGGTAGTGTGTATACTCAACTGATAGTCTCCCCTTCATCTATACCCATAGAACCCTGATTTTGGTTTGGATGGCAATGTGCCAATCCCCAGAGAATGAGATGAATTATGACTCACTCATACCAGGCATTTTCAACTTCAGCATTTATTGACGTTTTGGGCCAGGTACCTGTTTGTTGTTGGAGGTTGTTCTGTGACTCGTAGAATGGTTAGCAACATCCCTGATCTCTACCCACTAGATGCCAGTAACATCTCTCACAAGTTCCAACAGCCAAAAATATTTCTAGAGATTGCCAGAAGGCAAAAATCACCTTCAGTTGAGAATCATTGTCTTAGACCAATCATGACAATCCAGTTCTTCTTTATTAGGGACTTATTTAGGGAAGGCACATGATCTATTTTTGGCAAAATGGAAGAAGTCTGTTTAAGGGTTGTGCAAAGAAGAAACATTCTGAGGAAGATTTTCCTTTCTGGAAAAAAAGAGAGAGCTAAAAAAATGACAAGGTCCTCAGAGTCCCTTTCCTTTCCTTGCTGCCTAGGATGCTGGTGTGTATGGACTTGAACTTTGGAGCTGTGGAAACCATCTTGTGATTTTGAGTACAGCAGAAGAGAAAGATGGGAAGAGCCTGCATCCTTGATGACATAAACTGTGGAGCTAACTTTGGAACTGACTACCTCTAGATACTAGATAGAATGTATTTGTTTTGTGCCAGTCCCACTGACTATCAATAATGTTGTGGTTGGATGGGCCTTGTGGGCCCTTGTGGTTTTTATTATGATTGCAAGATGGCTTTTGGCAATAATCATCAAGGAACTTTGTAAAAATGAAGGCTTAGCACTTACAGGACCTGGAAGTTACATAGCACAGGTGGCACCACACAGCAAGATTGTAGGTAGAGAGACTGAGTGCACACTGGCCTGGGTTTCTGCTTTATTGAGGTTGAGAGTGGGGGCCTAAGGTTTCATGGGCTCACTATTAAATGGTGAATTTAAAACATAAGAGCAGGAATTTAAACCATGGGAAGAGAAAAAACAAGTGGCTCAAAAGATCAGTTATTGAAATCTACCAAGATTTCTAAAACAAAGGAGGCTTGGCGTAGGGAAGTAGCCTGGTTCTTTCTGTATTTGTGAGTCTGACCTGTGTTCCAGATGGCCCTCTTTGAAGGGGGTGCCCCTTTGTAATGGATGTCTCAGCAATCAAAACTTAAGTCAGGCACTTGCATTACAAAAAAGGTAGGAAAATATCAGGGCTTCACTACAGTCTTTGTTTAAAATATTTTTAGAGATTTTGTTATTTGTGGCTAAAAGCAGCCTAACTAATTGGATTAAAATATGGTAGAAATGGACAACCACATTAAACATTCTCCCTTTCCCTGCAACATACCCAAACGGTGAAAGTTTAGAAGAATAGGGGAATGTTTAAGAAGAAACTTCTATAACTGTTTAAAATACTATGCATGTTAGGTACTAAGGAACAGAATAAAAAATTTTACAATACTTTACACCTCAAGAAAATTTACTAAGAATATTAATTTAATAAAGCAAGAACTTGAACACCATATAAAAGGAGCATAGGAGACAGAAAAGGAGATTGCAGAGTTAAGAAAACAATACGATGACCAAAATAACACCAACTTTCATCTAACAAGTTAATATAAAATAGCAAGAAACAACAGACACAACTGAAATGAGATTTCTAACACAAGAGAAAGCCTAATTAATCACTACAATGGCAGAAGAAAAGAAAACAAATGTTAAAGCATTGTAGAAGACCTTGTCTAACATAGGCTAATTAATATCCCTAAAAGAGTGAGCCTAAAATGTGCAGCAGGAAAAAAAAAGTATTAAAAGAAACTAGATCTGCAAATTAAAGGGACCATCTTGTTTCTGAAAAAAAGTGAAATGAGTGATTGAACTGAGATGAAACATGTCAAATTCAGTTGAATTTTAAGGATTAAAGAGTGTTCTTCAGGCATCTACACAGAAAAAGAAAGTCATCTGTAATGGAAAATTTGAATTATGCTCTGATACTTTCACAGCAATATTCAATGCCAGAAGATAGAGCAATACTTAGAAAGTTGAAATAGAAGACAAGAATACTACACAGGCAAGTTGTTTGCATATAAGGAAGCATATTTATACTCCTAAGCATAAAGAAACTTAGAAATCACAGTATCCAGGAATCCTGGAAAAAAATTACTTTCAATAAAATCCATATATCCATGAAATTTAAGTATAGAGAAGGTAAGATAAAAGGACTGGAGGTAAACAGTGAGTACATTTAAATACATAAATAGCTGCAATATCAAACATAATCTAAAATGGTGTTCACCAAATAGTCTGACAATTATTTCTAAGTGATAGGATTTTATTTTTTTAATTTATTGATATGTTGCTCTGTTGCTTGAATGCTTTTCAAAGAATATGCTATATTTACATTTTACAAACAATAAATTAGTCTAAAAATAAATTTATGATATAGCTGAAGTAAATTATCTCTAGAAAATTCAGGTGTGGGTAAACGTTATCTGGGACAAAACTTGTTGGCTTTTTATCTTTTAAGTATTTATTACCTTATTCATTAGAATCCATCTTTGTATATATTATTTTGTATAATAACCCATAAGGGTAAAATTATTTAGCACAAAGCAGTCTTTCATTT
This sequence comes from Cryptoprocta ferox, assembly GCA_028646485.1. Lineage (NCBI taxonomy): Eukaryota > Metazoa > Chordata > Mammalia > Carnivora > Eupleridae > Cryptoprocta > Cryptoprocta ferox. Next base: position 42,511,194 of record CM053575.1, read on the forward strand.
TCTTGGCCTTAGTTCTATTGCTAAGGGTTTTTCCAAACTCTCTGAAGAAATAGAAGAGGAAGGAATACTTCCCAACTTATTCTGTGAGGCCAGTATCATCTTAATGTCAAAACCAAAGTCATCACAAGGAAAAAATAAAAGAACAGACCAATATCCCTCATGAATATAGTCACAAAAATCCTCAGTAAAATACTAGCTACATGTTTGTGAATTTGCAAGCACATCCAGTAGCATATAAAGAAGATTATACTCCATGAGCAAGTGGGACCTATCCCAAGAATGCAAGGTTGGTTTAACATCTACAAATCAATGTAATACACCAAATTAATAGAATAAAGTTTTAAAAAACCCATATGATCATCTCAATATTTCTTTTTTTTTTTTAATTTTTTAATGTTTATTTTTGAGAGAGAGACAGACAGAGAAACAGAGAGACAGAGTGCAAGCAGGGACAGGGTGGAGAGAGAGAAGGAGACACAGAATCAGAAACAGACTCCAGGCTTCAAACTGTCAGCCCACAGTCCCACATGGGGCTTGACCTCATGAATCGTGAGATCATGACCTGAGCTAAAGTCAGATGCTTAACCAACTGAGTCACCCAGGTGCACCTCAAAATCTCTGATAATACATTCAACAAACTAAGATTAGAAAGGAAATGTCCTCAATTTGATAAGACCACAGCTAACATCATACTTAATGGTGAAAGATTTAAAGCTTTCTCCTGAGATCAGGAATAAGACAAAGATGTTTGCTCTTGCCTCTTCTATTCAACATTGTGCTAGAGAGTCTAGTCAGGGCAATTATGTAAAAAATAGAAATAAATGGCATCCAGATTGGACAGGAAGAAGTAACACTACTTATACTTTCAGAGAACATAATTCTGTATATAGAAAGTCCTAAGGAATCCATTAAAACTAGAAATGAATTAATTCACTGAGGTTTCATAATACCAAATCAGTACATGAATATCAGTTGTACTCTATACATTAGTAAAGTACAGTCAGAAAATTAAGAAAAAATTCTGTTTATAATAGCATCAAATGTACTTAGAAATAACTTTTTTAATTATTAAATTTTTGAAAGAACTGAAAGAAGATATAATAAATGCAAAGATAAATAAATGTTCACAGATTGGAAAATTTAACATTGTTAGGGTGGCAATACTTCTCAAATTGATCCACAGATTCAGTGCAATCCTTATCAAAATCCTAGGAGCTTTTCTTTTGCAGAAATTGACAAGTTAATCCTACAATTCTACAACATGGAATAGCAAGGGACCAAGAATAGCAAAAATAACTTTGAAAAAGGTCACAGTTGGAGGACAAACACTACAAAGCTACAGTAATCAAGACAGTGTGGTACTGGCATAAAGATAGCAATATGGGTTAATAAAACTGAATTGAGAGTCTAGAAATAAACCCTTATATTTACAGCCATTTGATTTTCAACAAGGCTACCAAAACAAGTCAATGGGGAAAAAATAATCTTTTTTACAACTGATGCTGAGACAAGTAGATATACTAGACATCCTTATCCAAAAGAGTGAATTTGGACCCCCACCTCACACCACATACAAAAGTTAATTCAAAATGAATCAAAGACATAAATGTAAAAGCCGAAACTATTAAACTCTTAGAAGAAAACATGGGTGTAAGGTTTTATTATTTTGGATGAGCCAATGATTTCTTAGATACACCCCCCAAAGCACAAGCAAACAAATAAAAAATAGATATATTGAACTTCATCAAAATTTAAAACATCTGTGTTTCATTGTCAAGAAAGTGAAATAACCAAGTGGAAAAAGTATTTGCAACTCATAAATAAGATACCAGTATCCAGAATACATAAAGGACATTTTCAACTAAACAAAAAGATAATTCAGGGGCACCTGGGTGGCTCAGTCTGTTAAGCATTCAACCCAGGTGGTGTTCTGCTCAGGTCATGATCTGGCAGTTTGTGGGCTCAAGCTCCACATCAGGTTCCTCAATGCCACTAGTTGGGATTCTGTCTCCCTCCCTCTCTGCCTCTCCCCTGCTCGCACTCTCTCAAAATAAAAATAAGCTTTTAAAAGAAGATAATCCAATTAAAATATGGGCATTATAGACATTTCTCCAGAGAAGTTACACAAATGGCCAATAAGCACATGAAAAGATGCCCAACATCATCAGCCATTAGGGAAATGCAAATCAAAATCACGATGAGATACCATTTGACACTCACTAGAATGGTTAAAATACAAATAAAAATAATGGACAAGTGTTGTTGAAGATGTGGAATGGAACCCTCATACTTTGTATGGTGCAGCCACTCTGGAAAACAGTGTGTCAGTTTCTCAAAATGTTATCCATAGAATTACCATTTGACCCAGTAATTATGCACCATAGATACCAAATAGAATTGAAAATATGCCGACACAAAATTTGTACATGATATTTATAGCAGCAATATTCATAATTGCCAAAAAGTGGAAACAACCCAAATATCTATCATTTATGAGTAGATAAATAAATTGTGATGTATCCATACAACGGCATATTATTTAGCCATAAACAAAAGTAAGTACTGATACATGTTACAACATAGATAAACCTCAAAAAGATTATGCTAAGTGAAAGAATCCAGACACACAATGTCACATACTATATGATTCCATTTGTGTGAAATGTCTAGAATAAGCAAATTCACAGAGATTGAAAGTTAAATTAGTAATTGTCAGAGTTGAGAGAAGGGGAGAATGGGAAGTAACTGATGAAAATATTCTGGAATTACATAGTAATGATAGTTGTACAATTTTGTGAATATACAACTGTTGTATTACTTAAAAGGATGACTTTTATGGCATGTGAATTATATTTCAATCAAAAAAAAAAAGAATGAGGGCAATACAGCCCATGTATTGCCCCTACTTGGGCTGATCTCTGAGCAATACCAGGCTAAAATATTAATTGAGAAAAGGAGTAGCTGTAATATTATGACCCTTTTCCCTTTTGTACTGGAAAACTGGAGCTGGTGTATTGAATTAAGGACATTCAGAAAATGACCTGCTGCATGAGGGAGCACAATCCACCCACATGAGTCAGCACATAGCTCCCTCAGCATTGGAGTTTCTGACCTGGGACAAGTAAAAAAACCCCAGCGTTATTTTCACTGAAGGAGCAAGTTCAGTACACTCTCATAAAAAAGTAGAGTCATGAGATTTGTTACTTAAAAGTCTCAGAAATGGGAGTGGATGTGCAATGAGCTGGGGGAAGAGCAGTCCTCTGTGCCAGGTCATGAACAAACAGGAAATAGAATAGGGAAACACGCACCTATTACTCATTAATGTGACTGAGTAAGAGGTCAGCAACTTTTCACAGCCTTAACTCTAAGTGGGTTTTTCTTAAAGTTAATTAATTAATTAATTTTTTTATTTATAGCAAGCACAAGTGGAAGAGAGGGAAAGAGAGAAAGGGAAAGAGAAACTCCCAAGCAGGCTCCACACAGTGGGGAGCCTGACATAGGGCTTGATCCCATGACCCTGGGATCATGACCTGAGCTGACACCCAGAGTTGGACACTCAACCAACTGAGCCACCCAGGCGCTCCACTAGGTAGTTATTTTAAAAGATGCCCTGGGAACAGCAAAATGGGAATTTATGGTATTTATGGTGGGAATCCTAAACTCAAATCCTTATCTAAATGCTCAGACTCGGTGGGAGTAAGGTTATCATACCATAAAATGCCTAGGTAGCAACTTAGAAAAACAAAAGTTGCTTTTCTCATCACACATTCCCATGTGGAAAATGTCCCAAGAGAAAGCTGACAGAAAAGACCAAAGTATCCAGAAGAAAACACCCCTTGAAGAAGGAAGTTTGGAGTATTTTGAGAGGTTTTGATAATTTCTGTAGAAGATAGACAAACGAAAAAGCAGAAGAGCACTGTTTTCCTCAGCAATATGCCTCAGCTGTGTTGGCTGCAAGGAAGAGAGAATTGTTCAAGTAACAGTTATGGGGTAGCTGGGGTAATGGTACTCACAGAAATAAAACGATGGGGATCTCAGACATGCTGGAAGGTCTGTGGGAGCCTTGGAAAGGACAAAAGCCATGTTGCTGGGCAGCAGACAGTTCTTGTTTTGGTTACCCCATATTCATCATTTCAACCTTCTTTGTGCCCCGATTACCTTTCTCCCTCATTGCCTCTTCCACTTAATTTGATAGAACCATTACGTGGAATTTGGCTTGTGACACAAGCAAGGAGGGCAGGCCGTTGGCCCAAGCTAAGCTAGGGCATTGTATATTTCCCCTCCACCCTGGAATGTGAATCTCTAACACAGGGGAAACATACTGAAGCTATCGATGATCAAGTTCTACTCTGTCTGTATTACACACCCTGACTAGACCTTTTTTGCCACTGAGACCACTGTTGTCTCCAGGGATGTCTAGGTTCCCACGAGTTCTCAGGCATGACTCTCCCACCTCCAGTCAATTGGTTTCTATTCCTAACGCCTTTTGAATAAATTCCCTTCTGCTCAAGTTAGAGCTATTTTCTGCAGCTTCCCACAGAAAGATTCACTCATGAGTGGCAGAAGTCATGGTAGTGCTGGCTGGCTGGTCGAAAACAGCTCTTGGGTCTTCAACAGTAGAAATTCAAGAATTATCTGTCTAATGTGACATGACTGACTACTCTCTGCCTATCGGCTACTCTGTGCATCTATTTCCCTCTCTACTAACCATTGACCTCTTCACCCTTTATCTTTTTTCCAGCTTGCATTTTCAGATTTCTCAAACTTTCATTTGTTCTCTTCAACATTTTCTTGGCCCACATAGAAGAAGAATAACCTTTCCTCTACTCTCATGTTCTGTAGCTGGACTTGAGAATTAAAGTGACATAACTAGGAGAAAAGTAAAAAATTTTTATTTAATATTTTTACATGCACTTGGAGCCTTTATAGGAACACTGAAGACCTGAAGTAGCAGGTTAGGAACAAGGACTTATATTCTTTAATTTTTTTAATGTTTATTTATTTTTGAGAAAGAGAGAGAGAGAGAGAGACAGAGCACAAACAGGGGAGGGGCAGAGAGAGAGGGAGACACAGAATCCCAAGCAGGCTCTAGACTCTGCTCTGTCAGCACAGAGTCCCATGTGGGGCTCAGGTCATGACCTGAGCGAAGTTGGACGCTTAACTTACTGAGCCACCCAGGCACCCCAAGGGCTTATAGACTTTGAAAAACAAAGAAAGGGGCGCCTGGATGGCTCAGGCGGTTAAGCGTCTGACTTCGGCTCAAGCTCATGATCTCACAGTGTGTGGGTTCGAGCCCCGCGTCGGGCTCTGTGCTAACTGCTAGCTCAGAGCCTGGAGCCTGTCTTCAGATTCTGTCTCCCTCTCTCTCTGACCCTCCCCTGCTCACGCTATCTCTCTCTCAAAAATAAATTTAAAAAAATTTAAAAAAAAAACAAAGAAAGAGGGATAAATTTGTGAAGTGACAAGACAAGGAGAGTTTAATCTTTTAAGAGTGGTAAATTGGGAGGAAGTGACTAGGATATATAGGGAAACTAATAAAAGCTAAGGGTTATGACAGTAGGTTTGTTTGTGTATAAACATTTTGGCATTGATTCCTAGTCTCTGATGATGACACTCTTCTTCTCCTCCTTGTAGAGTACCTTTCTGATGGGAAATTTTATGAACTGCTTTTAGGTAGGAAGGAGGAAGTCAGACAGCCTTTCCTGAATCTGTTGTTTCTCAGGTGCCTTCAGCTCAAAACAATCAATACGCAAAAGTGGCATATTTTGGGTTGGCATGTTTTGATCCCCTCAGAGATCAGAATTTTGAGCGTCTGCTCTCATCTTTAACTTGCTGAATCTCTCTCTCTCTCTTTTTTTAATGTTTATTTTTGGGGGTGGGGGGCACAGAGAGAGACACAAATGCTGAAACAGGCTCCAGGCTCTGAGCTGTCAGCACAGAGCCTAACGCGGGGCTCAAACTCACAAACTGTGAGTCTGTGACCTGAGCAAAGTAGGACATTCAACCGACTGAGCCACCCAGGTGCCTCAATTTGTTAAATCTTTCAAATTTTCTGCCATTAAACTCCTGTGACTATAAATCAGTTCACAGCTCATTACCCAATAATCCAGAGTGTCACACGGAGCCAGGACTCGGGTGAAGCAAACAGAGCGCCCAGGGCATAAAATTTCAGAAGGTACTCAACTCTATGTACCAACCATGCATTTGCACAACCTTGTGAGAGAGCACCTCCTGAAAAGTTGCATCCTGGGTGCCTTGCTTGCTTCACCCTTGTGCTGGCCCTGCACTGCCTTGGCACAGTATTTAGAAGCTTTGTGTTATCCTACCCCCCCCCCCCCATGTAAGGGCAGCCCAATTCTTTGCTAGAGTAGACTTGAACACATTTCTCCTCCCCAAGCTTCCATTCGTCAATTTCACAAGGCTTCGGGAGAGGGATTGCTTTTATGTTTCCCACAGGGTCCTCATTTTAGGTTCTGGAATTTACTTTTTTCCAGGATGATTGAAGGTAGAAGCACACATTCTCTTCAGCCCACACCCTTGGAATTGGCCTTCCTTACCTTAGGCTTTCATCAGAAGGTTTATCTGAAAATAATGCACAGTACATTTTCCAAAATAGGAACAGTTCAGTTTTTAATCATATTACATATAGGCTTATGACCAAACATTAGAATTCATTTGGATAATTGTGGTTTGTCTTTAGTTCTAATTTTCTTTTTGGTAATTACTTGGACAAACATCCATTTCTACAAAACAAAAAAAGTAGTTTTTAGGTATAGGTTATTCTAATTCCAGATTAGAGGGAAAATGTCTTTAATATTATATTATTATCTGCTAAAAGATATACCAATTGACTTCTCTAAGTAAGACACTCAATTTTTCAACATGTATCCTCTATATTTGAGTATTTTTATTGAATTTCCTAAGAAAAGTTGATAGATACTAGACTTCTATCCATATAATTAAAAAGTGATATAAAAATAATACTTCCCAGAACACAGAGAGGGTTGGCTTCTAAAAGCAAGCTGTTTTTCTATCCCATATGACAGAAAGTGCTTGCAATATATAAAGTAAAATTTAACTGCGCTCACATTTTTTTTGTAAGATTCAGTCTTCAGTAAGCAAACACTTACTTCAGTTAAGGTGAAGCATTTCATGCCATTTCATTGCACAGGACATGGGCCAGCCTATGTGTTGGTGGTTTTTCAGTCAGGGGCCCAACTGGCCTCAGTTAGCTGAGAAATCGGGGAGAGGTGGTCACATGATACAAAACAGGGTTACTCCATCAGCATGGGCCATTGATAGGGCTGGGAACATGGCACAAATCTCAAATGCTCTCTCTCGTATTCAACATCATTACATGTAAGTCACAGCCACAACAAGGAGCTTGGTGGAGCAGACACAGAGAATGACACAGTGTTTTAAGAGCTGTTGTAAGGCCCCTCCGTGTCGCTGAATGTAAGCAGCAACCCAAGTTCCTCACCAGGTTTCTCCTTCTCCAGGGAAGCACCGGGGGGTTTGCCATAGGCTATACTGTAAGAAGAGTGAGTGACCAAAGAGCAGAACAGCTGGTGAAAGAGGGAGTTCACTAAATCATGAGGGAGTATAGGTTTGGTCATTTGGTAGGAGTGAGGTGACCGGTTCTCTAGCACTAGCAATAGAGCCCTTCATCTGGTACTTTTCTTTGTTCAGGCAAAGAAGAAAGAAGAAAGGGGGTCAAACTGCTGTATGGACCCCTCTGGCTTAGAACCAGGTTCAGCAGGACATTATTTTACATTTTATTTTACTTTGTTTTGTTTTTAATCTTGAATAGATGACAATAAACAAGAACCAGAGGAGGGACTTTGCAATCTTTCATTTTATCTCCACCTTCAGAAAGATTTTTAGTTCGTGGGGTTTATTTTCTCTTTTTCTATCCTTGTCTAATTATTACATTTCTGAAGTACATTTCTCTGAAATAGTGGCTTCCTTGTCTGGCTTCAACTCTGCTTATGAGAAAAAATCTCACTTTTTAAAAGACCTTTAGAAACTTTCTAATTTTACCTTGAGAGTACGGAGGAGGGGCTTGTGCTATCTATTGCCATAGATATTGTGAGGGCTTGTGAAGACTATGGTTTTACGAAATCTGGGGATCTCCTCTCCCACTCACTTCACTTTGTAGTATAGAACTTGGTCAGCCTGATACTTCTCCACAAAATGTAAGTTGACACCAGATTCCCAAGTCAAATTTTATCACATTGCATATATTTATGCCTTGAATTCCCATGGGAGCATAGAATGAGAAAACTGTCATTTATTGAATATAAACTGTATTCTAGGCAATATACATAATACTTGTTATTCAATCCACACAACTCATTGTAGTAAGTGCCATTGTTTCTGCAGATGAGAAAAAACTGAAATACGGAGAAGTTGAGTAAGCTATTTCCTAAACCTAAGGTCACCCAATGGATAGGAGGCAGAGTAAAATTCAAATTCTGATCCATTTTGTTCTTAACTGTATTTTTCTTTTGCATCACTTCAGATGATGACTAGAACATAGTTATACATTGCTTGTAAAATTTTTTTGCACTAATATTCATACTCTTTTGTTACATACTTGAAGAACTCCAGTTTTATGTTAAAGTCTCTTTGTAATTCTGCCATTTCACAAATATTTGTGTCTTTCCTTCCTTAAGAAATGACTTTCTTGGGATGTGATATATATATGTGTGTATATATACACACATATATATGTATATACACACATATATATACATACACACACACACAATGGAGTATTACTCAGCAATCAAAAAGAATGAAATCTTGCCATTTGCAACTACATGGATGGAACTAGAATGTGTTATGCTAACAGAAATTAGCCAGTCAGAGAAAGACAAATATAATATGACTTCACTCATATGAGGAATTTAAGATACAAAACAGATGAACATAAGGGAAGGTAAGCAAAAAAATATAAAAGCGAGGAGGGAGACAAATCATAAAAGACTCTTAAATATGGAGAAAAAATATGGAGACTCTTAAATATGCCGGGGTTGTGGGTAGGGGGTATGGACTAAAATGGGTAAGGGGCATTAGGGGGAGGACACTTGTTGGGATGAGCACTGGGTGTTATACATAAGAGATAAGTCACTGGAATCTGCTCCTGAAATCATCATAGCACTATGTGCTAACTAACTTGGATGTAAATTAAAAAATAAATATATTTTTTAAAAAATTTATTTTAAATGACTTTCTTGGATGATACCACTATACCATTTTTTGACATCTTAAAAATTTAAGTGGCAAATTTAACTCAATTTCTCCAGGACTACAATGCCTTTGGTTAAAAATCCTACTACAAACATTTCTATCTGACTGTCTTCCAAGGTAACACATAAGGAATTGTGGTTCCCTTGTCGATTCTTCTTTTTCACCATTTATTGGAGTCCATCAATGCTTAATGCCCAGCCCTCTTTTCTATCTACCTTCTTTCCCTAGATTATCTCAGCCAGTCTTATTATTTTAAATGGCATTTATGTGCTGATGACCCCCCAAATTCTTATCTCTAATCCTAACCTCTACCCCACTCACAAGACAATACCTTTTCCAACCCCTTCTTTGTAACTCCACTTGGAGAGTATAAAGTTTAATTTCTAATACTGTCTTTCTTCCCCAAACCTGCTTCCCATTTATCTTATGAATGGAAACTCAGTTCTATCAGTTGCTCAGACCAAAATAACCTCTATTAGTTTCCTATTGCTGCTTAACAATAGGAATAATAAATTATCACAAACTCAGTGGCTTAAAACAACAATTTATTCTCTTATAGTTCTGGAAGTCAGAATTCTAAAATCAATGTGTTCCTTCTGGAGGTTTCAGGGAAATTCTTGTGTTTGTTAGCCTCTAGAAGCTACTTACATTTCTTTCCTCATAGTCCATTTCTTGCAACACACTAACCTCTTGTTTCCACTGTCATATTTCTTCTACCTCCTATTTTCTGATCTCCTGCCTCTTCTTTAATAGGGTCTTGTGATTATATCAGACCCTCTCAGATAATACAAGATAATCTCCCCATTTCAAAATCTTTAATCACATCTGCTAAGTTCCTTTTGCAATATAAGGTAACATTCACTGGTTCTTGGGGGACTACTATTCATCTGACTACAATCTTTTCCTCACAGTGTTCACAGAAATAAATTTTGATGCATTATAGATACATGTGTTAAAAAACAAAACACATTATCATTCAAAGAATAAAAGAAAATTTAGGGGAATATATTTATAACCCTGGAAATAGAAAGTCTTTGAATGATTTCCAAAATCAGAATGAATCAGTGAAAAGAGCAAAGTACGAAAATCCAAAATTCTGTCCCTCCACAAAAGCAGGAAGGAAATCAGCAAAAACTATCAAAACCATCTTTGTCAGAACTCCAGAGACTAATTAAAAGTTTATAGCAACCAGTAAAATGATTAATTGAGGCTAAATAAATAAATAAAACAGCCAAATCTTAGTAAGAGAGCTTTGTGGCATTTTAACTTACTTACTTCATTCCCTACTGCCTGGTTTAGCAGCAGCCTTCAAGACAACAGTTTCCACTTTAGATACAGGTTTCTAGTACTAGAGGGAGCAAAACAAACTTTATTCTCAAAGAATTGTGGTGGTTTATTTTGATTTGTCTCATGGTTCCCTGAGGGCTTGCCTTTATTTCACTTAACTTAGCTCTCTCCTAAGTCTGAAGCAGCTACCTGGGGGAGTGTTTATCAAACATAGTGAAAGGGAATGTATTAGTTGCAAATGCCTTGGGTAAAAGATAACAGTTGGGGCAAGCAATAGAAAAAATATAAAAGCTTGGGGGGAAAGGATGAGAAATGAGATGTTTTGGAGAACAAAACCTTTGAAAAGCTTCCACATATTCCTAAGGTTCTAAAAGGCTGGGTGCATGTCTAAGGTCAGAAAAGACCTGAGCAGACCCTGAACTCTCATCTGTAGCTGGCCTCAGGTTCTGCTCAAGCAGCAAGGAAGGCTAAGGAACAGTTGTTGACTGAGTGTTGAAGATGTGTCCCAACATGTACACAGAGACCCTTGGCAAATTGGAAGGTTTTCTGTTATCATTATTCCAGGCATTTAACGAAATCTCTGTCAAATAATTAGCGGACCCCTAAACTAATGGAAAAGATACAACAATGACAACAACAACAACAGTTGACAAAACTAGCTGAGAAAACTCAATAAACAAACAACAACTACGACAAATCCTGGGGAGGGAAGAATGTAATTCTTGGAGTTGCTACATTGTAATTTTCAAAATGTTCTTTGTACAAGTAAAGGAAACCAGGAGAATAAAGTTTCATCATATAGATAATATCAATGAAGAGATACAAAGTGTAAAAAAGGAAAAGCCTAGGTTTGAAAAATGCAATAATTGAAATTAAAAATATATACTTAAGGGGTTCAAGAGTATATATAAGCAGCCATAAGAAAGAAGCTGTGAACTTGAGGTCATTTGAGATTACCCACTCTGTGGAGCACAAAGAAAGGATGAAGAAAAACGATGAGTCTCAGAGACTTGTGATGTACCAACATATGCCTAATGGGAATCTCAAAAGAAGAGAAGAGAAAGAAACAGAAACAATGTTTGAAGCAGTAATGGCTATAACCTCCCAGATTTGATAGAAGATATGAGTCTTCATATCCAAGAAGCTCAATGAACTTCAAGTAGGATAAACTCAAAGAGATACACATCAAGACACAATATAATCAAATTGTCAAAAACCAAAGACAACGGTAATCATGAAAACAGCAAAAGAAGTGACCTGTCATGAATAAGAGATTAATAAAATTGACGGCTGATTTCTTATCAGAAACTATGCATAGAGGTCAGAGTGTGGGATTACATATCAAAATTGTTAAAAGAAAAAAAATGGCAACGAAGAATTCTACATCTGGCAAAACAATCCTTCATAAATGACGGAGAGATGTTTATTGAAGCATTATTTACAATAGCCATGATGTGGAAGCAACCTTAATATCCATTAACAGATGAATGGATAAGATATATATTATGTACATACAATGGGATATTATTCAGTCTTTAAAAAAAGGGAAATTCTTTATATACTCCAACATGGATGAAACTTGAAGACATTATGCAAACTACAATAAGCTAATCACAAAAAGACAAATACTGCATGATTCCACTTATATAAGATATCTAATCAAACTCATTGAAACGAAGTAGAGTAGTGGTTGCCAGGGGCTAGGGAAAGCAGGAAATGGGGAGTTGGTGTTCAATGAGTACAGAATTTTAGTCATGCAAGATGAAACAGTTCTAGAGTGCTGCTGTGCAACAATATGCACTCTAACAATACCATAATGTTCACTTAAAAGTTGTTAAGTTGGTAAGTTTATGTTACATGCTTTTTAACCGCACATACAACACACACACACACACACACACACACACACACACACAGCTACCAAAGAAAAGGAGAAATTAAGACTTTCCCAGACAAAAACAGATTGTTTCTAGTAGAACTTTCTCCACAAGAAATGTTAAAAGGAGTCCTTCAGGAGGACAGATACCATATGTTTGCACTCATAGGTCTAACAGGAGAAACCCAACAGAGGACCATGGGGAGGGGAAGGAGGAAAAAGAGTTAGGGAAAGGGAGGGAGACAAAACACGGGTAATCTCTTTTTTTTTTTTTTTAACTTTATAGTTTATTGTCAGGTTGGTTTCCATATAACACCCAGTGCTCTTCCCCACAAGTGACCTCCAC
>CM053575.1:42524454-42678781 GCA_028646485.1 Cryptoprocta ferox
TTTTGGTTCTTGATTCCCTTGCCTTTGGGGATGTGTCGCATAGGAAATTGCTGCGGTTGAGGTCATAGAGATTGTTTCCTGCTTTCTCCTCTAGGGTTTTGATGGTTTCCTGTCTCACGTTCAGGTCCTTCATCCATTTTGAGTTTCTTTTTGTGTATGGTGTAAGAGAGTGGTCTAATTTCATTCTTCCGCATGTTGCTGTCCAGTTCTCCCAGCACCACCTATTAAAGAGGCTATCTTTTTGCCATTGGATACTCTTTCCTCCTTTGTCAAAGATTAATTGGCCATACATTTGTGGGTCCAGTTCTGGGCTCTCTAATCTATTCCACTGGTCTATATGTCTGTTTTTGTGCCAGTACCATACTGTCTTGGTGATGACAGACGAGCGACTCTTGAATACTAAAAACAAACTGAGGGGGGAAGGGGAAGGGGGAAAGGGAATGAGGGGTGATGGTCTTGGTGGAGGTCACTTGTGGGGAAGAGCACTGGGTGTTATATGGAAACCAACCTGACAATAAACTATAAAGTTTAAAAAAAAATAAAATAAAATCCTTAAAAGGGATTTTAAACAAAAAAAACAAAAAACAAAAAAAAAGGAGTCCTTCAGGATGAAATAAAAGGATACTAGAGAGTAACCCAAATCCATACAAATGAATAAAGAACACAGATAAAGGTAAGTACATAGCTAAATATAAAAGTCTATCTTAATGTCTTTTTTATTATAACTTCTCTTTTTAATCTATTTGATTTAAAAGGCAACTACATAAAACAGTAATTATAAATCTATGTTGATGGGTAAAAATGTATAAAAATGTAATTTGAGACAATACCATGAGAGGAGGAGGAGCTATATAGAAACAACTTTCACATAGTATTGAAACTAAGCCGTTATTGAACTATTTTGTTACAAATTAAGATGTTAATTGTAATCTCCAGGACAACCACTAAGAAAATAACTTAAAAGTAACTTAAAGAAAATAACTTAAAAAAATTAAGTGTCCAACTCTTAATTTTGGCTCAGAACATGATGTCATGGTTCATAATGAACTCTAAAAAAAAGACATATAGATAACAAATAGACAAATCATAAAAGTCTATCAGTTATTACATTAAATATAAATGTATTAAACTCCCTTAAGGCAGAGATTGCAGAATGGATAAAAACTAAATCTAACCATGTGCTGTCTACAAGAGACACCTTAGATCCAAGGCACAAATAGATTGAGAATGAAAGAATGGAAAAAGATATTTAATAACCTAAAGATATTTAGTTCTCTAAAGAGAACAAACAGTAACCAAAAGAGAACTGGAATGGATATTCTAATATCAGATAAAATAGACTTTAAGATAAAAATTGTTACATGAGACAAAGAGGAACATCACATAATGATAAAATAGTTAATTTATCAAGAAGATACAACAATTGCAAACATGTATGCAACTAACAGAGCCCTAAAATGTATGAAGCAAAAATAGGATTGAAGGGAGAAATAATGATAATGATGATGATAATAATTATAATAATAATTGGAGACTTCAAAACCTCATTTTCCTCTTTTTAAAGTTTATTTATTTATTTTGAGAAAGAGAGAGAGAAAGTCAGCAGGGATGGGGCAGAGGGAGAGGGAGAGGGAGACAGAGAATCCCAAGCAGGCTCTGCGCTCAGTGTAAAACCCAACACTGGAATCCATCTCACAAACCATGAGATCATGACCTGAGCCAAAATCAAGACTCTGATGCTTAACCAACTGAACCACCCAGGTGCCCCCAAAACTCACTTTCAATAATTAATAGAACAACTAGACAAAAGATAAACAAGGAAATATAAGATGTTAATAACACTATAAGACAGCTACACCTAACAGACCATATATAGAACACTTCAGCCAACAATGGTAAAACACACATTCTTTTCTTTTTTCTTTCCTTTTTTTTTTTTTTTTTTGAGAGAGCGCACGCAAGAAAGCAAAGGACAGAGAGAGAGGGAGAGAGACAGAATCCCATGAAGGGTAGAGAGGGAGAGAGAGAGAGAAAGAGAAGGAAAGAAGGAGACTCACTTGAAGCGGGGCTCAAGCTCACCAGGGTGATATGGGGCTTGAGCTCACGAACCATGAGATCATGACCTGAGCTGAAGTCCAATATTTAACCGACTGAGCCACCCAGGCACCCTCTTCCTTTTTTTATTTAAATTCCAGTTAGTTAACATACAGTGTAATATTATTTTCAGATATACAGTATAGTCATTTCACACTTCCATAAAAACTCCTGGTGCTCCTCACAACAAGTATACTCCTTAATCTTTATCACCTATTTAACCCATCCTCTACTCACCTCCCTTCTGATACCCATTAGAACACACATTATTTTCAAGTTTGTATGGAACATTCTTTAGTGTAGAATACAAATTAGTCCATTAAACAAAGCTTGATAAGGTTAAAAGTATTGAAATCATACAAAATATCTTCTCTGACAATGATGGAGTGGAATTAGAAATCAATAAAAGAAGAAAATCTGGGAAATTAACAAATATGTAGAAATTAAACAGCACACTTTTAAACAACCAATGGGTCAAAGAAGAAATCACAAGGGAAATTAGAAAATATTTTGAGATGAATTAAAACAAAAACACAACATGTCAAAACTTAAGAGATGCAACGAAAGCTTGTTCTGAGGGAAACTTAGAGTTGTAAATATTTACGTTAAAAAACAAGATCTCAAATCAACAAACCAACATTCTGCCTTAAGGAACTGGGGGAGGGGGCGGGGGGAAGCAAATTAAACTCAAAGCAACAAGAAGGAAGGAGACAAATAAGATTAGAAAAGAGATAAAAAGAATAGAGAATAGAAAGAAATAGAATCAATGACACCAAAAGCCACTCCTTTGAGAAGATCAAGAAAATTGGTAATTAGAATGGCCAGGCAAAAAAGAGAGAAGACTCAGATTAAAAAAATCAAGATTAAAATGGGGACATTACTTTCAATCTTACAAAACAAAAGCTTATGACAGAATATTGTGAACAATTGTTTACCAATAAATTAGATAACCTACATGAAATGAACAAATTTCTAGAAATACACGAACTACTAAAACTGACTAAAGAATAAATAGAAAAGTTGAATAGACCTATAGGAAGGAAAGAAATTGAATCAGTTATCTAAAAACTTCCAGCAAAAAAACGTCCAGAACCAGATGGCTTCACTGGAGAATTTTATTAAATATTTAAAGAATTAACACTAATCTTTTCAAACTCTCCCCTCAAAATGGAAGAGGAGATAAAACTTTCAAACTCATTCTGTGAGACTGGTATTACCTTGA
Organism: Cryptoprocta ferox; assembly: GCA_028646485.1. NCBI lineage: Eukaryota > Metazoa > Chordata > Mammalia > Carnivora > Eupleridae > Cryptoprocta > Cryptoprocta ferox. Next base: position 42,527,771 of record CM053575.1, read on the forward strand.
TAGCAAAGCCAGACAAAAATCATAATAAAAGAAAAATACACAATAATGTCTCTTATGAATACAGATGTAAAATTCCTCAACAAATTACTAGCAAACCAAATCCAGCAACACATTAAAAGGATCACACACTGTAACTAAGTGAGATTTATTTCAGCAATGTAAGGGTGTTTCAATATATGAAAATTGGTCAGTGTAACACACCATGTTATAAGAGTGAAAGGGGAAAAAATCACATGATTATCTCAATAAATGCAGAAAAATCGTTTAACAAATTCCAATACCCTTTAATTTTTTTATGTTTTTATTTTATTTTTGAGAGAAAGACAGACAAAATGTGAGCAGGGGAGGGACAGAGAGAGAGGCAGACACAGAATCTGAAACAGGCTCCAGGTCTGAGCTGTCAGCACAGAGCCCTACGCAGGGCTCCGACTCACGGACTGTGAGATCATGACCTGAACTGAAATCGGAGGCTCAACCAACTGAGTCCCCAGGAGCCCCCAACACCCTTTAATTAAAAAACAAAATAATTTAAAAAATCACAGCTAGTATCATACGTAAAGCCTTCTCTCTATAATTAGGTCAAGACAAGGATATCTGCTTTCACAAGTTCTATTCGACATTGTATAAGACATTCAAGGCAGGGAAGTTTGACAAGAAAAAATAAATAAAAATTATCCAAAATGGAAAGGAATAAGTAAAGCTATTTCTATTCACAAGTGGCATAATTTTATGTATAGAAAACACTAAAGAATCTATTAAAAACTATTAAAGCTTATAAATGAATTCGGCAAAATTGTAAGATGCAAGATCACACAGAAAAATTTGTTGTATTTCTATACTCCAGCAATGAACAATCTCAAAATGAAATTAAGAAAACAATTCTATTTATAATATTAAAAATAATAAAATACTTAGGTATAAATTTAACTGAGAAAGTGCAAGACTCATACACAGAAAACTATAAAACACTACTGAAATAAATTAATGAAAACCTGAATAAATGGAAAGCATTCTGTGTTCATGGCTTGGAAGACCTAATATTGTTAACATGGCAACATTCCCCAAATTTACAAATTCAATGCCATACTTATCAAAATTTCAACTGCCTGTTTTGGATAAATGGACAAGATGATCCTAAAATTCACATGGAATAGCAAGAGACCCAGAATGGACAATACAATCCTGAAAAAGAACAAAGTTGGAAGATTTATAATTCTAAACTTCAAGCCTTACTACAAAGCCACAGGAATCAAAGAAGTGTGGAACTGACAAAAGGATAGACATATAGATCAATGGAACAGAATTGAGGGAACTGGAAGAAACCCTCACCTTTATGGTCAATTGATTTTTAACAAAGGTGCCAACACCATTCAACAGGACAAGAATGGTCTTTTCAATAATTCGTGCTGGGACAACTGGTTATATATTTGCAAAAGAATGAAGTTGGACCTATCATACAAAAATTAAAAAAAAATCAATATCCAAATGTAACAGCTAAAATATATAACTATTAGAGGAAAACATAAAAGAAAATTCCATTTCTTGGATTTGGCATGGATTCCTACATATGGTATCAAAACACAAGCAAAAAGTATGTAAGAAATACAAAAGAAAAATAAATGTGAGACTTCATTAAAATAAAGAACTCTTGTGCATTGAAGGACACTATCGTGAAATTTAAAGGCAATCCACAAAATGGGAGAAAATACTTACAACTCATATATCTGATAAGGATGTGGTATCCAGAATTTAAAAAAAAAACTTACATGTCAACAACAAAAAGACAAACAACCTAATTTGAAAGTGACAAAAGATTCGAATTGATATTTCTCCAAAGAAGACATACAAATTGTGAATGAGTGTACAAAAAGTTATTCAACATTAATCAGGAGGAGGGTAATGGAATTCAGAACCACAATGAGATACCACAATGAGATGTCACATCACTAGTGGGGCTATAATTTAAAAACAGGAAAATAATGACTGTTGACAAGGGCGTGGAACAATTGGAATGCTCACAAGTTGCTGATGGAAATGTAAACTGGTACAGCTGTTTTGGAAAACAGTTTAGCAGTTCCTTGAAATGCTAAAGATAGGCTTACCATAAGACTCAGCTACTTCTGATATATACACAAGAGAATTGAAAACAGTTGATAAGCCAGTAAATGATACAGAAATGTTAATAGCAGCATTATTCATAATAGCCAAAAAATGAAAACAACCCCAAATGCCCATGACTTATGAATGAATAAATAAAGTGTGATATATTCATATAATGAAATATTGTTTGGCAAGAGAAAGAAATGAAGTACTGACACATACTACAACACAGATGACCCATGAAAACATTATGCTAAGTGAAAGAAGCCAGATACAAAAAGTCATATATTGGGGTGTTGGGTGGCTCAGTTGGTTAAGTGTCTGACTCTTGATTTCCATTCAGGTCATGATCTCAAGGTTTGTACATTCAAGCCGTGTCAGGTGCTGAACTGATAGCGCAGAGCCTGCTTGGGATTCTCTCTCTCTCTCCTTCTCTCTGTGCCCCTCCTCCCTCTCAAAATAAATAAATAAACATTTTTTTAAAATAAAAAGTCACAAATTGACTTCATCAACATGCAAAACTTATTTTTACCAAAAATGACATTGGTAGTGAACAAAAGACTACTGGTGTAATAAAAGCATAATTGATATAACAGACAACTCACAAAAGAAAAACAGCCATAAAGATAGAAGACACTGAACCTCACTAGAAAACAAACACAAAAAATGCAAAGTGTAACAATAAGATAGCTTTTTCAGTCAATAGATTTGCAAAATTGAAAGAGTTTGAAAATACCAAGGACAGTTAAGGATTGGAAAAGAAACTGCTAATAGTTGAAATTGCAGTTCTTTTGGGAAGGCAATTTGGCAATAAAGTGTTACAATTTTAAAACATACCCACTCTGTGACTCGGCTATTCTACTTCTCCATATTTACCTCAAAGAAATAGCGGTACAGGTGTGCAAGGAAGCATGTGCAAAGATATTTGTTGCAGCATTGTTTTAAATGCAAAAATAAACAAGCCAATGAGTGGAGAGAAGTAAAATGTGGTAAAGTCATACCACAAAATACCATATAATCATTAAAACAAATAATGTTAATATGGAAAGATCCCTAAGACAGAATGTTGAATGAAAAAAAGCAAATTTCAGAACATTCCTCATTTATGTAAAATCTACAAAATCATACCAAACTAACTACAAAATAACAAAGTAACTATGTATGTAGATAAATGCAGAGAAAAAAGTTTGGAAAGACAAAAACAAAAGTGATATCAGTGGTTACCTATGGTAGAAGAGGACAGATCTAGGTTGTTGAAGGCAATAAAAAAGGATTTTAACCTTTCCTAAAATATTTTTTTCCATGGAGGGATGATATTAATAACAAGACAAGAAAAAAATGTAGATTCAAAGTCCAAGATAGTTAATATATTTTACCTCTGAATGAGTCTCACTTTGAAGATTTGAATACTAGACATTATTTATGCTGCCAACCTCATTTGTTGCAGTTGTTTGTAATGTCTGGTGGGGCTTCATCATCCTGAAAAGGAGGAAACAGGGACTTTTTTAAAGAGCAAGAATGTCACAAGGTTAATCTTCCCTCTCTCTGTCCCGCCCTCACTCCCTCCCATCCACCTTTCCTTCTTCCCTTCCTCCCTTTCTCCCTTCCTTCCTTCCTCCCTTTCTCCCTTTCTTCTTTTCTCCCTTCCTCCCTCCTTTTGTTTTTTAAATCGAAGACAACCAGACACGTATTTGCTACTTAAGTGTACAAATCTCCTCAAAAACAGCAAGAGATTCATGTGCTATGTTTTTATTATAGCCTTGAGGGAGGAGACCTAGGCAGGAGAGGTTGGGGATGCACATCAATTTGAGGAGTTTAGGTCTCTGAAACATTAAAATATGAATCCTCAAACTTTTCTATTTGGGTTTTGTCAGAGAAAAGGAAAAAATCCCTTATTTCTAAGAAATCTTTGGAAATTAGGAAAAGGGATTTCAAGTGGATCTAAATCAAAGCTCATTCCCCAATAGTAAGATCATTTGAAACTACTTTTTATCCCTTCTCTTCCCCTAGATCAAATCAGTATTAATTGCGCCTTATTTCACTTATATAGACTTGAATTATTTTTAGGGAAAGTCCCTATGTGAATTCAGAAGTCACTTACAAGCAGCATTGAGACTGAAGTTGGAATATTCTGTTGACTGCAAAACCTTGATGTCATTCTGTGTACATAGAATGTAAAGGAATATTCAGTGTTACTGCCACATATGTTAATATACACAAACTAAATTAGCATTGTTATGGCCAAATGCATTCCCTCATGCTTTTTCTCTTTAAAAAAAAATAAAAAACAAATCAACAACTTTGTCCTCCAACAGCTGCCTAATTTTAGGAGTCTGACCCTCACATCTCATTGGTGTGGGTGCCTGGGGCCATAGTATGGATGTTGTATGGGTGCATCTGAATGTGTGTGAGAGCACCTTGGAAACTGCAGATACTGTAAATACCAGTACCATTTTAATAAAGCATGTACAAAAAAAACAAAAAAAAATATTTTCAAAAAAATATTTTGAACCCATCAATGTGATTTCGTTGAGGGAAACAAAGAAGAAAAATGTAGTTTAAATTAAATTGCCTTACAGACTGCAGCCCACTGATAGATGTCAGAGACCTGCAGTGTGTAACACTCCCCAAGACATTTATGGCTGTCTTAATGCCTTAATGTTTACACTTCCTTAAAAATTAAAAGCAACCTTATCTTGACAATAGCTAAATCTTCAGGGTCCTGTGAGACTGCGCTTTCAGCATACAGAAACTCCTTAAAAACTAACTTTATCTCTACCCCCCACCCCCACCTGAAAGTATATAATCAGTTGCTCCTCACAACTCCATTGCAGTTATTTCTGCCCATCGGTCCTGTCCCCGTGCTTTAATAAAATCACCTTTTTGCACCAAAGTTATCTCAAGAGTTCTTTCTTAGCCGTTTTCTCATGAACCACACTTGAAATTTCATCAACTTGGTTGAAAGAAAGGTTTGATTTGTATCCTTGTCATCCTAAGTTTAGGGGAAAACAGGAGAAGGCAGGGAAAACATGTTCAACTAATTTCTGATTTTATTCTGCCAAAATGAAAGTCAGGTGAGTCTTAAATGATATATTTTTTTCAATGCCTTGAATCAATTGTTTATCCATACAAAGAAATCATTAAAAAAGCTTTTTCAGACATCTAAAACCTGAGAATTCATCTGTAGGGAAGCGTACCTCCAAACAATCTTTCAAGAAACGCTTGAGTTAGATCATCAAGATCTCTTGATAAGACAGACATGGATACTGAACATGGCCTGTTGTTGCTGCATGTAATCCAGTGCAATAGACTATGGGGGGAAAGAAAAAGACAAGTTAAAAAGCAAAAGGAGTAATGGCATAAAAAAAGGAGGGGGAGGTATTCTAGAATTCCAGTTGTGACAAGATGTAAAGAGCACAGAATTGGAGAAAATAACCTTGGCTAATTTGGACATTGTCCACTTTCTAGTGTGATCATAGGCAAACCACTTAACTGATTTGAAAAAGGAGAATAAAAATACCTACCTGCTTACCTCGCTGGGTTCCCAAGAAAGGCATTGTAAAAGGTAAAGTACTAATGAGATCAAAAGAGGAAGGAGTGAGAGATCAACTCAATAATGTGAAATCCTCAGGGGGTTGAAGAGCTGCCAAAAGACTTGAGACAGAACATCCAGAGAGATTCATTTTTCCCAAGTACATCTTTACTCTTTATCCTGTGCCTAGTAACATACACCTGACTTTGTTTATGCCTGTGTTTCCCCATCATCATTTCAGGAAAACTACTCTTGAATCACCAGTTAAATAATTTCCATCATTTCTATCTCACAGGCTCACTGACTTAACTAAAATATATATTAGTCTCTCCTATCCTCTCAACCTATGTGTTTTTGAGAGTCATGTATTCAAGTGAGCATTGGAGTAATGAAGATGAGGGCTCTAGGGTCAGATTCCCTTGGCTTAAAGCTGAGCTCCACACCTTAACAAATATGTGGGCTTTGAAAAATTACTCAATTTCTCTATGTCTCAGTGAAATGGGTTAAGAAAAATACATAATGGGATGCCTGGGTGCTCAGTTGGTTAAGCATCCAACTCTTGGTTTCAACTCAGGTCATGATCTCAGACTTGTGAGATCAAACCCCGCATGGGGCTCCACACTAAGCATGGAGAGTGATTAAGATTACCCCCCTCTCCCTTTGCCCCCCTGCTTGTGCTCTCTCTCAAAAAATAAAAATGAAAAAAGAAAGAAAGATACCTAATATATAAAATTGTTTTATAGTGAAATGGAAAAAAAGTAAAGGACTCTTAGAATAGTGTCTAGTACATGTTAGGCACTCAATATATGACAACTCTTTACCAATTTATCAATCTCTTTTTCTTCCTGAGTCATGTGAACCCAAATGAGTCCTTTCTGGATCTAGGCTAAGGAAATTCCTTAACTGGATGAAAACACCATATGGGCTTTCATTTTCTTAAATAAATAAAAAAAAAAACCCAAACTTTCATTTCCCTACCCTGGGAGGTCTAATTTTTCAATTTCTATTAATTCATATATTCCATGTTCTTAGACCTCCCTCTGTGCCCCCAGCCTCAGCAAAAGTAAATTGAAGCCTAAACAGAATACCGATTTCATCAGCATACCTACAATCTGATCACACAATTCCAGGCTGTACCTCCATATTGCCATAAAAATAATGACAATGACTACGATTAAGCACAAACATATATAGCATCTACTATGTAGTAAGCCCAGTTCTATTACTTAAAGTGCATTGTTTCATGTGATCATAAAAGCAATCCTATGGGGGAAATGAGGTTAAATAACTTGTCCAACACCACCCTGCTATTAAATGGTAGAGCCTGGACTACTACATCCCCAATCTCTTCCAAAAATCTAAGTTACCTTTACAATAGTGTGGAGTCCTTTACACATCAAATAAAAATCAGAAATCACAGAAAGTACCAAGTACTTTAACTAGAGCACTCCATTACTGATGAGATTATAAATTTGTATAACTACCTAGGAAAACAACCTGATATTATCTACTCAAGTTGAATATAATGCATACTCTATGACCCAACCATTCTACGTTATTTCTAGATATGATCCTTAGAGTAGCAGTTCTCAAATTTTTTGGTCTCAGGATCCTATTATACACTTAAAAAATTGTTAAGGACCCCAAATAACTTTTGTTGATAAAGGTTGCATGAGAAACTCAGAAAAATCGCTTGGGCACTTGTCCATATTTCCTCCAGATATCTATTAAGTGTGTTGAAGAAGGGTAGATACTATTAGAAAGCCCAGGAAGAATTTGTCATGGACTACATTCCAGGCAGCTGATCCTAACCCACTGAGCATGTTTCCTATTTACGTTTGGTTATATTCAGCGAAAAGTTCACAGAATCCACAGAGTTGGTCACAGAGGAGTCTATTCCCCTGGGATTATGGCTGTATTCTCAGCACCCAAATTCCTATAAGCAGCACAAAGTAAAACAAAACAAAACAAAACAAAACAAAACAAGAAACTGTGTTGGTCTTGTTTACTGTATTCTTCTCAAGGCCTAGAATAAAGTAGGTGCTTACAAAATGTTGGTTAACATATGAAGAAATGAAAGATAACATCTCTACTTAGAGCCAGAGGAAGGAACCAGAGCCAGAGACTCGTTCCCTTTGGAACATTATAGATATGAATTTATGTGGAGTTTATTCGATTTGTAAGCAACTCAACTAGGAAAGCCCTGTGCTTTTTGAAATGAAACACTGTAAGCAACAGTTCTTCCAAGATGATATATCAGTCCCGAGTGTGGTGATAAAATGACCCAACAGCCCACTATCACATATCCCTACTTTAGGAAACTGACTCCAAGAGGTTCAGGTTTTCACAAAGATGGAACTTTAAGGTTCAAAAGCAATATCCAAATCTGAGAGGTCACCGATAGAAGATGACTTTCCAGTCTATGCCACGCCCCAGAAGTTTTCAACAATTCTGATAATAATCTTCTAAGGTGGGATAAGAATGGAGGTTAGTAATTAAACCACTAAAGGACATCTTGATTTGCTCCCTGAACCTAGTCTCAGAGGACCAACTCATACTTATGTTCCTGGGCTATCTACTGCTGCGTCACCCCAGGTCAGTTTATATTTTCTAAAGTGTCGTTAGATCTTTTGCCTCCAGTTGATGTACACAATAGCCAACAAGATATTTATTATCTGTGATGGAAGAACACCAGGATAATCAAAATTTGTAAGTTACACTCTTTGGTGCTAAAAAACTGACTCAGTTTATCTCAACTTACTTCAAGTGATGCATGTTTGCTTTTTGCTCTGAGACTCATTCCTTTATTCTTTTATTGCAGGGAGTTACATGACCTATCTTCTTTTGCCAACTGCCTTCCAGGTAGGTTCAACCAAAGTGAGGCATTAAGAGAAAATTGGAATTGAGAAGGTGAGTAGGAAGAAGCTTGGTAATTGTCCATGCCTTACTATGTCTCAAACAATGTCTCTGGTTCCAGTTCTTGATGGATATTCTCTCTCTATGGACTCAGCTCCCTCTGAGCAGTGTTCTAGGCTTTTGTAACAATATTTCCTTCCTTTGTCCTTTGTCTCTAGACATAGCAGTGGATCCCTGTCATTGGTAATCTCTGGGTTAACTCATACCTTACTTGGCTTCTCAGTGCTTCCATTAACTGTCTAATTAATTATTGTATTAAAGTACAGTTTCACCACAACTAACAAAGTATGTTTACACTAAGTCTCCATATGCTTTGGGAGCCCAGGAAAAGTCAAACAATCAGGCCACAGGAAGAGCAGTATATATAATAGAGGTTGTTGAAACTGGGTGATGGGTATATGGGCTCTTTTATACTCTTCTTTACTTCTTTGTGTATACTTGAATATTTTTTTACAATAACTTTGATTTAAAAAAGAAACTATTCCATAGGGTGCCTGAGTGTCTCAGTAGGTTAAATGTCTGACTCTTGAATTCTCTCTGTTCCTCCCCCACTTGTGAGCTCTCTTTCTCTCTCTCTCTCAAAATAATTAAATAAACTTAAAAAATTAAAAAAACAGTAAAGCCCAGAGGTTGCACACTTCATTTCAAGATAATTCAAATTACATACATCAGTGGTTCTCAATCAGGGTTGATTTTTGTCTACCAGGAGACATGACAATGTTTAGAGATGTTTTGGGCTGTCATAAGTTGGAGGGGGGGTGCTACTGGCATCTAAGGGGTAGAAACCAGGAATGCACTAAACATCCTACAATACACAGGAAAGCTTCTGCAATAAAGAAATATTTGGACAACTGGATATCCACATGCAAAAGGATAAATTTGGACCTCTACCTCATACCATATACAAAATTAATTCAAAATGGATTGAAAACCTGAATCTAATTCTAAAAGTATAAAACTCTTAGAAGAAAACATAGGTATAAACCTTCATGACCTTGGATTAGGCAATAGTTTCTCAGCTATAACATCATAACCATATGAACCAAAATAGATAAATTGGACTTTATTAAAATGTAAACGTTTTGTGTTTCAAAGGATACTATCAAAAAAGTGAACAGACAGCCCACATAATGGAAGAAAATATTTGCAATTCATATATCTGATAAGGATCTAGTATCCAGAATATATAAAAACTCTTACAACTCAACAATAAACAGAAAACTCAATTTTTTAAATGGACAAAGAATTTTAATAGACATTTTTCAAACGAAGATACATGCATTGTCAATAGGCACATGAAACGATGCTTACCATCATTAATCAGTAGGGAAATGCAAACCAAAACCAAATTGAGATACCACCTCATACCCACTCACACTCATTATGGGATGGCTATAATTTTAAAAAACAGGCATTAACAAGTGTTGGTGAGGATGTGGGGAAATTGGAACACTCATGCATTGCCAGTCAGGCAGGATGTGAAATGATGCAGCCATTCTGGAAAAGAGTTTGGCAGTTCCTCAAAGGTTAAACACAGAGCTACAATATGATCCAGCAAAAAATTTTCCTCAAAGCAATTTTAGTAATAGCTATAAAGTAGGAACAACTCAAACATCCATCAACTGATATATAGATAGGCAAAGTGCGGTATATAGCTGCACAATGGAATATTATTCAGCCAAGAAAAAGAAATGGGGTACCGATACTGGCTACCACATGTTTGAACCTTGAAAATGTTATGCTAAGTGAAATAACCCAGTCACAAAAGGCCACATATTATATGATTCTATTTATATGAAATGTGCAGAGTGGGCAAATCTATATAAGTGGTTGCCAGAGTATAAGGGAGAGAGGGGAGTAGGCAATGGCTACTAATGGATTTAGGGTTTGTCTTAGGAGTGATTAAAATGTTCTCTAATAGATAGTGGTGATAGTTGAATACATCTCATGAATATACTAAAACTACTGAATTGTATAAAGATGATGGTGTTGGAAGAGGTGAAATGACTGGACTTGGAATATATTTTGTTGTTAGAGACAGCAGAACATGCAGATAGATTGAATGTAGGGTGTGAAAGAAAACAATTAAAAATGACTCTTGGTTGGGGTCTAAACAACTGAATGAATAATTGTGCTGTTAACTAAGAGAAGGAAGACTGAGGAGCTGATTTAGGGGATGAAGGAAATCAAGAGTTCTGTTCTGTATATTCTACATTTAGGACTGTGTGAAACACATCCAAGTAGAGAAACTGAGAAATCAGATATATGAACATAAGCCTCAAGCTCAGGAGAGCTGCCAATCACTAAAATTATGGGGCATCCAGAAGTAAGAGGAGGTGTGAAGTCCTGAGTAGAAAGGAGATCAATAAACAAGTGAAAGTTTGTCCTTAAATAAAAGCTTGCCAATTCTACCCATTATAATCTGAGAGTCAACAGAATAAACAGGTACAAACGCTGGAGGACTAGTAGATTAGTGGTGGGCATGTACCTGATTGTCTTTAAAAGAAACAAGATTATCGGTTGAGGGTAAGAAAATGGAAGAGAATGTTGGAAATGTGAAGAGAGAAGAGAGTGAAATAATGATTTCTGGAGAATGTAGGATGACGTAGCATAAATATATAGGATATAACCAAATGCTGGCAAGTCTTTGTATAACATACACAATGCTTGAGGCTATGTAAGTTACTGAAAACAATCTGGAGTTTGGAATATAAAAGCAATAAGAACAATGGTATTTTTTAAATGTTTTTATTTGTGTTTTGAAAGAGAGAGAAAGAGAGGGAAAGAGAGAGAGAATGAGTGGGGGAGGGGCAGAGAGAAGGGGACAGAAGATCCAAAGCAGGCTCTGCACTGACAGGGTGACAGCTGTAAACCCGATGTGGGGCTTGAACTCACGAACCACAAGATAATGACGTGAGCCAATTGGCTGAGCCACCCAGGTGCCCCAACGATGGTATTTTTTTTTTTTTACTCAATTTTATTTTGGGGAATTGGCCCAAGGCAGTAATTGAAAAGAAAGTTGTAATGTTTGTCAAATGTTGATGTTAGGTTTTACTAGTGCCATTAATAGAAGCTTTACTCTACATTTCACATAATCTAAGCAACCATTTATGTAGTAGCCTCATTCTGGAGGATCTGGCAAAGGGTCCCATTCAAGCATGAGGGAAGGAGAAATAGTGGCTTCCCATCACCTACCTGCATTTTTGTAAATCATATGAGACATTCCTGGCCTGGTGCCTACTGGTGCCATCTTGTACTTTATGCCCTGGAAACACTGGATGGCTTGTAGTTTGCTGCACATAAGCATTTGGTTCATTCCTAGAATTGCTGAAGGGACTGTGTTGTATTCTAAACAAAACAAAACAAAACAAAACAAAACAAAAACAGATCCAAGAGACAAAGAGCGTGGATTGTCATATTTGTAACATCTGAGTTTTACACAATTTTAACCAGCTGTTTTTTTCTCTATTTACCCCCACCAGCCACCTCGGATCAGAACAATGATGCTTTTCAGGCCCCGGATGTGTCTGCCCCTCATTCTGATAACTAATTTAAGACAAGTTGTCAAACAAGAAGGGCAGCCCTTGTAGGAGGCCTATGCTGGTGAGGAAAATACCAGGAATTTGTGTCTTGAGTATGTGGAACACCCCAAATTCCACAATATAATGCTGACACCAGGCTGCCTGGGTTGGTGTCTCAGCTCTGCTACTCACTCATAGAATTATAAGCAAGTTATTTACCCTGATGCTTTCCTCGTTAGAATGGAGATAATAGTAGTATACACCTCATAGAATTTTGAAGGCTAAGTGAGTTTACCTATGCAAAATACTTAGAATGGCTCCGATTTCTGTTATACTCATGGGATTTTAATTTATGGACACGACTAAGTAAAAACATGGAAAGGCTAATGCCACTGAAGGGTTTTTATTACTTATGTTTTCCCAGAGAAGAAGGCACAACATACCATGCAGGGCCACGTGGGGAAGCATCCATCAGTGTTGATTAGGTGGCAGAAAGCAGTGAAGGGGAAGCCCGGCCCGGAGTCTTTATGGTTTTCTATGGGAAAGGCAAGGCAGGGCAAGGGAAACTGCTTAGGATTGGCTAGTTTGAATAATTTTGATGGGCTCTGAGCTATGGGGGCTGTCTCTAGTCATCTGGTACCTGGCCCCTAGGGCAGAGGGCATATTGGTTTAGTGTGGGGAAGTTAGATAAAGGAGGTGGCTGGGAGTATGGACTTCAGATTAGTTGGTTTATATATGCAAAACATGCTTTCAGGTGAGTTGCTCATTTTTTTAATTTAATTTTTTATTGAAATTGACTAAAACAATATTGTTTTAGTTTCAGGTGTACCACATAGTTGCTATTTATATACATTATGAAATATATACATAGATTTGATATTTATATACATTACAAAATGTTCACCACCATAAGCGGTCATCATCTGTCACCATAAAGATTACTACAGTATTATTGACTACATTCCCTATGTTGTACATTGCATCCTTGTGTCTTAATTTTATAACTGAAAGACTGTACTTATTAACCCCTTCACTTATTTTGACCAACCCTCTATGCTTTTCCCTTCCAGCAACCATCAGTTTATTTTCTATATGAGTCTGTTTCTGTTTTGGATATTTTGTTCACTTGTTTTGTTTTTTAGATTGTACATGTAAGTGAAGTCATACATTTGTCTTTCTCTGTCTTATTTATTTTACTCAGCAAAATACCCTCCAGGTCCATTCATGTTGTCACAAATGGCAAGATTTTTATTTTTATGACTAATATTTCAGTCAAATTGTTTATTATTTCTGGGAATTAGCTAGTCCTGGGAGGGGCAGTCTCTCCTCAGCCAGCCAATCACCACAACATGTGAAACCATCATAAAATATGAAAAATATGGCTAATACCCTAGCCCATGGAAAGCTTTATATAGGGGCACCTGGGTGGCTCAGTTGGTTAAGCGTCTGACTTCGGCTCATGTCATGATCTCACAGTTCGTGGGTCCAAGCCCTGCATCGGGCTTTGTGCTGACAGCTCAGAGCCTGGCACCTGCTTTGGATTCTGTGTCTCCCTCTTTCTCTGCCCATCCCCTGCTCGCTCTCTCTCCCTCTCTCAGAAATAAATGTTTAAAATTCTTTTAAAAAAAGAAAGTATTGTATAAATGTTAGCTACTCTTCTGAAAGGGACACTCAGCCATGTTAGAAGTCAAAGACGAGAGTTCAGATAAGGCTCATTGTGAAGGTTTAAATTGCTTTTGTTCTCCAGGTAGCAGAGAAGCCCAGGAAGCTTAGAAAAACTTTTGCCCAGAATTTTTTTGGTCTCCCCTGGTTCTGAAAAGCTCTACTTCAATTCCAATTCCTGACACTATCCTATTGACTTAGTAAACAAAGTCTTGAGTTAAGGATTTTGCCTCTTTGTGTCTGCTCATCTTTTGGTTTTCATGGAAGCCAACATAGGTATGTACTTGACCATTCTTGCTTTAACCATGGTACTAAAGCCTTTCTGACATAAATCAGTAAACTTTAAGTGAGATAATACTAAGCTAGTACCACCAATCCAGACTAACCAAATAAATAAAAGTGTAGAAGTGGGTGAGAGCAAAATACATTAGTAGCATATAGTATCCAGGAGATATATTGTAGGGAGTTATAGCAATACAATCTTGAGGTATGGCTATATAGGTCCTTCTTGATACCATCTGAAAATGGCCCTGAATCTTGATCAATGACTCATTTTATCTGGCCCAGGCCTTACGGCCTGACTTGTTTTCTAGGTAGGTACATGCCTTGCAGATTAAAGCTCTTGCAAGATTTCTCTTGACTTCATGAAGAAGATGTTGCATAAGTAATTGAACAAGTTGTAGAAAGAAGAGAAATGGAGGTGAATCAAATGGTTTGAGAATTTTTTCAAAAAATACCTGCAGAACTTCATGGCAACTGATTAGATATAAGGAATGAAGGGGTAGAGAACTGACCTTGGAAAATGGTTGTTACCACTAAAAAATGAAGTTGAAAGCAAGTTGATTTGGAGAATGAAGTGAGTCTATATCCAGATATACTTTATTTGAAATGATATGATATCCAACTAGATAGGCCCAGTCGGCAAGAGGGGGAATAAGCCTAGATGAGAAGAAAATATCAGGATAGGAATGATTATGAAAGTCATGAGCAAGGATGAGGGGTGCTGAGGACAGGTCTGTTGGATGTGGTGGGAAGACAGGAGAGAATGCTGGAGAAAAGAGAGACGAAGTGTTTAGAAGTGGGAGATCCAGGGTGGTAGAATATCTTGAAAGAATTCACAGAACAAAGTTCACAAGGCAGAGAGCAGGCAACTGTGTCTAAAGGTTATGTGAGAGGAAAGTGGATCATTGGATGTGGCAACACAGGAGTCTTGGGCAGGAACAGCAGGTGGCAGTGAGGGAAGAAAGCCAGGTTTCACCAATAACACTTCATCTGGGTCAGCTAAAAGTGACTGGTATAAGTCACCAAAGAAGTTTCACAAGGAAGAGATGGGCGGAACCCACAGAACTTACTCAGTATAGCCATTCTCCATCAAATGGAGAAATGGGAAAGCAAGTCTGCACTAACGTAAGAGGTTTTAACTGAACTTTAAGATTCATGCCAGAGTAGTTGAGAAATACAGTGAAGTTATTTTAGAGAATATTTTTATTGAACAGTCTTGTTCGGAACTCTGTGTTTAAACAAAAAAAAAAAGAGGAATCTGTCTGCCATCTTGCAAACATTTATCCTCTACAACAAAAATATCATCACGTGGGAAGGATAAAAAGAATCCTATGTTATGTTAGTCTTGTGTGTATGTTATTATGCTTCATGGGGATAATATAAAAAATATAGAAACTTTCACAAAGTTAGAAAATTCTACTATGATTTTCTTTCCTTTTCTTTTCTTTTTTTATTTTAGAGAGACAGCACAAGTAGGGGAGAAGAACAGAGGGAGAGAAAGAACCTCAGGCAGGCTCCATGCTCAGTGCCGAGCCTGAAGCAGGGCTCCATCCCACGACTTTGGGATCATGACCTGAGCTGAAATCAAGAGTCGGATGCCCAACCAACTGAACAACCCAGGCTCCCCTCTGCTATGATTTTCAACTGCCACCTGTTTTCAACTGTTACTAAACAGTAACTTCAAGAAATTTTATTGAGCAAATGAACATAAATAATAAATATGTGTGTAATTCTCAATATTCATGTTGATATGTTGTGTTATGAACATTGCTGAGGTATATTACAAGTACTCTGATATTAAGAAAAGTTAAAGTGCCAATTTTTAATCATAGCTGACTTCTTCACAGACATTGACAAGCTGACCCTAAAATTAATATAGAAATTCAAAAGACTTAGAACAGCCAAACAATTCAAAGCAATCTTGAAAAAGAAGAATAAATTTGCAGCGCTCAAGCTTCTGATTTTCAAAACTTACTACAAAGTTACACTAATCAAGACAGTGCGATAGTGGGGTAGGGAGAGACCCGCACATCAATGGGAAAGAATTGAGATTCAGAAATAAACTCTCTCACTTTATGGTTGGTTGATTTTCAACAAAGATGCCAAGACCATTCAATTGGAAAGAATAGTTTTTCAACAATTAGTGCTGGGACAACTGGATATAAAAATGCAAAAGAGTGATTTTGGACCCCTTTCTCACATCATATACAAAACTTAACTAAAAACTAGTCAAAGGCCTAAATCTAAGCACTAAAACTATAAAAGTCTTTGAAGAAAGCTTGGGTGTAAATCAGAACCGTGGATTAGGCAATCGTTTCTGAAATATGAAACCAAAAGCAGAGGCAGCCAAAGAAAAGTAAGATTTTACCAAAATTTAAAAATGTGCTTCAAAGGACACCACTGAGAAAGTGAAAAGACAATTCACCTAAGAGGTGACAATATTTGTAAATCATATGTTGGATAAGAGACTAAAATCCAGAATATATAAAGAACATTTTCAACCTAAACATAAAGAGACAAATAACCCACCTAAAATATGGGCAAAGGATCTGAATAGACATTTCTCCATTGGAAGGTGAAAATTTCAGCAAAATTCTAGAAGATGGAAAGTGAACAAGAAAGTGTCACTAGGTGACATAACAAAGGAATTCGCAGCCCAGAATAAGTTCCAAGTGGGTTGCTGTATAGCACTGAGGCAGACCTGCCTGGCAACCCCAGAAAGTCTTTTGACCTGAATCCTGTGACAGAAGGGAGGAATTAGAACTCTGCTAAAGACAGGGAATTCATTTCACGTTTAAACACATGTGCAAAGGCAACAGGTCATGTAATACTCACTCTCCTCCCCAATAACGTGGGATGGGGAGGGGTTTGGGGGAAAGGTTCTTCTCTAAAAGATTAAACATCTTCCATTCACTTTCCTAGTATGGATTTAGGTAGTGTGTTTTTGTGCCCTAAGTCACATCCCCTTGGTCCAGCTTGGGTTTCAGGAGCAGCTCTGGTGGACAATTCCTCTGCACAATTTTCCCAGCCTAGTGCTTTCCCTGAAGCCAAGGGAGGTCTGCCATCCCTCCACACAGGTAGTCTGGAAACATTTCTGGGAGCAAGCCTCAGTGGAGGATGGGAATCAGTGAGAAAATGCTCTATCCACTCATAGGGGGACAGCAAAAGGAAACAACCTGTGTCCCTCTATAGGTACTGATCTGGGAAGATGTACAAGATCTGTTGTTAAGTGAAAAAAAAACCAAAGATAGTATGTTGTCTTTGAGTAAGAAAAGGGGGGGGGACACTAATTTACATTAGTATTTGCTCTTATCTGCCTAAAGAAATAGTGAAGGAACAATTGTACACAAAACCATAAGATACCTAGGAGTAAACCTAACCAAAGAGGTGAAAGACCTGTACTCTGAAAACTATAAAACACAGATGAAAGAAATTGAAGAGGACTCAAAGAAATGGAAAGACCTTCCATGCTCATGAATTGGAAGAACAAATACTGTTAAAATGTCTATACTATCCCAAACCATCTATACATTAAATGCAATCCCTTTCAAAATACCAACAGCATTTTTCACAGAGCTAGAACAAACAATCCTAAAATTTGTATGGAACACGAAAGACCCCAAATAGCCAAAGCAATCTTGAAAAAGAAAAGCAAAGCTAGAAGCATCACAGTTCCAGACTTCAAGCTATATTACAAAGTTGTAGTAATCAAAACAGTATGGTACTGGGGCTCCTGGGTGGCTCAGTTGGCTAAATGTCCCACTCTTGATATTGTCTAAGGTCGTGATCTTGTGGTAATGAGATCAAACCCCACATCAGGCTCCACCCTGAGTGGAGATCCCTGCTTGGGATTCTCTATCTCCCTCTCTCTCTACCTCTCCATCCCCTCTTTCTCTCTCAAAAATAAAAAAAGAAACTTAAAAAAATCCCAGTATGGTACTGGCACAAAAAAAGACACAGAGATCAATAGAATAGAATAAAAAAAAAAACAAAAAAAACACAAAGAATAAAAACAGAAATGAATCCACAACTGAATAGTCAACTAACTTTCAGCAAAGTAGGAAAGAATATCTAATGGGAAAAAGGCAGTCTCTTCAACAAATGGTATTGGGAAAAATGGACAGCAGCATGCAAAAGAATGAAACTGGACCACTTTCTTACACCATACATAAAAATAAATTCAAAATTGATGAAAGACCCAAATGTGAGACAGGAAACCATTAAAGACCTAGAGGGGAGCACAGGCAGTAAATTTTCCTGACATTAGCCATAGCATTTTTTCTAGATATGTCTCCTGAGGCAAGAGAAACAAAACCAAAAAGAAATTATGAGTACTTCATAAAAATTAAAAGCTTCTGCACAGTGAAGGAAACAATATACAAAACTGAAAGGCAACCTATAGAATGAGAGAAGATATTTGCAAATGACATATCTGATAAAGGGTTAGTATCCAAAACATAGAAAGAATGTATACAACTCAACACCCAAAAAACAAATAATCCAATTTAAATATGGGCAGAGGACATCAACGGACATTTCTCCAAAGAAGACCTACAGATGGCCAACAAACACATGAAAAGATGCTCAACATCACTCATCATCAGGGAAAAACAAATCAAAACTACAATAAAATATCACCTCATACCTGTAGAATGGCTAAAATCAACAACATAGGAAACAGGTGTTGGCAAGTATGTGGGGAAAGGGGAACCCTCCTACAATGTTCTTGGGAATGAAAACTGGTGCAGCCACTCTGGAAAACAGTATGAAGTTTCCTCAAAAAGTTAAAAATAGAACTACCCTATGATTGCACTATTAGGTATTTACCCAAAGAATACAAAAATACTAATTCAGAGGGATACATCCAGCTCCAATGTTTATAGCAGCATGATCTAAGGTAGCCGAACTATGGAAACAGTCCAAGTGTTCATCTACTGATGAATGGGTAAAGAAGATGTGGTATATATGTATGTATGTGTATGTATACATATATACATACATACATAAATACACACACACACATGCATGCATGCACACACATAATGGAATATTACTAAGCCATAACAGGAATGAAATCTTGCCATTTGCAACAATGTGGATGGAACTAGAGACTATAAGGCTAAGCAAAATAATCAGAGAAAGACAAATACCATATGATTTCACTCATATGTGGAATTTAAGAAACAAAAACAAATAAATGTTGGGGGTGGGATGAAAGAGAGGCAAACCAAGAAACAGACTCTTAATGATAGAGAACAAACTGATGGTTACCAGAACAGAGGTGAGTGAGGGGTGGACTAAATAGGTAATGAGGATTAAGGAGTGCACCTCTTGTGATGAGCACAGGTAATGTATGGAAGTGTTGAATCACTAAATTCTATACCTGAAACTAATATTACACTGTATGTTAATCAACTGGAATTTAACTAAAAAGTTGAAAGAAATTTTTTTCATTAGTTTTCCTAAAACTAATGGCTAATGGTTACATACAGAGGACAAGGTAGGGGATGTGGATTATAAAGAACTAGATGGGTATAAGTGAAAGTAAAATTTCTCAATGTTTAATTTAAAAACAATTTTTTAATGTTTATTTATTTTTGAGAGACAGAGAGTGAGCAGGGGAGGGGCAGAGAGAGTGGATGACACAAAATCTGAAGCAGGCTCCAGGCTCTGAGCTGTCAGCACAGAACCCAATGAAGGGCTCGAACTCACAAACCATGAGATCATGACCTGAGCCAAAGTTGGAAGCTTAACCTACTGAGCCACCCAGGTGCCCCTCAATGTACAATTTTTAAAAACCTTTGAACCAAGTGAGTGTAGCACTTATTTAAAAATAATTAAATTGAATTTTTAAACATTTTGCCATCTGATCCAGGTAGTTTCTCCCAATGCTAACCTAGTTCTCTCTTCTCTTCTCATTCAAAAATTTTTCAGAGTTGTTTCACTGCTGTGTTTATTTTCTTACCACTCACTCATCAATCTGGTGTCTGCCCTATTATGCAAATAAATTGCTCTTACCTCTTGTCTCCAGTGACCTCCATATTGTCAAATCTGATAAGCATTGTTTAATCTTTCCTATAATCTCCCAGCAGCATTTGATAAGCCACCTCCCTTCCGACATATCCTCTTCTCTTGGCTTTAATGTCTCCACGCAATCCTAATTTTCCTCCCATCTCTCTAGGATACCCTTACCTTTCTTCTCTCCTTTTCCCTCAACTTCTTCTCTTTTTCCCTTCTCTTCTCCCTCCTTTACCCAAACATTAAACATTGAGTTTCTTCAAAACTCTATTGCAAGTCTCTTATCTATCTCTAAGGAATTTCACTCAGAACTACAGATTCAGTTGATAACAGGGACCTCCACATTCATATTTCCAAACTCTTTCAGGCCTGAGGCATTCTGTTCTTGGAGGCTCACTCCGGCCAAGGGCAATGTCTAAAGGTAGACTCACCTGTTGCTCTAGCTCCCAAAACTTCCAACAGCTGTGGAAGGGAAATTTGGAGGGAGTGCCATAGAATCTAATGCAGAGACATGTACTGTGAATATTTTCTTCCAGTATGTGATTTGCCTTTTCATTTTCTTTTCACTGTCTTAAGGAATGGTAAGTTTAAATTTTTATGAAATTTCGGGGCACCTGGGTGGCTCAGTCGGTTAAGCATCCGACTTAGGCTCAGGTCATGATCTCACAGTCCATGGGTTTGAGCCTTGCGTTGGGCTCTGTGCCTACAGCTCAGAGCCTGGAGCCCGCTTTGGATTCTCTGTCTCCCTCTCTCTCTCTGCCCCTCCCCCTCTCGCACTCTGTCTCTCTCTCAAAAGTAAATAAACATTAAAAAATTTGGGGCTTTTACATTTAAGTCTAGGATACATCTCAAATTAATTTTAGTGTGTGGTATGAGCTATGGGTCAAAGTTCATATTTTTCAGTTGTTATCCAGTTATTCTGACACTATTTGTTGAAAACAAAAACAAAAACCTTTCCATTCTACATTGAATTTTCTTGTCACCGTGGCAAGTATCTTTTGGCACTCTTTTTAAGAAGCTTCCCAACTTCAGACCTGTGAAGCTGTGGGGAAAGAAGTACATCTTAGAATTGAGAAAAATAGGAACTTCTTTTGGATTCCTACAGCACCTAGTACGGTATATGTGGGTCACGCACAGTGAGTAGCATTGGAGCTTTGTAATCACACAGATCAGGATTCAGACCCAAGTTTACATGGCCTTGGACAGTTTACCTAACATCTTTTTGCCTCTGTTTCCTTATATACATAGTGAGGATCTAATGTTGTGATGAGAAATTAAATGATGCAAAATGCCTGGTGTAGCTATTTGGTAAGTATTCTTTTCACCTCATATTTTCATTTTTCCAGTAAATATTTGTTATCTTCATTGGAGTCAGTGGTTTGGGGTATGATAGAAATCTCTGTCTAAATTCCTTGTGTAGTTTTCCAAAAAGACTTGCAAATTAATTTCAAGTCTCCTTGCCTTTAGCAAGGTATATCATCTAGTATTAATCTTATTTTTTTTTTCTGATTCTCCTTTGGCAAATTCTTGACAGAGTGGTTTGGACATAATTATTTGGGGATTTCATCATGTTAAGGAGAAATTTAGTAATGATATTATGTTATCATCATAAATCAGGAATCCTTCAACTTCATCTAGACTCACAGAGAGCTTTTCAACTTTAAGGGCTACACCACTCATTTGAGGATCTTGTTAAACTCCAGACTCTGATTCAGGAGGTCTGGAGTTGAGTCTGATATTCTGCATTCCTAGTAGGCTGCAAGGAGATGCCAATGCCTCTGGTGTAAGGACCACACACTTTCAGTAGGTAGGGGCTAAAGGCTTCAATTCGCTAGGGGAAAAAAATTTTAAACCCTGAAGCTCATGAATAAATAATGTTTCCCTTGGGTGAGGGTACTTTGGTTGCAGGGAGAGAGGAAACTGTTCATTTAATTTTTACCATGCACCTGCCAGCATATGTATGAGGTAAAGCATAGGTAGAATGAGCACAAATATTTTCTCTTTTAAAAGCTCTGGATTTAGAATCAGACAATATAGTTTCATATCCCAGCTTCCCCACTTATAATCCATCGTGAGCTTTCACAAGTTGCTAAATCTCTCCAAGCCTCTCACAGGATACTTGTAAAGATAAAATGAAATTACATTAATACCTTTGGCCGAGCTTCTGACTTATAGATAGCATTTATTTAGTATTTTTTAAATGTGAATTTCTTTAGCAACTCTTGCCAGATTAATGTATTAAGTAAAAATAGAGTTCTGGCTAGATCCAGACCCAGGTTCAAGTCCTTACTTTGTCCCCTAAGTAGTTGTAGAGCCATTAGACAATTGGGAGCCTATTGTGTCTTAGATATCAAAGAAGATTGGATTGGATATTCTCTTACAGACCTCACAGTGCTAAGGGTCTTCACACCCTAATGGTCCTGTGGTTCCTGAGCTCTTCTCTATAAGGCAGAGGCAGGCAAATATTAAAAATAACTGTCTCTTCAGTCAGCTGAATTGACACAGCAAACCAGGAGCCAGAGGAAGAAAGATAAAGAGAGGAAAAAGAAGGATCCTGGTGTGGTGCTGGTTCATCTTGGTTCTTTCAGCTCATGTCAGCTTTTAGAAGGGAGACTTAGCTCAGGAGGAGTGGCCTCCAGAGACACGCCATCCACTTTAACAATGTTTTCATCCCCTTAGTCACCACACACGTTTAGGCCATGGGAGTCAGGAGAGAGAGGTACTTGAAATCTGATCAGTCCACCATTGAGGTTTGCTCCTAATCCAGCCATCTCTCTCTTCCCAGGCATATGACACTTACATCAGAAATGGCCTTACAGGTCTCCAACACGAAACTACAAACTTTAAGGAAAAAGAAACTCAAGAGATGTTGATAAAACTAAAGGGTGAGATATAGCTCTTGACTGCATGTCAAGTTCAGTATGTTTTGCAGAACTCCACAGACACATGTATAGGAAGACTTTTGATGCTAAGTAAACAGAGATTAAAGACATATGAACAAATTATACCACTGTAACCAAATAATTATGTCTATGTAATTGTGTGTGTATGTGTGTGTATTTTTTTAAAACTGTGAGCAATGTCAATGGGTTAAAAATCTTAATATAGATCACCTCTTTGCAATGTAAAAACAATCTTCGGAAGTAGGTATTATTATCTATGATACATGGATGGAGACACTGGGCCTTAGGAAAGTTAAGCAATTTACCCAAGGTCACAGTTAGTGGGCAGCTTTATTTGAACCAAGGCAGTCTAATTCCTGCTTCCTCTTCCCTAATCATTATATTACACTGCTGTACAGATATGTGGAGCTGACTGAGATTTACTCAGTGTCAAAATCTTCAGTCCGGATTACATGAAGTTAAATTCCTGAGAGAATATGAAATAGAGTTCAAGCTACCGGAGGGGGTCACTGTGAGGTCAGATTATGAACAGGGCAAACAAGTATTATCTTAACTTAGAAATGATTGTGTCATGACAGTGTGCTCGACAAAGCTCATTTAAACTTCAAAATACAGGCATATAGGGATTATTTTAGATGACAAAACTGATGCCAAAGAGGATAAGTAATTTATCCACATGAAGGGCTCATAGCATTTTGAGCTGTAATGAATAGGAAACTTCAAGCAAATGATCTTTAACAATAAGGAAATACATTATCCCACTTATGAAGTCTAGAAGTAGGGCAGACTTTAGGGTCAGCACGTCTGTGTTCCAGCTCTACCTCTCCACAATTCTCTTGGCTCTTTCCTCCACAGTGGATCGGTTTTAATCTCATGACGAGGCAGAAGTGGTTCCAAGCATCCCATTTAAATATGATGATGTGCAAAGGAAGAGGGGATCTTCTCTCCCTGAGTCTATTTTAAGAATGAAGAAATCTTTTTTAGAGGCTCCCCCAGAAGACTTCCCCTCATTCCCCATTGCCAGGGCTGACCCACTCCTATACTGATGACTGGTAAGGGAAGGGAATTACCATGCTTGGGTTTGAGGGGGATGGAGAGTAAGGAGAGAATCACCATGACTTTTATAGCAGCATACCATGCTGCATCTACAGACACTGTCAGCACTGAAGACTGCTCTGGTCCTTGACCAGACTCTTTTTTTAGTATTCTCTGCCAAGGACAGGTTGCAGTCATGTCTCAGGAATCCTTGGCTGACAGATGGAGATACCAGGCCCACAAGGCATTATATCTAAAGAATGAGCTCAGCTATAATACTAATATCAGGGCTTTAAAAGGGAGACTTTTGAGGGACCCAACAGTCAGGCCACAGCCAGTAGGCAGGCAACAGGGACGAAATCTCTAGAAAGAGGGCATTGGCAAGAGTAAGAAAGTGTAGCAGGAGCTAACATTGAAGTACACAGAAGAGGGAATGCCATGAGTCAGGGGGTGCACAAATTGATCGCTGGGATCCTTCCTTTGCTGTCTTATGAACCCAAGAGCAACACAGGGACTCAATAATCTATACCAGAACTTCTGGACTGGGAAGATAAATATTACTAAACTTCATCAGATATGTGAATTTCATAATCTTTGATTATCCCATTATCTTATAAAGTTGGGAACTAGGACAGGGCAGACCCAGGGTCAGACCTTGATGCAAGAGCCCTCAGTGGAAGAGTCTGGAGGACAATGACAGAACCAACCCTAGGGTCTTCCTTCTTAGAAGTGGAAGACAAATGACCCTCCTTTTAGGCTATGTAAGGCCCTGGAATTTCTAATAGTTCAAGGAGAATAGGAAATCATAAGAGGAAGATATGGAATGTTCCATTGATCATATGGATTGGGACACTAGTCATTCATTGAAAAAAAGGAGGGGGCTATGGCACAGTATTGTTCTCCTGATTTTGTCGGGTGGTATGTACTGGTTGTACAGATAATGAAATAGTGTATAGCTGACTTAAAAAATGATACAGATATACACTTACACATTTACTTCATGGAAAGAAGTCCACAACATATTGTTGAGGGGGAAAAAAAGCAAAGTGCAAAACAGCATGTATACTATGATCCCATTTATGTCAAATGATTCAGAAAGATAAGGAACAAGTATGCCTTCTTCATTAAGTCAATGCTATTCTTCCGAGTTTAGCAGAAAATACAGTTTTCCTTCTTGGTCTCCTGCCCCAAGATTCCTCAGTGTCAATTTTGTTGATCTTTTCACAGAACCAACTTTTGGTTTCAATGGTATTTTTCCTGTTATTTTTCTATTCTTGATTTTATTTACCTTTGCTTTGGTCTTTATTGTTTTCTTCCTTCTTGGTTTTATCTTGCTCAAGGGTGCAAAGTTAGGCTATTCCTCAAATGGCAATACTCTTATATGGGTCTTCGGAATCAGTGCCCCTTGTCATTTCTAAGAGAAATTGAGGATTCAAATGCATCACTGTTTTCCAAAGGAGGCCTTGACTTGCTGACTTATGGCTCTCAACAAACAGGCTTTTTCCATATCTCACATGCACACCACTTAGTAGAAATACAAGCTTCCTCTCATACTTATTGAAATAGGGGCTGATGTCTGCTGCTCCGTAGACCCTAAACCTTCCTCATTCTAGGTGCAGGGCAGAAGCCAGTCCACCATCTTCTCTGTTTTTGAGAGTCACAGGCACTTTTTGTTCTCAGAGATGAATTGCTTGCCACTCCAAATTGTTTAAGACCACTGCTTCAATAACTCTGAATATCAAAGAAAGATCTGGAATTTGTCCCTTTTAGAGGCACCAGTGCTCCTTATATAAATTTTCTTCCCCCTCTGCAGTAAATTTCAGATTCTGTGCATCACAAATATAAAATAAAAATATGACTGAAAGGATTTTCACCAAAATACTATACTAATGATGAGAATAAAGGCAAGAGAAATATAGCTTAAATTAAATCTCCTTGCAACTTGCAGCCCACTGATAAATGCCTGAAACACATAGAGCATAACATTCCTCAAGGAACTCATGGCTGCCTTAATGTGGATGTTTTATTAGAAACTAAAAGCAACCTTACTGTGACAATAGCCAGACCCCCAAGGTCCTGTAAACCTCACTTTTAGCATAGAAAAATTCCTTAGAAACCTACGTTATCTGTATCCCTCCTCCTTCCACAAACTTAAAAGTACATAATTAGTTACTCCTCACAACCCCCGTGCAGCTCCTTCTGCCCATGGGTCCTGTTCCCCTGTTATAATAAAAACACCTTTTCGCACTGAAAATATCTCATCTTTCTTAGCCATTCACACTTGGACCCAAACTTCAAATCACATCATTTGGCACCCAAAGTGGGAGTCGAGTCTTCTCATCTGGAATCTGAGCCTCTTTGCAAACTTGGTGAGTACTTCCTCTCCTTTCTTCTCTCCTTTACTTTTCATTTCAGGGGCTTTTCAAGGAGTATGGTCTTATTGGAACACTTTCATGTCAACTTCTCTAGCCCGTGGCTACTCTATGGGGAGGACCAAAAGCCTGCCTTTTGACTGGAAGCTAGTGCCCTGGCTGGAATGGTAACAAGATCTAGAACTTGATGCCCTCCCTTTATTCCAATTCTTATACAAATTGTCTTTGGGGGCTTGGGACGGCCACCTAAGTCACTAGGGCAGCTGCCAATCTTAAGACTCCTCTGTGAGGTTTCCTCTTCATTGGTCTAATGTGATCCCCTTCACATCTCTGGTCTAGCCACTTCTGGCCATGAGACCTCCACCCGGAGCCAGCTGAAACCAGTACTTGATTGAATTAAAACCTAACCAGGGACCATTTCCTAGGTAAGTTGCCTGTAAGGACTACATGTGTTGGAATGTCACTTAGATCATGGTAGGTTTCTGTCTTGACTGTTTTCTGTCAATGTCCCTTATTAACTAATTAAATTACAAAATTGGGTAATTTCTCCCTTGTAAAACTTTTTTTATTCCCATGGGTTATGGCATGACACAGCACTAAATTTTGGTCCTTTCACCAGCATCCATTTATAACTTAGGATGTGGTGGGGAAGAAGGGGGACACCAGCACCCCTCCTACAAGGCAAGACAGCTTTCACAGCTACTTCTTAGAGGGACACCTCGGGTCACTTTGACATGCAGAACTTCTGACATATCCTGCTTGGGAGACCACGGGGGAATTGGGGAGGATTTTTGATAATGGACTTCTCTACTTTTCAAGCAACATGGGATCTTCTTCTTCAGTCCCCAAAGATTCTCTCTTGGGATGCCTTTTTAACCCACTGGAATCAATTTGGATTGCAAGATTTAAGAAAGAAAAAAACTGGTCTTTTCTAACATTGCATGGCCTCAGTACTCCTTAGGAGATATCCCATTAATAGGCATTAAGCTTCAATATGATCTGTCAGTTAGATCTCTTCGGCAAAAAACAGAGCAAATGGACTGAGGTACCCTATGTCCAGGACTTCATAGCCCTAAATCAGGACCCCGACCTAAGGGCTTCTTGCAGAATGTGTCTAAATACCAATCAGGTTAATAAACACCCTCTGGACATATTGGTGATGATTGTCTAAATAAGCCAATTCCTCTCAATAAACCTGGGCTACTGGAGGAATCACAGGCCAATCTAAACAAAGAGGACATTGGCTATGTTACTATCCCTCCTCCTTGTAAACTTCAAGACCCCTTTGCTCCCAGCACAGCTGGACATACCAGGAGCGGAACTTCCTATCTTCCACCTAAATTTGGGTTGCATCCCCTTATGGAGGTTGCTAATGGAGAAATGGACACAAATTCCATGTCCCAGGGCACCTGGGTGGCTCAGTCAGTTAAGCATTCGACACCTGATTTCGACTCAGGCCATGATCTCATGGTCTGTGGGATCGAGCTCCATGTCAGGCTCTGCGCTGGCAGCACAGCTTGGGATTCTCTCTCCCTCTCCCCCCTCTCTGCCCACCCCCCACCTGCTCTCTCTCTTTTTCAAAATAAATAAATAAACATTTTTTAAAAATTAGTTTAAATAAAATAAAATTCATATCCCATTCTCCATGGCAGACCTGGCTCAGATAAAACAACAATTAGGACGATATTCTGAACACCCTTCTCAATTTATTGAGGGTCTTCAACAATTATCTATTATGTTTGATTTGACCTGGCAAGATATATATATCATATTAACTCATTGTTGCACCTCTGAGGAAAAGAACTGTACCTGGGCAGAGGCTCAAACTTTGCTGATGAGCTAGCAGCCAGAGATAGAGATTGTTATCCAGTAGGGGGAACTGTATTCCCAGTACAGAACCTCATTGGAATTACCAAGAAGATACACAGGCAAGGAAGAGATGAGACCATATGATCACTTGTTTAATAGAAGGGATGAATAAAAGGATTCTCTAAACCTGTAAACTTTGATAGGTTATGATAGTGTAGGATAGATAGGAAGTTACTCAAGGAGCTAATGAGAATCCAGCTCTATTTCAAGGTCATTAGAAGCCATCTGTAAATAAACAAATGGACCCAATCTCACCTAAGGGAACAACTATACTCAACATGCATTTTATAAGTCAGTTGGCACCTGATATCTGCTGAAAACTGACTAAAATGGCTCTAGGTCCTCAACCCCCACCCAGCATCCTACTAGAGGTAGCTACTGGAGTCTTTAATAATAGAGATATGGGAGGCACCTGGGTGGCTCCGTCAGTTAAGCAGCCAACTCTTGATTTCGGCTCAGGTCATGATCTCATGATTCGTGCATTCAAGCCCCACATTGGGCTCTGTGCTTACAGCGCTGAGCCTACTTCAGATCTTCTGTCTCCCTCTCTCTGCCCCTCCCCTACTGTGTGCTCTCTCTCTCAAAAAATAAATTTAAAAAATGTTAAAAATTAAAAAAAAATAATAGAGATATGTCCTTAAGGCAGGAAAAGGACCAGCGAGCTAAATTGAAGGGTAAAATACAAGCTCAAACATTGGCCGCCGCTATTATGGATTCCCTACGATGCCATACTAACCAGGGGCCAAAGAAAAAGCCAGTACCAGACAAAGGACCAGGTAAGACCCCATGCTGCGGGTATGGCCAAATCGGACCTTGGAGCAAAGGATGTCCAAACAAGTGCTCTCCACCAGAGCCAGGTCCTGTCTATAAGAAAAAAGGACTCTCTCTCCAGAGAGAGAAAGACAGGACTTAACTTCCCTGCCTGAGAGCAGGAACCAGAGGGTCTGGCATGATGGGATCTGAGACTGGTCCAGCTCCCTTTGACATCAAGATGAGTGAGTTAACCTTGCTGTGAAAGGTAAGTTTATCAATTTTCTTATTGATAACAGAAGCCACTTACACTGTTCCTATTCAGCACTCTAGCCCTACTTGTCTTTCTGACCATAAAATTGTTGGCATAGAAGGGGAAGCTAAAACATGTCGCCAGACTACATCTTTAACCCGTAAATATAGAAGCCAGTTGATTACTCCTGTTTTTCTGGTCCTTTCATCTTGTCCCATTCCATGACTTGGACGAGACTTAGTGTATAAACTAGGAAACAGGTTTGCTTTTACTAAAGAAGAAGATAGCTTGTTCTCTTTAACATCTGGAGAATTAAAACCTTACACTGATATCCCTTCTAATACTTGGAAGGAAGTAAATCCACAGGTCTGGGATTGCGATGTCCTAGGACGGGTTCTTAAAGTTCGGCCAGTTAAAGTAAACTTAAAGGACCCAGCCACTATACCTCATAAGAAACAGTATCCCTTAAAACCTGAGACAAAAGCTGGGTTACAACCACTTATTGGTAAGTTTCCCAAACATGGCATTTTATTTATTTATTTATTTTTAATGTTTATTTATTGTGTGTGTGTGTGTGTATGTGTGTGAGAGAGAGAGAGAGAGAGAGAGAGGCTGGGGGAGGGGGTGAGAGAAGGGGAGGGGCAGAGAGAGGGATCCCAAGCAGACTCTGCGCTGGCAGTGGAGCTCGAACTCATAAACCATGAGACCATGATCTAAGCCGAAATCAAGAGTCAGACGCTTAACCAACAGAGCCACCCAGATGCCCCCTCAAATGTGGTATTTTAAATCCTTGTCAATCTCCTTATAACACTCCAGTTTCATCAGTAAAAAAAAAAAAAAAAAAAAAAAAAAAGCCAAATGGAGAATATCAGATGGTATAAGATTTAAAAGCCATAAATGAGGCAGTGGTGCTTATTCCATCCCATGGTGTCAAATTCATATACATATACCTGGTGATGCCAGCTGGTTCACAGTACTTGATTTAACAGACACCTTCTTTTACATCCCTCTAAATGAAGAAACAGCCACTGTTTGCTTTTGAATGAGCCTCCCCTTCAAGCCCACAGCCTGCTCAATTAACCTGCATAGTCTTGCCACAGGGATTTAGAGACAGTCCTCACCTATTGTGGCTGCATTTAGTAAAGACCTCCCTGATATCTCCTTGCCTCAAGGGTGTGTAATTCAATATGTGGATGATATTTTCATCTGTAGTCCCAGAAAAGAAATGTCTGATAGTATCATTATAACTTTACTTAACTGCTTGGTAGACAGAAGCCATCTCAGCTCCCCTAAAAAGGTACAAATATCTAAAAAAAAAAAAAAAAGTATAGTATTTGGGGTATGAACTAACACCAGGACACCATACCCTGTCTACTGACAGAAAAAAAGGCTATATTAGATCTTGGACTTCCAACTACCAAAAACAAAAACAAAACAAAAAAACAAAAAAGAAACAAAAAAACCCTCCTACTTTCTTAGATGTGGCAGGATTTTGCTGCCTCCAGATTCCTGGATTCGGGTATTTAGCCAAACCGTTGTATGATTCAATTACAAGCCCTGAAGAAGAAACTTTACTCTGGACTAAAGCCTAGTAAACAGCCTCTCAAACGTTAAAAGCTAAGCCTTCATCAGCCCCAGCTTTGACTTTACCAAGTTTAGAAAAACCTTTCACCTCACGTGTCACAGAAAAACAGGGACAAGAATTAGGAGTTCCTACCCAGAAATTAGGAAATGAAACAAGACTGGTGGGCTGTTCTCCCCTGCTTACGCTCTCTCTCTTTGAAAAATAAATAAAAATTATAAAAATTTAAAAAAAAAGGGGGGGCGCCTGGGTGGCTCAGTCGGTTAAATGTCCAACTTCGGCTCAGGTCATGATCTCACCGTTCCTAGGTTCGAGCCCCACGTCAGGCTCTGTGCTGACAGCTCAGGGCCTAGAGCCTGTCTTCGGATTCTGTGTCTCCCTCTTTCTCTGACCCTCCCCTGCTCACGTTGTCTCTCTCTCAAAAATAAATAAAAGATTTTAAAAATTAAAAAAAAAACTGGTGGGCTGTTTTTCAAGGTCACTGGATAATATGGCACAGGGATGACTGGCTTTTCTCCGAGCAGTGGCTGCAACAGTCCTCCCAGTAGAAGAGGCCTCAAAACGTACTATGAGACAATCCTTGACAGCAGTGATTCCACATCAGGTCCGAAGTGTCCTAGAGACCAAAGGCCACCAATGGATGACAGGAGGCCAACTTACTAACTACCAGGCAATGCTTTTAGACACACCTGAAATACTACTTAAAACCTGTCAAACTTTAAGCCCAGCTACCCTTATGCCTGGATCTGATCATCCTACTTCTATGTCAGACCATAACTGCTCAGAGATGTTTGATGCTGTTTATTCTAGCAGACCAGATTTAAAAGATTCCCCTGTTTCATATGCTATATGAAATATAGCATATTCCCCAGATATAGCATATCCCTTAGTTAGTTTAACTAAGACCATTGAGCCCTTATTTAAATATTTCTGCTCAAAAGACTGAATTAATAGCACTTACTCATGCTCTTCAATTGACAAAGGACTAAAAATTAATATTTATACTGATTCCAGAAGCACCTGGATGGCTCAGTCGGTAAGTATCTGCCTTAGGCTCAGGTCATGATCTCATGGTTCATGGGATCGAGCCCAGCATCAGACTCTGCACTGACAGCGCAGTATCTGCTTGGGATTCTCTCTCTCCCTCTATCCACCCCTTCCCCACTCATGCTCCTTCTCTCTCTCTCTTTCTCAAAATAAATAAATATACATTAAAAAATACACAACACTGATCACATACTCTCAAAACCTGATTTAACTGTAACTGAAAGTTCACCCCATGTAAGCCCCAGAGACATGGTTTATTGAAAAGATTGGG
This sequence comes from Cryptoprocta ferox, assembly GCA_028646485.1. Classification (NCBI taxonomy): domain Eukaryota; kingdom Metazoa; phylum Chordata; class Mammalia; order Carnivora; family Eupleridae; genus Cryptoprocta; species Cryptoprocta ferox. Next base: position 42,559,884 of record CM053575.1, read on the forward strand.
ACAAATACAGCAGAGGACTTAAATACAGAATGGAAAGGTCCATATCGGGTCATATTATATACTCCGACTGCAGTAAAGTTAGAGGGACACTCTTCCTGGACCCGTGTATCTAGAATAAAACCTGAACCTCCTTCACAGGAAACCAATGAGCAAACTAACATGTCTTCTTACTCTTGTGAACCTATAGAAGATCTCAAACTCCTCTTCACACGACAATAGGATTGTATATTTTTCCTTTGTTCTCTGTTAACCAATTTTATCAGACAATTCCTTTCTACTATGGGCACACATTATGCTGAGCTTCAAAATCAACAGCTTGTTGGATATGCAGAATTTCACCTATGTCAAGTACATCTGGGTTACCCTGGTGGGTTTTCTCTTTAGGGGCACTGATTGGCACTCTCTATGTACTTATATTTCAGAAATACTATATAACCCAAATGACACCATGTTTCATGATAAATCTATTACAAACCAGGATGTTTCTCCTTGGCCCATGATCACTAGGACATGGAACTTACCAGGACATAACCAGACTTTTTTATACCCTCACACTATTACAATATTAACTGACTTTGCAAACCCACAAATTAATGCCCATCAACAAGTGCCTAAATTACAAAACCCTACTTATCGCTATACTGAGGAGGGTATATATCAAATTTGGGATACGTATTTATGGCTCACACCCACCACTGGACCGCTCAGTTAAAAAGGCAGTTTTATGCTGGAAACAAAGAAATCATACATATGATACCTGGACAAGTAATACTCGACATTTAGGATGACTATTAGTAGAAACATGTTCTCAAATTATTATACTCCAGGCTACTGACTGATTTGCTACTATTTAGATAAGGCAACCTAGAATCAGATGGCTAGCTCCCATAGGAACCCACTGGTTATGAGGAACTAACTTATGGCCCTGGTTTGCTCCAGGGCGGATAGGTCATTATACCTTGGATTTTGCCTGGATTCATGGGCACATTATTGAAACCATCACTACCCCAGCTAATCTTCCCAATTTAAAACAAAGAGGGACACGATCTGTTTTCCATTGGTATGATCATTTGGCATCCATTCTTTGTTCCATTTGTAAGATTAGAAAGAATAATTTGGCATATGGAAGGCCTTAATAAATACACTATTAATAAATACATCATAAAGGCACTCAATGACTCACAAAACAGCATCTTCTTACTTAATACTGAGGTCACACAAATGGGCAAAGCAGTTCTACAAAACAGAATGGCTTTAGATGTCCTAACAGCAGCTCAAGGAGGTACATGTGCCATTATTAAAACAGAATGCTGTGTTTACATCCCAGATTATCATAAAAATGTCACAGGACTACTAAAGATATGACTACTCAAATTGAGGCTCCACAAAATCCTTCCCTCTCTTTTAATGATTGGTTAAGTTTCTGGTTCAGGGGAGGACTATGGTCAACTATTAAGAGTCTCTTTGTTGGACTACTCGTTATTATAAACATTTTAATTCTAATATGTTGCGTTTTTCAATGTTTTTCCACTTGGTGTGAGACTCCATCACTACAATAACTTCAGGTCAACAGATGGTCCTAAACACCCACAGAGATATAGAGATACCTCTTTGCTATTTATATTGGACTCAAGCTGCCTTTTGTAGTGACCTTATGCACAACCCAACTGACCAATGTTGACCCATAGTTAGGTACATCTCTATGTCTCTATGCAACAGGAAGAAGCTACAGAAGACGAGACCTTCTACCCTCAGCAACCTTAAGATTTAAGGGTCAAAGTTGTTCAGGGAGGAAAATGATGAGGAACAAAGGCAAGAGAAATGTAGCTTAAGTTAAATCTCCTTCCAACTTGGGGCTCATTGATAAATACCTGAGACATACAGAACATGGCCTTCCTCAAGGAACTCATGGTTGCCTTAATGTGGATGTTTTATTAGAGACTAAATCAATCTTATCGTGGCAATGGACAGACCTCCAAGGTCTGGTAAACCTCACTTTCAGCATAGTAAAATTCCTTAGAAACTTATGTTATCTCTATCCTTCCTCCTTCCACAAACTTAAAAGTATATAATCAGTCACTCTTCACAACCCCAGTGCAGCTTTCTACTCACAGGTCCTATCCCCATGCTATAATAAAATCACCTTTTTGCACTGAAAACATCTCAAGAATTCTTTCTTGACCATTAACTCTCAGACCTAAACTACAAATCTTATCACTAACAGTGGTCATGGAATAATTTGGGTGGTTTCTACCTTTTTTTAAAAAAATTTTTATATATTGCTGAATTTTTAGAATGATGGACAAATATACTTTATATAATCAGAAGAGTAAAAAACAGCTAGTATTTACTGATCACTTACCATGCACAAACACTTTACATTATTTTTTATTTTAGAGAGAGGGGGAGAGGGGAAGAGGGAGGGAGAGAATTCTCATCACGTGCCACGCTCAGCACGGAGCCCGACACGGGGCTCAAACTCACCAACCGTGAGATCATAACCTGAGCTGAAATAAAGAGTCGGATGCTTTACCAAATGAGCCACATGGGCGCCCCTAGTCACTTAAATTTTAAAGCAAATGTATATGAGCAGGAGGGTGAAGTAAAAGATTAGGTCACCGGACACAGTGGAGAGAGCAAGTAAAGAGATTGAATTGCAGATATTTGACTAGAACAATCAGGTGTACACTGATACTATCAACCAGGAGAGAAAACAGAGGAGTGGTAGATTGTGGGGAAAATAATGAACCTAATTTGAGGCATTGAGTTATGATGCATATCAAGGATGTCTAGGTGGGGCTGGCTGTGCAAGTGTTGGAGATACAGATCTGGAACTTGCCATGTTTCAGCTAGAAGTGCAGGTGTGGGAGTAGTTAGCATACATACTTCAAGTTGTTGAACTTTGCACAAGTTACTCAGCCTCTCTGGGCCTTAGGGTTCTCATGTATAAAGTAAGGATGGTAATAGTTCCCTCACAGAGACACTAAGAGGATTGAATCAGGAGCACCTGGGTGGCTCAGTCAGTTAAGGATCTGACTTCGGCTCAGGTCATGATCTCATGGTTCATGGGTTCGAGCCCTGCATTGGGCTCTATGTTTACAGCTCAGGGCCTGGGGCCTGCTTCAGATTCTGTGTCTCCCTCTCTCTCTGCCCCTCCCCTCCTCGTGCTCTCTTCCTCTCTCAAAAGTAAACATTAAAAAAAATTTTTTTTAAAGAAAAAGAGGATTAAATCAGACACTATAGGTAGAGTGCCTAGTATAGGGACCAGCATTGTACAAGGACTGAGTGACACTGAGAGTTGGGCCATTGACAGATGGTGACAGGTCTAGGTGGCCAGGGGACTTCAGTATCACAAGTCAGAGCAAACACCTCTGAACTGGAGCAAACAGACTTGTGTGTTGATATAACTTAGACTAAATTGTATATAACCAAGTTTCTGTATAAACTGCTCCTCTGGGGCCCCCAGGTGACTTAGTCAGTTGAGTGTCTGACTCTTGATTTCAGCTCAGGTCATGCTTCCAGGGTTATGGGTTGGAGCCCTCCATTGGGATTCTCTATTCTCTCTCTCCCTCTTTCTCTCTCTGCCCCTCCCCTGCTTGCACATGCATGCTCTTGCTCTCTATCAAATGAATAAAAAAAGTTGCTCCTCTGGAAGTAGACAGAAACCTAGCAAATAATTAGTGACAGGAAATAACATAACTATATTAGGGCTTTATAGGAATATATTTAAAAAAAATTTTTAAATATTTATTTATTTTTGAGAGACAGAAAGACAGAGCCTGAACAGGGGAAGGGCAGAGAGAGAAGGAGACACAGACTCTGAAGCAGGCTCCAGGCTCTGAGCTGTCAGCACAGAGCCTGATGCGGGGCTCGAACTCATAAACCGCAAGATCATGACCTGAGCCGAAGTTGGCCACATAACCGACTGAGCCACCCAGGTGCCCCTATAGGAATATATTCTTGAGAAATTATTATGTAACAGAAGGGTCTATAATAGTAATTTGGCTATATTGTAGAACTTGTTTTATAAGAATTTTAAATTACTTTCATTTATATCTTTCGACTGAAATTGGCATCACTAGCCTACTAGACACAGTATGTTAGATTACAGAAGTTTTGGAGTCAGAAGACCTGGGATTCAATTCTGGATCCATCATTTACGGGCCCCAAATTCTGTGTTCTATATGTAGACAATGGCAGAATTACCATCCACACAGTAGTTCAAACTTGGAGTCACCTTCTGCTTCTCCTTTGCCTTTAACCCTCCAAATCCAACAGATCACTCAGTTCTGACAAGTCTGACTCCTCGTATCTCTTGACTCTGCCTGTTTGTCTTCATCGTCATTGTCAGCTGTGGTCAACAGTGTCATCATCTCATGTCTGACTGCTCCCACAGCCCCAACTAATTTACCTTCTGCAGTGTAGCTTCTCCTTTGCCTCTGGAATGATCTTCTTAAAACAGTGCTGATTCTGTAAGCAGTGGAAACACATACAGACTTTAAAAATGCAAACTCTTTGGGGCACCTGGGTGGCTCAGTTGGTTGAGCTTCCAACTTCAGCTCATGTCATGATCTTGAGGTTTGTGGGTTAGGCACCGCGTCGGGCTCTGTGCTAATGGCTCAGAGACTGGAGCCTACTTTGGGTTCTGTGTCTCCCTCTCTCTCTCTGCCTTTCTCTCTCTCAAAAATAAATAAACATTAGAAAAAGTTTTTAATAAAAAATGCAAACTCTTTAGAATGGCATGGAAACCCTGTACAACGTAGCCACAACTTTGTTTCCCAGGCTCAAGCCCGTCACTTCGCTTCCTGTACCTGCTGCTCTATCTAGCCCATGAGATTTCCACCACCCTCACACTGCCAGGGTCTTCTCTACTCTGGCAGCTTTGCATACAATGTGTTTTTCTTCTTGCAAACCTCTTCCTCCTCTACTCTACCTGGCAGACTGATTTACACTTTTTGAAATTCAACTCATTGCTCTTAGGAAATATTTCCCAATGCTTTCTATCACATCCTCCTCTGGATTATAATTATTTTACATATTTACAATGAACATGAGGGTTCTTGAACGCCTATCTCCTTATATTCCTGGAACCTGGCCAAGGGTGTGGTACATAATAGAGATTTTCAACTTTAAAGTGCTTTCTAAAAAGTAATTGCTTTTCTGAGCCTCAGTTTCCTCATCTGTAAAGTTAGAATAAAAATACCCATCACAGGGGCGCCTGGATGGCTCAGGCTCAGGTGAGTTGGTTAAGTGTCTGACGACAGCTCAGGTGGTGATCTCGCAGTTCGTGGGTTCCAGCCCCGCGTTGGGCTCTGTGCTGACAGCTCAGAGCCTGGAGCCTGCTTTGGATTCTGTGTCTCCCTCTCTCTCTTCTCTTCCCCTGCTCATGCTGTCTCTCTCTCTCTCTCTCAAAAATAAATAAATACTATAAATAAATAAATAAATAAATAAAAATACCCACCACATAGAGCTGTTAGTAAACGAAACTCAATAATTGGCATAAAAGTGCTTTGTAAGCCATACAGTTTTGTAACATTTAACTTTTGATGTAAAGTGATCTGTCTCCAAGTATCATTCTTTTTATATCAGTCTAACACCTGAAAAATAATAGATTCTTAATAATGCTTATTTATTTATACCCAATTCGAACACATTCTGCCTTAGCCAGGCTGGTCACTGTGGATTACTGATCACAAAGAATCAGGAGCAACTGAATGAACAAGATGTCAAACCAGCTCTATTTCTTATTCTTATTTTTTTAATTCATTTTTAATTAAATTTCATTTAAGTTATTTTCTTTTAATTCCAGTGTAGTTAACATTAGTGTTACATTAGTTTCAGGTGTACCCTATAGTGATTCAGCACTTCTGAACATCACCAGGCACTCACAAGTGCCCTACTTCATCCCCGGCACCTGATTCACCCAGCCCTGGTATTTATTTGTGTTCTCGTCCCCAGGCAGTTCTCTCCTCTCCGCTTGATGGCGCTATCACTCTAGTGCGGAATCACTCAAGTGCAGTAACAAGAAGCTACACCAGGGGGCTCCCCTACGTTTTCCAAATGAAGTCTGCAAACACCTTCAACCTGAATACTCGTGAGTTCCCAAGTAAAGTATTTGCTTTCTTTTGAAACAAAACAATAGAGAAATGCAAAAACAAGTCACAAACTTGGAAATAACACCTTTATTTCTATCGAACCACTGTCTGAGACTTTCTTAATTGTGTTGTCTGTTAAAAAGCTGAGAGGAATTATTAATTCCCTTTTACTAAAGGGATTTAGAAACGAAGACAACCTGTCACTCAACTGATGACTCCAATATTATTTATTATCAAGAGGTGTGACCCCAGATTGAGCTGACTAGATGACAAACCTGATAATACAAACATTTAATTACCACACTCCCAAGAAGGTCCAGCAAATAGTAGAGGGGGAAACCTAAATAAGTGGAAGTACATTTGATGCTTTTCCTCCTAAAAATAAGCTACAAGTTATAATGCAAATGGCCCTAGATAAGGAGTCACAGTGATTATTTCTAATGCTGGATGGATTTCTAACTTCTGTTAACCTTTGTGATCACTTTAGAGCTCAACGTTTTCATCTTTTTTTTTTTTTAAAGTAGAAGTCACACCCAGCAGGGAACCCAATGCATGCTTAACTCAAGACCTTGAGATCAAGACCTGAGCTGAGATCAAGAGCTGGATGCTTAACCAACTGAGCCACCTAGGCACCCCCAACTTTTTCATCTTCAAATGAAGTTTTGCGGTGATGATCTTTTCAAAACTCGGCTTTAATGAGATATTATTTGCATATACAGTTCATCATTTTTAAGTGTAATTTGATGAGTTCTGAAAAATGTATATTGTCTGGTAACCCCACCCCCACCATCATCATGATATGGAACACTTCATTTCCATGCCCACAGGACTTCCTTTCTGCCTCTTTTTAGGCACTCTCCTTCCCTTATTCCTGGCCTGTGGAAAACACAGATCTGATTTTTATCACTACAGTGTTGCCTTTTCAAAAATTTTGTCTTGCTTCTTTCACTTACCATGATGTTTTTGAAATTCAACATGTGCATATCAGTATTCTGTTTATTTATTGCTGAAGAGTATGCCATTGCGTGAATATATGACAATTTTTTTCTGTCAGTTGATGAACATTTGGGTTGTTCCCAAGTTTATGTTTTTAACTTTTATTAAAAAGTCTACTGTTGTCAGCGAGCCGTCTTGCTCACCTATACACTCCAACAGTTAAAATCAGAAATAGACAAGACTGCTTAACTCACACTTGAATTAAAGACCATTGTGCTTATTTCTTATTGCACTTGTTTGAAGCATTGATTGAGGTGTTTTGCAATGACCGGAACATTCCAACTGTGGTGTTTAAATGTGGCGTCCGTCCAATCAGATGGGAGCCCCCAAATGTGGGGCGATGATTGGGTGGAGGCTGATGACAGAGAAGTGAAAGAATTCACCCAAGGCAGAACAAAGGTGATAGAAGTTTATTGAACACACCACAAGGGAGCTGCAGGCACGACAGTAGAGGAGAGGCAGTGGGTGGGGACTGTTTTTAAAGAGGGAGGGTGAGGAAGTATGGGGAAGAGGAAGGGAATTTTCTCTTACTTTGGGGACTGTGCCTGGCTGCAAGTAACCCATTGGTTAGTTAGGGACTATGGACATTTTGAGGTGGATCGCCTGAGGGGTCTGTATTCAGCCAGGGGGTTGCTGTGGGACCTTTTCTACATTCCATCTCTCCAGCCTATTTGCCTAAAAGGGGCCTCTGCACCAACCACCAGACCAAAAATGCTCTGATAGCAATGGAATGCCTATAAAACCACATCCCACACATTCCCTTCCCTTGCCTGGGTAGTGGGCTGAATATCTACCGACCTTCACCCATGATCACATGCCCTCTGTCTACTCTCTTTGCACATACCCACCTGAACCTCACCTTATAAAACTCTAGATGTCCATCTTGCCCGCAGAGAGGTCAGTTGTTAAGGCATGAGCCTGCCACGTCCCCATTGCTGGCTGCCAGCACCTGAAATAAATTTCTCCCTTTTTCTTTTCCAAACCCTCCTTCCTTGAGGTATTGGCTTCTTTTGTAATGAGTTTATCTAAGTTTGTTTGGCAACAGTGTTGGCAAACCCAGCCAAGAGCTATGCTTTTGATTTGTCCAGCCCCCTGGGGATTTCCTGGGAGGGAGCAGTTGACCTTGGCTGTTCCAGGGCTTTCCTAACTTAGTACTTGTGATAGATGGATTGGTGACACTATGAATACTCATATACAAGTCTCTGAGTGAACACATTTTCATTTCTCTTGGGTAAATACTTATAAGTGGGATTGCTGGGTTAGTTCCAAGGGTACGTTTAATTCTATTATTCAATTCTACAAACTTTTCTAAAGCAGCTATAGTATTTCTCTTTCCAATTGACAACATAGAGTTCTAGTTGTTCTGCATACTTTTCAATAGTTGGTATTGTCGGTCTTATTTTAACCATTCTAAGGGGTATGCAGAAGTACTCAATAGTGGCTTTAATTTGCATTTCTCTAAGCGATAATGATGTTGAGCATCTTTCCTTCTATTTTTTTCCTCCATGTATCTTCTTTGGTCAAAGAAGATATCTTTAAATCTTTTAGCCATTTTCAAAATTGAGTTGTTTGAGGCGCACATGGGTGGCTCACTCAGTTGAGCGTTCAACTCTTGATATTGGCTCAGGTTGTGATTCCAGGGTCATGGGATCGAGCCCTGAGTCGGGTTCAGCACTGAGCATGGAGCCTGCTTGGGAGGGGCTCTCTTCCTCTCCACTTGCCCTTCTTCCCCACTTGCTTGCTTTCTTTTAAAAAAATGCATTAAAATTGAGTTGTTTGAAAAAATAAAATAAAATTGAGTTGTCATCTTATTATTGAGTATTTGGTACATTCTGGAAAAATGTCCCTATCAGATCTATTTTTTCAAATGTTTTCTCCCAGCCAGTTGCTTGCCTTTATAATTTCATAATAGTGTCATTTGAGGAGAAAACCACTGATACATATGTAAACAGTCAAATTCTTCAGATCTCATTTTCTTCACATTTAAAATGAGATCTTTAGGTAAATGTTCTTTTCTTTTTATAACGGCTTGATTCAGATATATTTCACACAACCCAAAATCTTCCCTTTTAACGTCACCAATTCAGTGGTTTTTAGTATGTTCAGAGTTGGGCAACTGTCACCACTGTGTAATTTCCAAATATTTTCATCACCTCGAAAAGAAACCCTATATCCATTGGCAGTCATTCATCCCTTTCCCAGCACCTATGAACCATTAATCTAAGTTCTGTCTCAATGGATATACCTATTCTGGACATTTCATATGAAAGGAAGCATAGAATATTTGTTATTCTATGTCTAGCTTCATTCACTGAGCATGTTTTCTTTTTCTTTTTTGTTTCTGTTTTTGTTTTGTTTTGTTTTGTTTTGTTTTGGGGAGAAAGGGCACAAGTGAGTTAGGGGCTCACTTTTTTTTTTTTTTGAGAGAGAGAGAGAGAGAGAGAAAAGCAGGGCTCACCCGTTACAGAACTCGAACTCATGAACCATGAGATCATGACCTGAGCCTAAGTCAGATGCTTAAAGACTGAGCCACCCAGGTGCCCCCATAATGTTTTCAAGAGTCATCATGTTGTCATATCAGTACTTTATTCCTTTTTTATTTCTTAATGACATTCTATCCTATGCATATACCACATGTTGCTTATCCATTCATCAGTTGGTGGATATGCAGGTCATTTTTACTTTAGTTTTTATGAAAAACACTGCTGTGAACATTTGTGCACAAGTTTTTATGTGGACATAGTTTCACTTCTCATAGGTGGAACATACGAGTGGAATTGCTGTGTCATATGGTAACTCTATGTTTAAAACTTGAGGAACTATAAAATTGTTTTCTGAAGTGCCTTCCCCCATTTTACTACCAGCAAAGCATGAGAGTCAGTTTCTCCACATCCTGGCTGACCCTCATTTTTTAATTTACACCATATGTTTATCTAAATAATTTTCTGCATTGTTTGTTGCAGTGTTTTTCCCACTAACCTTTATTAATGCCTTTTTAAAAAAAATAGCAGAGGGGCACCTGGGTAGCTCAGTCAGTTAAGCATCTGACTTCGGCTTGGGTCATGATCTCACGGTTCCTGAGTTCAAGCCCCACGTCGGGCTTTGTGCTGACAGCTCAGAGCCTGGAGCCTGCTTCAGATTCTGTGTCTCCCTCTCTCTCTGCTCCTCCCCCACCCAAGCTCTGTCTCTTTCTCTCTTTCAAAAATAAATAAACTTTAAAAAATAAATTTAAAAAAATAAAGAAAAAAAAATAGCAGGGCGCCTGGGTGGCTCAGTTGGTTAAGCATCCGGCTTCGGCTCGGGTCATGATCTCACAGTTCTTGGGTTCAAGTCCCGCATTGGGCTCTGTGCTGACAGCTCAGAGCTGGAGTCTGCTTCAGATTCTGTGTCTCCCCTCTCTTTCTGTTTCTCTCTGTCTCAATAATAAATAAAAACATTAAATAAATAAATAAAATTAAAAAAAAATTAAAAATAGCTATCTTAGTGAGTATTAAGTGGTTTCTAATTGCGGTTTTGATTTGCATTTACCTGATGATGAATGATGTTGAGCATCTTTCCATGTGCTTATTGGCCATTTATATATCTCCTTGGAAACATAAATGTCTAATAAAATCCTTTGTCCATTTTAAAATTGGGTTATTTGTGGAGTGCCTGGGTGGCTCCGTCAGTTAAGCATCTGACCTCAGCTTGAGTCATGATCTTGTGGTTCATTATTTGAGCCCTACATCAGGCTTTCTGCTGTCAGTGTGGACCCTGCTTCAGATCCTCTGTCTACCTCTCTCTGCCCCTCCTCAGCTTCTCACATGCTCTCTCTCTCTCAGAAATAAATAAATGTTAAAAAAATTTTTTAATTGGGTTGTTTCTTTTTGTTGTTGTTGAGTTTGAAGACTTCTTTATATATTCTGGATATAACTCCATTATCTAAGATATAATTTTTAAATATTTTCTTCCATTCTTTGAGTTTTCTTTTCACTTTGTTGACAGTGTTCTTTGGCACAAAAGGTTTTAGTTTTGGTGAAGCCCAATTTATCGTTTTTTCTTTGGTTATTTGTGCTTTTGACATCATATTTAAGAAACCATTGCCTAATCCAAGATCACAAAGATCTACACTTGTGTTGTTTTCTAAGAACTTTGTGGTTTTAGTTGTTACATGTAGGTCTTTCACCTATTTTGAGTTAAATTTTATATATGGTATGAGTACAAATCCAACAGCATTCTTATGTATGTGGATATCCAGTTGTCCCAACATCATTCATCAAAAACATCACTCTTTCTCCATTGGATTGACTTGGCACCCTTGTCAAAAGTCAACTGACCATAAACAGTGTGGTACTGGCATGAAGACAGACATAGACCAATGGAATACAATAGAGAGCACAGAAATAAACTCTTGCATGTATGGTCAGATGATTTTGACAAGGGTACCAAGACAATTCAATGGGGGGACAGTCTTTTCAACAAATGGTACTCGAAAAACTAGATATCCACATGCAAAAGAACGAATGGATCTTTAACTAACATCATATACAAAAATTAACTCAAAAGAAAAGAAGACTTAAATGTGAGACCTGCTGCAAGTATGAAACTTTTAGAAGAAAATATACAGCAAAAGCTGCACAGCATTGGATTGGGCATTGATTTCCTGGTATGACATCAAAGGCACAGAAAACAAAATAAAAAATAGACAAATTAGACCTCATAAAATACTTTTAATTTTGTGCATTAAAAGACATTATAAACAGAATAAAAAGGAAACCCACAGGATGGAAAGAAAGATTTGCAAATCATATATATGGTAAGAGATTAATATCCATAATATATGGATTAACTCAACAACAAAAAACAAGCCAGCTGATTAAAAATAGGGCAAAAGACTTAGACAGATGTTTCTCAAAGAAGATATACAGATGATCAAGAAGCACATGAAAAGATGCTCAGTATCACTAATCATTAGGGAAATGCAAATCACGAGTACAAATCCATTAGGAGGGCTACTATCTAAAAAAAAAAACATAAACTAACAAGTGTCAGTGAGGATGTGGAGAAAATGAAACCCTGTGCACTGTTAGGGGAATGTAAAATGGTACAGCTCCTATGGAAAAGAGATGGCAGTTCCTCAAAAAATTAAAAATGCAGTTACCATATGATCCAGCATTCTACTTCTGAATATATATCCAAAAGAACTGGAAGCAGGGACTCAAAACATATTTTTATACCAATGTGCATAGCAATGTTATGCACAACAGTTAAAACATGGGAGCCACCCTCTTATCCATCAGTGGATGAATGGAATAGCAAACTGGGGTATAAACATCCAATGGAAAGTATCATTCAGCCTTAAAAAAGAAGAAGATTCTGACATATGCTATAACATGGGTAAACCTTGAAGACATTATGCTAAGTAAAATGAATCAGTCACAAAAAGACAATTACTGTATGTTTCTACTTACATGAGATAAGTGTTTAGTCTCAAAATTATAGAGACAGAAAGTAGAATTGAATTTGCCCAGAGCTGGGGAGGGGAAATGAGGAGTTATTGTTTAAGGGGTAGAGGGTTTCAATTTTACAGGATTAAAAGTTATGAAAATGAATGATGGAGCTGGTTATCCAACATTATGAATGCATTTAATAACACTGAAATGTACACTTGAAAATGATTTAGATGGTAATTTTATGTTATGATATTTTATCTCAGTAACTTTTTTTTTAAATCAACCAACTGAAAATGTAATGGTTTATTTCTGTATTTTCAATCTGATTTTGTTTATCTTGTGTCTAGTCTTATGCCAGTACCGCAGTGCCTTGATTGTAGCTTTTTAGTGAGTTTTGAAATCATGAAGTGTGAGTCCTCCAACTTTGTTCTTTTTCAGAGTTGGTTTGAATAAGAAAGCAACTTTAGGGGCTCCCGGGTAGCTCAGTCAGTTGAACAACCAGCTCTTGATTTCGGCTCAGGTCATGATCTCATAGTTCATTGAGTTTGAGCCCCGCATGGGGCTCTGTGCTGACAACATGGAGCCTGCTTGGGATTCTCTCTCCCTCTATCTCTGCCCCTTCAGTGCACATGCTCTCTCTCTCAAAATAAATAAATAACCTTTTTAAAAAAAAAAAAAGAAAACAACTTTAAGTTTCTTTCAATTGCGTGTTCTATGTGAGATAAGCATTTTAAAAGCATTTATAATATACCCCAAACTATTAGGTATATTATAAACTACATCTCATTTGATCTTCACAAAAATCCTGTAAACTCATGTTTTTAGCATCTGTTATGTGTCAGGCATTGTGAATACAAGATAATGGGACTACAAACTATGTAATATGATCCCTGTTCTTACACAGGAGAGAACCAAGGCTCGGAAAGGTTAGGTAACTCTCCAAAATTAGAATGCTGTTCTGATTCCACATCACATAATGTTTCCACTACAGCAAGGCTGATAGGTTGATTCCTTTTGTACAGTTCTCAAATTTCTACACTTTCTCTAGTCTAGGACGAGTGGTCACCGAGTGACATGAGGGCAAGGATAAATGCTGGCTCCTATTGCCATCTTAGATGGGAGATCACTCAATCATTTGTTCATTTGAAGAGTATTTATTCAGGGCCTGCTGTGTGCCAAGAATTAGTGATAGAGCCAAGACTGTACGATAGCACAGCCTCCGTGAAGTTTACTTTCTTACACAGAAGATATATAACAAGGAATATCACAAATAATAAAATAATTACAGCAAATAATTGCAAATTGCTGTAAAGAAAAGGAAAATGTGCCCTAATTGAGAATACCAGAGACAGCAACTCTTGATAGCGATTTTATGGAAAACCTCCTTAATGAGTTAAAATGTGTCAAGTCATGAAGAATAGGGACAACTAGCCTCATCAAGAGCATTCCAAGCAGAAAAAGTATAACAGCGAAATCCCTGTAGCAGGAAAGAGCTAGATGTGCCCAAGAACTGACAGAAAGCCAAGGTGACTACAGTGCACTGAGCAAAGAAGACAGTGATACTGGAGACGTAAGCAGGTAATATATCCAGGGCATTGTAGGTTACTTGTGAGCCAATTTATTCTAAATGAAGTTGGAAACTATTAAACAATTTTTTTTAGAAAGAGACAGAGTGTATACCCTCCACAATAGGAGAGGGGCAGAGAGAGAGAGAGAGAGAGAGAGAGAGAGAATCTCAAGCAAGCTCCACACTAAGTGAGGAGCCCCACACAGGGCTCAATCCCACAACCCTGGAAGCATGACCTGAGCCAAAATCAGGAGCTGGTCGCTCATAAAACTGAGCCACCCAGGTGCCCCTAAATAATTTTAAACCAAAGAATGTTGTCATCTGATTTTTTTAAAAGTAGGTTCCATGCCCCATGTGGAGTCCAAGACCATGACCTGAGCTGAGATCAAGAATTGGACACTTCACTGACTGAGACACTCAATCAACCCCTGATTTGCATTTTTTCATTTATTTATTTATTTTGAGAGAGAGGAGAGAGAGAATATGCACAGGAGCAGGGGAGGGGCAAAGAGAGAGGCAGAGAGAATCTCAAGCAGGTTCCGTGTCATTAGCATAGAGCCTGATGTGGAGCTCGATCCCACAAACAGTGAGGTCTTAACATGGGCTGAAATCAAGAGCTGGATGCTTAATCGACTGATCCACCCAGGTGCCCCCGATTTAGATTTTTAACAGGTCACTCTGAAAGTGAAATAAAATAAAAGCTCACTCTGGCTGACGTGTGTAGAGGGGATAGAGTGTGTAGATTGTAATCATGATGTCCAGTTAGGAGCCTATTGCAGTGGTCAAAATGAAAGAAGGATGCTTTAGCCTAGGATGGTACTAGTGGAGGTGAAGAGAAGTAAAGAGGTTCTAGGTGTCATCTGAAAGTGAAATTAACAGGTTGACACTTAAGTTTCTGGCTTTAATAACTCACTGGATGGTGACATGGCAGGGGGGGATGGTGACATAGGGAAGAGTGGGAGTCAACTAGAGTATATATAGTTTTCAAAAAAATCACCGAGAATTCCATTTTTAAAATTTTTATTGTGTTTTTTAAATTTTAATTCCACTATAACTTACATACAGTGTTATATTAGTTTCAGGTGTACAAGAAATTCAATTTTAGACATGTTAAGTTTGAAATGCCTATGACATGTTCAAAAGCCATGTAGTATAAGGGTCAGGCTTTTCCAGCGATAAAAGCAGCTGAGGAAGAGGGCTTATTATTAGGGGCAGGCTGACTTCCTGGGTGCTGGGGAGGTGTCCAACAAAGGAGACCATTCTTCTGAGGAGCACAGCGAAACAAAAACCAAGAAGTAACTGTGCTATATCAGGGCATCTTGGCAAATATTTATCAACTAGGGATCACCATGAGGCTACTCTCAGGTATTAGAGAGAGGCTCAGTCAGTTGAGCCACCTACTCTTGATTTCAGCTCAGGTCATGCTCCCAGAGTCGTGAGATTGAGACCCAGGTTGGGTTCCATGGTGTGTGCAGAGCCTGCTTGAGATTCTCTCTCTCCCTCTGCCCCTCTCCCCAACTTGCATGCTCTCCCTCTCTCAAAAAAAAAAAAAGTAAAAAAAAAGAAAGAGGTGTGAACTTGAAGAGAGAAGGCATGGTTTAAAAAAGTCTGGTGACTCTGGAAAAGTTTAAATTATGAAGATGAAATGGAATAATTTATGTGAAAGCGTCTGGTTATATAAATGAAAATTCCTATCATACATTGTGACAGCAGGCATTATTATGAGCAATCGTTATGAAGTACTGTATATTTTTAGTATTTATTGCTTTCTGACAAAAAACTAACAACTTTCATGATGACTTAACTGGATCAAAATAAACGTATCTATGCTGTACAGGCCAGCTCTCACACCACCCAGGTGAAATAGGACAAAGTGATACCAAGGAGACTAACGTGTGTATACTCAGCTCCCATGTGGGTGAAGAGCACACCTCAGAATCAATGGGTCTCAGCAGATCTTTAATCTGATTGTATGTGACCATGACGAATAGCCATCGCTTGATTACATTTGCTGCAATCCATCTGCTGTTACATCCCAAACATATCAGAGTGTTGTTTGTACATCTTGTACTTTCTCTTAGAGCCCACCTGTCAGCATTAGCCCACAAGCTTGGAAACACACCAGTAATGACCTGCTTTCCCTCCATAAGATCTCATAAACTTGCTGCTTCAACAAAATAAGCATTTTTTTCCATTCCTCCACTCGACCGTGTAGGACAACTCATCTTTTCTCAAACACCCTTTATTCCACATTGCCAAAACCTTTGTTCCTATGAAGGTTCCTAAGGCCTAGAATGTCTCCACCACCCACCTTCCTGCTGATTTACTATTTATATTTACAGGCTCAGATAAATGCAAATTACCATGTCTTAAAACACTCAACGCCATTTATTTCATCTTCATTTTATAGTTCCATTTCCTGCTGTTTATAATTCAATACACTTGATCAACATTTATAGAATGTCTGCTGAATGTCAGGACTCTTTAAGATGCAAATGACAGAAACCCAATCCAAGTAGCTTAAACGAACTTGCTCACCATCCTCACCTATACTTTCTATTTTACTCTATTTATAATTAAATATACTTAGTCAACGTTTATAGAATGCTGCTAAATGTCAGGACTCTTTTAGATGCAACTGATAGAAACTCAAATCCAAATAGCTTAAACAAATCAGCTCACCTACCTACAAGGTACAAGGGAAAACATGGTAGAGATCCAGGCATTCAAACGCCATTATTAGTATTCATCTTTCTTTTATACACACTGATTAGGTTGGATTCCCTAGAAATAGAGTCTGAGGTAGGATTCTTGCCAAAGTGATGTATTGGGGAATGTGTTCAGGAAAATGTACGCATGGGAAGCAGGGGCAGACAGCTAAGCAAGATCTTAGCCTCAGCTGGAGACTAGCTTCAGCCTTTTCCCATGGGGAGACCTGAAGCCTAAAACATACCACAGAGTTTATATGGCACCTTGAGGCAAGGAGGTCTGATTTTGTAACCCCTTGCCAGTCAGTCAAGGGCTGTAGGGTAAGGAAGGATTGTCTGAATCTCCCTGGTGAAGGGAATCTCATTGAAATGCCAACAGAATCTGTGGGGCAGGGTGGTGACTGCCAAGATTCATTTGCAGCTTGGCCAAGCCCAGGGGAAAGAGTCTTCCCTAACATCTCTTACTGAAAAAAGAGGGAGAACTCTGATGCACACCACTCTCTTGCAATACGGATGGGGTCAGAGTCAAGTAAACCATACAGAATGGATGCTTCATGGGAGAGAGGGTTCCCTTATTAAAGAAGATGGAAGGCAATGCGTAGGCAAACACAAGCATCCACTCCACCAGGTACCAGGCACTGCTAGGGGCAGGGCTACAATGGTGAAGAAAAAAATACACGTCTCTGCTCTCATGGAGCACATCAGCTTACTTAGTGCAGAACAGACTAACAAAAAAGTGTGGTGCAGTGAAATATACGCTTTGATAGGGGAAGGATAGATTGCTTACGGAAGCCTTACGTAGAAGAGGTCACCTTATTCTCTCGAGGGTCCATATTTTATGCAACTTAAATATCCAGTGTCCAGATGGTACCCTAAGTACTGTAAGTGCCTCAACAACTGAGCACATGCAGCTTGGTGTATGGATTCAGGGGTCTAAGCAGGAAGTAGCTGCTCTCTGGGAGTTGTCTTTTCAGTTTGTGAGTCATGCGAGAAAAATCACTCACTACTTTTTGCCTAAATCGTGCCATTAAGCAGAGCTATTCTTCTGTCTGGCTCCTAATGACTTTGTGCCTGTTCTCAAATTCTGAAACCTCTTTCAAAAGGTAGACCTGCCAACTCTGAGGATATTGAATTTTTGTCACTTTAGATCAACGTAGAATCCATTGATCATCAGCTCTGTGTTCATAGAGTGCTAAGTGATACAAAAAATACAGAGATGGATAAACCTTGGTGGCAGCAAGCTAGGAGCCTAGGACTGCTGCCTTGTAGGAAAAATGTAAGGACCTGAAAAGGCGAGGGATGCAAATTTCATGTTGTGCGTTTTTTGGATAGCTGCCAGGGCAATTGCAGGTTTTTAAATGTGCTCTTGGTCATATGCAGTGTCACTGAAGATAAGGCCAGGAGGACATAAACTCAAAGAGAGAAGCCTTTATGTAAGTGCCTCAAGACAGGAGCCGCAAATCGTCAGTCCTGCTTGACTTTTATCTCATTTTTCCTTGACCACCTCTGTAGGGGATCACACCTACGAATCAAATGTCCATGCCACTATCCTAGTGCAAGTCACCCTCCTCTCTCACCTGCAAGAGCCTCCTAACTGATCTCTCGGATCCTATCCTTTGCATGCATTCTATCCATTCACCATACAGCAAACTGGGTAATCCTATGAAACTGTAAATTTAATTGTATCTTCTGCCCAATCCCCATCCCAGCCATATTTAAAATCCTATTTAAATTAGATTATGGGTTAATTAGAACCCATATGAAATAACACAACTTTCTCTCTCTCTTCCCCATCATTAAACTGTACCATTATTGGCCTGCCTTCAGTTCTGCAGGCACTGGAGGGGGAGAGCCTTCACACACAGGACTCCCATCCTCAGGGCTTCTGACTCCATCTCAACTGTCAATATAGGCTTAAATGACTCGACCTTAAAAGGCCCTCCCTAACATCTTATTTAAAGAGGATATCCCCAGGTGCCTGGCTGTCTTAGTGGAACATGAGACGCTTCAATCTCAGAGTTGTGAGTTCAAGCCCCACATTTGGTGTGAAGCCTCTTTAAAAAACAGGGAAGTATCCTGTCACCATTCACCTTTAGTCTCAATCAAGAGAGAACAGAGGGTCAGTTGGTTGAGCATCTGACTTTGCTCAGGTCATGGTTTCAAGGTTCTTGGGTTCGAGCCCCATGTCGCTCTCTCTCTCTCTCAAACATAAATAAACATTAAAAAAATTAGAAAAGAGAGAGAACCAAGTCCAGTTTATTCTTAGGGCTTACCACCTTAAATTTGCATTTAAGGCCTTATTTGTTTATTTCCCTGTCTTTACCACCAGGCTGAAATTCCAGGAAAGAAAGATACATTGTTTTATTTTCCAGTGGTATGCTAATTACCTAGCTAAGTGTGTGCAGATAATAGGTATTCAGTAAACATTTGAGTTATTTAACTTCATTCATCTATTTATTCAATTACTCAAAAATATTTTGAGCCCTAAGACTTTTAAAACTCTGATGGCTATATGTCAGGTTTGTGTAATTTTCAAGTTTTAAGCAGTTCTTCTTTCCTTTTTTTTTTTTGTAAAAATTGAAGACTTATCTTATTCACTTGGCTTTTAAGGAAGACCTTAATTGATTTAAGGGAAACCACTTGAAGTGTTCAGTGTATACATATATCCCAACTACTCATGCATCCTTTTTTGAGAAAATGAAAATGACATGAAAGCAGATGTTTTGGATGAAGCAGCTCAATTTTCTTTTAGATTACATAAACTTGATGTGCTTTGGTGTGCCACTCCGCAGAATTTGTACTTATTTGGGGAAAATTATTCTTTTCTTTGATTGAATCGAAATAGTTTCCTCGTTTGTTATTGAGGAAATAAGAGAGTTTTTATTCCCAGATATCTGGAAATCTTAAAAACCTACCAAAATATGAGATTCCAAATATTATCTGGAGCTGGAAAAAAAAAGAATAGGAAGGAAGGAACTAGATTGCAGTGGACTGTCAGTGTCTACAAATAATTTGAAGGAATAACCCACTTGTGCTGACACTGACATATTTTGATCTAAGGAGGCTGGATTTTTGTGGGCCATTATGTGCTACAATCCACCTTGTGGGGAGTAGAAGAGGTTTCTTCTGAATTAGGTGGATATTTCTATTTCTAGTCATCCTGCCCGACTAGAAAGATGTTGATTCTGGAACAGAAGATGAGGACTAGTGTGATGGCCCTCCAACTGCTTCATGGTAGGCGGCACTTCAACTTCATGGCAGACGAGATACTCAAGGGCTTCTCTTCAGTGAGAGATAAGATGGCACCAACCAGAAGGTGGTGGACCAGCAGCTGGACAGGAGGCATCCTCCTAGGAACCTGGCAAGATGGGTCTGAAGCTTGATCTGAAGACTCTGAGCAGCCACATTCAGTGATAGGTATACATTATTTTCTCTGTTCTGCTTTCTATCCATCATCAATTAAAGGAAGGGGTTGTTTCCTTCCCTTATTGCCCATGCCAAAAGAATGATGGCGGCAAGTGTTCAAGTACAGACAATAATTCCCAATCATGTGACAGGCGAGAAAATGAATGGCAATGCTTAGAAAAAAAGAAAATAACAAAATTATTTCTATCAAAATAGCTCGACAAGCAACATCCTGAGACCATTAGCTTAACTAGGTAGCATACTCCATCAGGCTGGATTTCGGAACATGCAAGCTTCTTTGATGTTAAAACCACCTAGGGAAGAGAACCTATCAGATGACTACACTTTCTTCAATCAGGTGGGATGGGGGCACAAAACCTTCATCATTTGGATATTAGAGAAATCATTTCATATTCCCAGTTCAGGGAGATTCAGACCTATTAAGTCTGTGACAGCTACCATGAGAGAGATGAAAAAGAACTTGGAGCAAGTTATGTCCCCTCTCAGAGCCCCAGTTTCTTTGTTAGTATGTTCGTTGGTTTGGGCTGCTATAACAAGCTACCATAGACTGGATGGCATATAAATAACAGAAATTTATTTATGAACTGGCTTCCTGGCTCATAGACAGCCATCCTCTCTCTATGTCCCTACATGTCAGAAAGTGGTAAGGGATAACTCAGGAGCCTCTTATAGAGAACTAATCTAAGTCATGAGGGCTCCACCCTTATAACCAAATTGCCCCCTAAAGACCCCATCTCCAAATATCGTCACATTAGGGATTAGGTTTCAACATACAAATTTGGGAGGGACAGACATTCAGTCTACAGCAGTACCATGAAGGTATTGGTTTAAATAATCTCTAATGATCCTTTTAAATCTGAAACTATGATGTTTTCAGGCTGCCTCCCATGAGTTGCTTTTGATCTAGTTGTAGATATAAAATACACATGTAAAATGGTTAAGTAGTAATATAATTCCTTGCTCGAAAACCCAGCTAGAATTTTACCCACTCTGAGAAAATTTTCTTTTTAATGTTTATTGATTTTTGAGAGACAAAGAGAGAGACAGAGTGCAAGCAGTGGAGGGGCAGAGAAAGAAA
Source organism: Cryptoprocta ferox (assembly GCA_028646485.1). Classification (NCBI taxonomy): domain Eukaryota; kingdom Metazoa; phylum Chordata; class Mammalia; order Carnivora; family Eupleridae; genus Cryptoprocta; species Cryptoprocta ferox. The sequence continues at coordinate 42,581,186 of CM053575.1, forward strand.
GGGAGACACAGAAGCCAAAGCAGGCTCCAGGCTCTGAGCTGCCAGCACAGAGCCCAATGCGGAGCTCGAACTCACGAGCTGTGAGATCATGACCTGAGCTGAAGGCAGACCATTAATCGACTGAGCCACCCGGGCTCCCCTGAGAAAATTTTCTTTCCACCCTCTCCACCCCTACCTCTAGATGATTTTGGTGTCATAGTCAAGAGATCATTGCCAAATCCAATGTCATGAAGATTTTCCCTAGGGTCTCTTCTAAGAACCCTAGAAGTTTTCGCTTTTATGTTTAGATATTTGATCCATTTTGAATTTATTTTTATATATGGTGTAAGGTAAGGATCCAGCTTCCAGTTTTTTTGCATGTGGACATCCAGTTTTCCCAACACTGTTGAAAAGACTGTTCTTTCCCCCCATTGAATTGTCTTGGCACCTGTCAAAATCATCTGACCATGTATGCAAGAGTTCATTTCTATGTTCTCTACTCGATTCCATTGATCGTCATGTCTCTCACCAGTACCACACAGTGTTGATCACCATAGTTCCGCAGTAAGTTTTGAAATCAGGAAGTGTTGTTTTCCAACTGTGTTCTTCTTTTTCACAATTGTTTTGGCTATCTGAGATCCCTTGAGATTCCATATGAATTTTAGAAGAATTTTTCCTTTTCTGCAAAAAACACTGAAATTCTGGTAGAAATTGCACCAAATCTGTGGATTGTTTTGGGTAGTGTTGACGTCTTCACAACATTAAGTCTTCCAATCCATGACCATGGATGTCTTGCTATTTATTGATGTCTTTCATTCCAGCATTGCTTTGTAGTTATCTCTATGCAAGTCTTTCACCTTCACAGTTAAGTTTATTCTTAAGTATTTTATTCTCTTAATGCTATTGTAAATTAAATTGTTTACTTGATTTCCTTTTTGGATTGTTCATTGTGAGTGTAAATAAGTGCAACTGATTTTTGTGTGTTGATTGTGTATCCTCTAATGTTGATGAATTTATTAGTTCTAACTGTGTGTGTATGTGTGTGTGTGTGGGTGGGTGTGTGTGTGTATGTGTAATCTTTAGGGTTTTCTACAGACATGCTTATGTTGTCTATGAACAGAGATAATTTTACTTCCTCCTTTTCAATTTGGATGACTTTATTTCTTTTGCTCGACTAATTGCTCTAACCAGAACTTCCACTATAATGTTGAATAAAAGTGATGAAAATGAACATCCTTATATTGTTTCTGATCTTAGAGGAAAAGCTTTCAGTCTTTCATCATTGAGCATGATGTCAGCTGTGGGTTTTTCATACATGGCTTTTATTATGTTGAAGTAGTTGCCTTTCAATCCTAGTTTGTTGACTAATTTTATCATGAAAGGGTGTTGAATTTTTGTTAAATGTTTTCTGCACCACTTGAGATCATTATGTGTTTTTTTCTTTTTATTCTGTAAATGTGGTGGAGTGCATTAATTTTTATATATTGAACCATATATGCATTCCAGGAATGAATCCCACCTGCTGATAGTACATACTTGAACTCACTTTTAAACTAAATGAAATTGAGAATTTTTATGCCCCTGCTAATTAGTTCCTGGGGAGCTTGAGAAGATCAAAATAATTTTAGAAATTAGAGAAAGTATATTTTCTCACATACAAATTGTAGTGTAGTAAACACACTTTAATATACTCTTACGGTGTGTGTCTGTGTGTCTGCATCTGTATGTATGTTCGGGGGGTGAATAGGTGGACAATATATAGCACAATTGTTATAAGATGCGTTATGAAGGAAGTCACATTCTTCTGTTCAAATCGTGTCTCTGTCACTATAGTTGGGTAACCCTGGACAAGTTTTAAACTTACTTATGTTTTAGATTTCTCAGTTGTAAAATAGGGGTTAAAATAGTCCCATTTTAGGATAGTTGTAAAGATTAAAAAGATAATGTGTATAAAGTGCTTAGACTAGTCCTGCCATCTAGTAAGTGCTCTGTAACTATTATTGTACTATTGCACTCTGATTAATGAAAGATATGAGTCCTTTGCTGAATCCAAGCTTAAAATCAGAATGTCAGCTAAACTATTTAGTGGCAAGGAAAGCATGTACAGCTGAAAAACTCTAAGCAGAGACCTTTATGTTAGATAAAAGATTGTCCTCTTTATCATTTATGTGTGTCATCTTGTTTACACCTGAAATGAAACCAAGATGCCTATCCTTCAATGCTCCCTCAGGTGAAAAGAGATAATCTTCTTATCTGCAGTGATTGCACAGAAGTGTAGGGGTCTGTCCTTGAAACTTCTGAGCATCCATGGGAATAAGATTGTGTGCATGTCAAACAGCCACATCTGCATCTCCTCTCCATTCCAGCGGACCAAGTATTACCACAAGTCATATTTTTCTATTTCCCACATTAGAGTGTATATTCCTCAAGGTCAGGGTCCATGATCGACCTTCTCTATAATCTCGTCCATTCCAACACAGGGCCTCAACCTTAGCAAATATGTTTTGGGTTGGATTTCCTGCTTTCATTCTCTTTTTAAAAGAGGATTTTATTTATTTTCCAGTTAATGTATGGTATAATATTAGCCTCAGGTGTATAATGTAGTGATTCAACACTTTCAGACAACACCCGACGCTCATAAGGACAAATGTGCTCCTTAATTCTCATCATCTATTTCTCCTATCCCTTCATTCCCCATTTTCATTCTTTTGACCTTTATTCTCTGCAGTATGACATTGAGGAAAAAGCCATGGATATAAGAGGCACGTGAACTTCTGGCTGTGTCCCCTTACTAGTGGAGTGAACTGGAACCAGGAACTTCATAAGTCTAAGCTTCATTTTCTCACTTAGAGACAGGAACAATATTTACCTCAAAGATACTGTGAGAACCAAATAAGACAACGGGTAGTATAAAGTGCTGTGGAAAGTGGTAGTAGATGATTTTTAAAAATCTTCTTTTACTCTGAATTTCATTGTATTCAGTTACCTCTCCCAATTCTCAATTCAATCTGTAAACTTTTATTTATTTATTTATTTTGCTGACAGTTATGCTCATTTATTTATCTTTCCTGCTGTGTCTCCGTGAAGTTTTTTAATTGATGGACTTTATTCTTTAGAAGAGTTAAGCAGATGGCGCAGGGTTCCACTCTACCCCGCCCCCACCACATATGGTTTCCCCTGTTATTAACATTCTACATTACTATGGTGCATTTATTATAATTAATGAGCCAACGTCAATACATTTTAATTAACTAAAGACCATAGTCTATTATTATTTCCTTAGTTTTTATATAATGTCCTTTTTCTGTTCCAGGATCCCATCTAGGACACCACATTACATGTAGTCATCATGTCTCTTTAGTCTCCTCTTGGTTGTGACAGTTGCTCAGACTTTCCTTGTTTTAATGACTTGATAGTTTTGAGGAGTGCTAGTCAGATATATTGTAGGACGCCCCTCAATTAGAATTTGTCCATGTTTTTCTCATGATTAGATTGGGGATATGAGGTTTTGGGAGCAAAATCACAGAGGTAAAATGCCACTTTCATCACATAATATCAAGGGTACATTCTGTCTACATGACTTACACTGTTGATGTTGACCTTGATCACCTGGTCAAAGGTAGTGTTCTTCAGGTTTCTCTACTATAAAGCTGATCTTTTTCTCTGTTTTTTTTTTAAGTTTATTTATGTATTTTGAGAGAGTGTGTGTGTATGAAAGGGGGAGGGGCAGAGAGAGAGGATCCCAAGCAGACTCTGTGCTGTCAGTGTAGAGCCTGATGTGGGGCTCCATCCCACTACACAAACCAAGAGATCATGACCTAAGCAGAAATCAAGAGTCGGATGCTTAACCAACTGAGCCACCCAGGAGCCCCTCCCCCTTTCTATATTGTATTCTTTTGAAGAAGTCATTACACACTTAAGGAGTAGGGAGTTATGCTTTCTGTTGCAAACATTTTTCATAGCAAATACTTTGATGCAAGAGTTGATTCTATAAGATAAAGATGTATGTTATCGCCAACCTTACCCAGAGCTGTTTTTAAGGAAAGCTGCCTCTATCCACAGCTAAATGGACAGCAGGCTACAGGACCATGATTGGGACAGAGATGACCATCTGACTTCCAATATCTATTCTGGTCAAACTAAAGGATTAAATTATTTTTAGGTCTGTTGGCATTCAATATTATTTAATTGTCTAACATTTCAAAACCCATTGACTCTATTAAACAGAGAATTCTAGGTTTATTTGATGCATTGAAATCATACTTTCTGGAGAAAAGTTTCCCCAAGTTCTTGTTGACTTTTAAAACACTCCATTGAGTGAAGCCTATTTATTTCTTGTTCATGGTCTTCAGTATTTCTTTAACAGTAAGATTATGCAAATTGAAAGAAGAGTAAATGGTGATATTAAAGTTCTCCATTGCTTAAAGGGACTTAATAAATAGATTAAAGAATTGAGAAATATATTCCTTTAAGTACCTATTCCTTTTTATTTAAAAATTTTAAATGTTTATTTTTGAGAGAAAGAGACAGACAGAGCATGAAAGAGGGAGGGGCAGAGAGAGAAGGAGATACAGAAACTGAAGAAGGCTCCAGGCTCTGAGTTGTCAGCACAGAGCCCAACACGGGGCTCAAACTCAGGACGGCGAGATCATGATCTGAGTTGAAGTCAGTTGCTTAACCGCCTGAGCCACCCTGGCACCCCTAAGTGCCTGTTCTCAAAAGGGACAATGTTGCTTATGAACAGGAAAAGAAATTCCATCTCGAAGTGAACAATGATTATGGCACTTGTCATATCTGTTTTTCAAATGGATTTCCCCCTTGAAGAACTTGATTGTTTTACGTAGATATTCCTAAATACTCATCCAGCATGGGAACAAGTGAACTCATTATATGTAGTGATGAAGAAGGGAATCAAAATTGATGACAATATGTTTCTTTTTGTCAGTGGACAACAATTTTTTAATGTTTTATTATTATTTTAATGTTTGTTTAATTTTGAGAGGCAGAGAGAGACAGAGCACAAGCAAGGGAGGGGCAGAGAGAGAGGGAGACACAGAATCTGAAGCAGGCTCCAGGCCCCGAGCTGTCAGTACAGGGCCCGATGCAGGGCTCGAACTCATGAATGGCAAGATCGTGACCTGAGCCAAAGTCGGCCGCCCAACCGACTGAGCCACCCAGGTGCCCCAGTGGACAACAATTTTAAAAGTCTTTGATCAAGAGATGAGAGGTAATTCTGAAGAGTGGAAGATCAGTTCGTCCCATGAAAGATGATATTACATGCTTTAAGAAAACAAATTGAAGAGCAGTTTACAGAGTTGTTGATTTTATTTCAGTACATGTTCAGGGTACCAGCTCATATCATAATGTTGAGCATGTTTTCTCATTAATGTATGTTCAGTGCAGAAAAGCACAAAATAATTTGGAAGTAGAAGCCACACTATAATGTAATTGGAACATAAACTGTAACTGCAAGAAGCCTAATTTAAAAATTCTGCAAGGACGCCTGGGTGGCCCAGTCAGTTAAGGATCCAACTCTTGATTTTGGTTCAGGTTATGATCTCACAATTTGTGAGACTGAGCCTGCATTGGGCTCTGTACTGACAGCGCGGAGTCTGCTTGGGGTTCTCTCTCACTCTCTCTCTGCCCCTCCTCTCCTCGTTCTTTCTCTCTCTCTCTCAAAATAAAATAAATAAAACATTTTTTAAAATTCTGAAAAACAGGAAATATTAAGAAAAAGTCAATATTCAGGCAAATATAATTTTAAAAAGAGGTATGTAATTTAGATACTTATATTTATTTTGGATAAACACAAATAATTTTTTAGTAGAAGTATGTCCCATACACTATTTTTCTTCTATTTCTGTTTACCTATGCATAGATAACTAGAAATAGTTCAAATATAACTGGGTGTCCTGTGGCATTTTTTAAATTCTTTTTTATGAAAAGACAATTTAACATGAGATCTATCCTCTTAATAAAACTTTAAGTGTACAATATGTTATTATTGACTGATGTCTGGTGTTTTTATTGCTGAATCTGGCGATGCAAGTAATCTTGGATTGCTTAGTAATGCCAAGTAATGCCAAGATCTGAACTGAGGTCTTCTGACTCCAAATCTACTGCTCTTTTCACTATGATCTTCCCTCTAGTTGATTTCATAAGCGACCCAACCACATGAATATGTTTGGAATTAAGTTTCAGAGTGACTTTTTTATATTTTATTGGTGTCCTAAACATCTGGAGAATTTCCTTGCAGAGGAAGTACAGAATCTCATCTTCATGCCTCTCTTCATGCCCACTAGAGCGTTCTTTTGGACAGTTTGTTGAGTTCAGTCAAATGGAAGATTTTCTTCATTGTTGAAAGACAGTGTCAATAGTATTCTAGGTGTAGGCTTTAGAGAAGCTCTGTGATATTTGAAATGCCCTGCATTCAGCTTAGAAAGGACACAGAAGGGTCCAAGCTAGAATTACATCACTTTAACAGGATTCATGAAAACAACGTTATTATTGCTAATTTTTTAGCAATTTTAGCGGTTTTTAATCAAGACCGCGTATGTAGTTGACAAAGTGCCTCATATACATTATTCTATGTGATCCTTGTGATAACTCTGTGGGGTAGTTTATGTTTTTTTGTGTGTGGAAATTTAGGTTTTGTGATACAGTAACTCATCCTGGGTTGTGCAACTAATAAGTGCCAGAGCTATGATCTTTGCTCTCATCTTCCGACCTGTGTACGGAAGCGTTTCTCCTACACAGCGCTGCCAGGTGGGTGTGAGAAGAACGTAGCTTCTGAGGCCACCTGTCAGTCTGTTAACTTGTGTAGGAGTCCATTCTCCAATCACATTCAGCACATTTTGTTCCCCAAAATGCAAAGATATGATTAGTCTTAGTTTAAATTTCACTACAATTCCTTATGCCATTAGCAGATTCAGAGTGGATTTTATGAACATCATAGCTGCCTACTGCCTCCAAATTCTTTGCACTTCATGGGACTGGGCTGGCAGATCTTGGAGGCAGAGAGCAAATTGTGCCAGGAGCTCAATATTCTCCATGTTTATTACTGGGGACTCCTGGAGTGAGGTGGACCCATCTGAGTTGAAAGGCAAGAACACTTTCCCTTCAGAATTAGTTTCAACATGCATTTTTTTGAATGTCAATGCATGCAAAACACTTTTACATATAATAGCTCATATCTGAAAGCTCATAACTCAGAGGAGAGAAGGCAGTATTCTACTTTGAGTTGTGGAAATTGGGATCTGAAAAGTTAAGATGTTCTAACTTAAAAAAAAGGGGGGGCCTAAATGTGAGACCTGAAACCATAAAACTAAAAGAAAACATAGGTAGTAATCTCTTGGACATCAACCTTAGCATATTTCTGGATGTGTCTCCTGAGGCAAGGGAAACAAAAGTAGAAATGAACTACTGGGGTTACACCAAAATAAAAATCTTCTGCACAGCAAAGGAAACCATCAACAAAATAAAAAAGCATTTTTGGGAGAAGATATTTGCAAATGATATATCTGATAAGGAGTTACTATTCAAAATATAAAGAACTTATACAAGGGGTAGCTGGGTGGTTTGGTTAGTTAAGCATCGGACTTCAGCTCAGGTCATGATCTCACCATTCGTGGGTTCAGGTCCCACATCGGCCTCTGTGCTGACAGCTCAGAGCCCGGAGCCTTCTTCAGATTCTGTGTCTTCCTCTCTCTCTGCCCCTCTTCCACTCACACTCTGTCTCTCTCAAAATTAAATAAAACATTTTTTAAAAATTAAAAAACAAAAATTAAAAAAAAACTTTTACAACTCAACATGAAAAGAACACAAATAACCCTATTAAAAATGGGCAGGGGACCTGAATAGACATTTTTCCAAAGAAGACATTCAGATGACCAACAGATACATGAAAAGATGCTGAACATCACTAATCATCAGGGAAATGCAAATCAAACCACAATGAGAGATCATCTAACACCAGTCAGAATAGCTAAAATCAAAAAGACAAGAAATAACAAGTGTTGGTGAAGATGTGGGAAAAAGGGAACGGTCATGCACTATTGGTGGGAATGTAAATTGGTGCAGCCACTGTGGAAAATAGTATGGAAGTTCCTTAAAAAATTAAAAATAGAAATACCATACAACCCAGTAACTCCATTACTGGGTATTTAAAGAAAATGAAAACACTAATTCAAAAAGATATTTGCACCCCTATGTTTATTGCAGCATTATTTACAATAGCCATGATATGGAAGCAACCTAATTGTTCATTGATAGATAAATGGATAAAAGAGATGTGGTATACATCTCTTTCATACACACACACACACACACACACACACACAAACCATGCACATACACACAATGAATATTATTCTGCCATAAAGAAAGAATGAGATCTGGCTGTTTGTGACAACATGGGTGGACCTAGTAGATATGCTAAGTGAAATAAGTCAGAGAAAGACAAATACCATATGATTTCACTTATGTGTGAAACCTAAAAAAACAGAACAAATTAATAAACAGAGATAGACACATCAATGCAGAGAACAAACAAACTGGTAAATGCCAGAGGGAGGAATGAGTGAAATAGGTGAAAGGGGATTAAGAAATATATACTTCCAGTTCTAAAATAAATAAGTCATGGAGATGAAAAGTGAAGCATAGAGCATATAGTCAGTATTCTAATAATGGTTTATTACAGATGGTGACTATACTTACTGTGGTAAGTACTGCATAATGTATAGAATTGGTCCAATCACTCTTTTGGCACCTGAAACTAATTAACACTATATGTCAACTTACTTCAATAATAAAAAAAATTTTTTTAAAGAACTCAGTAGCCCAATATCCCATAGAAGAGCTTAAAGCAAAAGAGTAAGTCACCTTTTCAGATACCATCTAATCCATCTGGAATTAGGAGAACTATGACTGGATTTCCTAGCCCTGGAAGTTTATTCTTCATGCTAAGTCCCCAAAGTCATACTAATTCCGATTGTTCAAACAGAAGGAAAAAAGACCAAGCTGAAATTAAACCTCCCATAATGCAAGAGGAAACACATGACCCTTTTATTTTTCCCAAATGTGAGGAATACAGTATGTTGTCTGATCCTAGTTTCAGAGAACTTGAGAGTCCTAAGAAAGGCTGAGCTTTTCAAAGCAAAAACTGTGCTCAGCTTTTCTGTCAATGTGACATCAGCCCCTTGTGCCCACATAGCCCCTAGCCCTATTATTTCTTAAATAATGTCCTTCTATCGAATGACTGTGGTTCCAGACCCTGATGGTTCAGATAAACAATGCGCCAAGTCTTGGCAGCAATATCTCTTCTTTGTGGGAAGGTCAGAGAGTCCTTTAAAAAATCTGAGAGACACAAAAATATTACTAACACATGCATGAATTTAGAAAAGACTGCAAGATAAAACTTTTGTCATACACACAAATGTTTTCTACAACTTGTACCTAAGCTCTTTCTATGGGATCATCGCTCATCTCCTCCTCTCTTCCCACTAGCATATATTCAGTCTTCATTGCCTCCATGCTTTCGCACATGCTGTTCCCTCTGTTCTTTTTCACCTTCTCTGGTGGGAAACTCAATCATCCCTGAGAATATTTCAGCATCTCAGTAAAATAGCTCCCAAAAATTCTATGGAAATTTAATTACTTCCTTATCTGCATTTTTATAAGCCTTTGTTCACATCTTTATTATAACCTATCATATTATATGGTAATTATGTGTTAAATTTGAGGGCAGAGATTATGTCTCAATCATCTAGTGCTCAACATAACTCCTAGCTGATAGTAGATCCTCAATGCAGTTTTTAAACAGGCGAACATTGTCTAAATGGTTTGCTTTATTTGTAAGAAAAATTAGTTTAATAATATGGTTGTCTTCGATGGGACAATTTATTCTTATTTACTTGCAATAGGAGGAACACAGTGAAAGTACTGATTGCATCTCTCCTGGAAGGCTGTCAGTTATGTCAAACTTACCTGAAGAAGTGGAAAAATCTACAAATTAAAATGTTAAACATGGCATCACAGTAACAGTGAAAAAGTGTTTCTAAAATCATTCGCATTTCCAATTCTCCTTCCCCTCAACAGTGTATAACAAAAAACTGATACACAAACATCATGGGGAGACTTTGCATGAGAAGAGGTCTTACAAAAGACCAAAGTATGGGGTGCCTGGGTGGCTCAGTCAGTTAAGCGTCCAACTTTGACTCAGGTCATAATTTCCCAGTTGGTGAGTTGGAGCCTGGTGAGTTTGAGCCCTGAGTCAGGCTCTGTGCTGACAGCTCAGAGCCTGGAGCCCATTTTGGATTCTGTGTCTCCCTCTCTCTCTGCCCCTCTGCTATTCACATCCTGTCTCTCTCTCTCTCTCCTTCAAAAATAAACATAAAAAACAAAAACAAAAAGTCCAAAGTAATAGATTTTTGCAGTCTGGTTTCATGGTTCAACCATCTGCTACATATGAATCTCTATAATCTCCTTGAAAAATCCTCATGTAGCTTCTACTTGAACTCTTGCAGTGATGGGGGAACTCATTACTTAAGAAGGTACTTGATTCCTTATTTTAATAATTAAAATATCCCAGTTGAGCTCAAATCTGCCTTCTTGTAATCTTTAACCATTAAACTCAGTCCTTCCTTCCTTAAACCACAGAAAATATTTCTTCTTCTGTGTGATAGCCCCATAAACAACTTAAAACATCTATATAGTTACCCCCACGTCTTTTCCAGACTTTTCCAATTTCATTCAACTGCTTCTCATTTGTCATGTTTTCCAACATTTTCAGCAACCCCGTTCAATCCTCCAGCCATGTTCCATTTTGTCTCTAGCACTTCCAAAATGGAGTCTGGACATACACTCCAGGTAAGATTTGCCCAATGAAGAGAATTTCCCAGAGCAGGACTGAGGCATATATCTCATTCTAGACTTCGTATAAGTACTGTCCAAACTTGGACTGGCTTGCCCTTGATGTAGAGTTGAACCCTGGCAATGGTTAACAGGAAAGGGGATAACATGAAGCCTGGATAGGACCAGAGCTAAGAAAACTAATCCAGTTCTGGGACTTTAGATGGGAGGCAAGCTGCCTAAATGAGCCCTGGATATACCCAGGGCATTCAAGGGGTTTTGAATTGATAGCTGGAGACCACACTGTAGCAATATTTGAAATCAGACAGGTGGTAGTACTATGCCTCTATTAGATTTTGGAGTAGGCCCGTAATCATCAACAGGGGAACCTGAGAATCAAGACCCAACCCCTGGGCAAAGAGGCTGCAAAAGGCTAGGCAAATTAAAGACTGGAATGCAAAGAAGGGCTTCATTTCTAGGGCAAAACTGAGGTAGTAAGAATCAAAATGGCTCTGGAGTCATAAAGACCTTTGTTGAATTCCATTTTCTCCATTTCCCAAACCCATTTTCCTCGTGTGAAAGCTGGGCTAATAACAGTATTTACTTTAAGGGAGTGCTGTGAAAACTCAATGGTGTAATATGTATAAAGTCTGGCATATAGTTAGTGCTTATCAAATCTTTTCTGTACAAATTAAAATGCATAAATGAAATTTAAGTTAAATGAATTTTAAAATAGTTTCACACCTGAAGCTTTAATTACAAAGAACATTTTCTCAAAATATTTTTAACATTTCCTTTAAGAAGAGCAGTATGTCTATTTTTTTTGAAAGATGACCAGGAATAATATGGATTGGTTGAAAATGGATTACAAAGTAAGAATAACATAATGTGATTCTTTACAAGCCTCTCAATAATTATATCAATAGTGTGGTTATAACACATACACTTATTTTCAGATTTGACTTTCAAATCATAACTTTACCATAAATCTTTGAAATCAGTCTTTCTTATAAATTCATTAATCCAGTCATAATTACACTTCAATAGGTGTTAGAAATCTTTGCATACACCCTTTTCCCAGCCCCACACTGTTTTCCTTTTAATATCCAATTATTTAAAATTTAAGAGGAATGGGCACCGCCCCATGGGGGTGTGTGTGTGTGACTTTGAACCTATCGTTACTATCCAGGGAATGGGGAGTGACATCATCTGTGACAATAAAAAAGCCTCTTTTAGTGACTGGAAGACCTATATATAAAAGTCACACTTGAGGGTCTGTACAGTCCAATCCATCAGCTCTCACCAGTTCACTCAACTTTGAGAAAGCTGCCAAGACACCTGAAAGATCTTGTCACGACCTTGTGTGGTAAGCAATATTTGTTTTTTCTCTTAAATTTCATTTGAGATTTTTTGTCATTATGAAGCAATTATGTGATGTGTACTATTTTCTGCAAATATCATGCAGAAATCATGCAAGAGTTTGAATTATGTTTAATATAAAAGAAATGTATGCTGCTAAAATGCTCTTGAATCATAAACTTTTGTGATTAAAGTCTTTTGAGGTGCCTTGTTTTTCTAAACTCTTCTAACAGTACACAGAAAATAATTAAAATTTGGCATGATATGCTCTAACGGTATCTTACTGAAATTTTGAAATAACACAGCCTAGTGAGGAATGAGTAATTCTGATTTAAATAGTCAATACAAATGTATTTAGTTGTGTTAAAATTCATTTTTCCTGAAGAATATCCTCATCTAGATTGTTTTATGACTTACAGAGAGCTCAATCTGTATTACAGTTGGAGAAACTCAGTTTTACTCCTGGATATTTATTCCCTTTACATAAAGCCTTTCCAAATTTGCTATTCTGAAAACTGTATGTGAATTTTAAGGGTGTTTTACAACTGTCTTTTTTTAGCTTTTTCATGGCATTCTTATAAGAAGCTCTTTTCTCTGCTAAGAGTAAGGAAGCCGGGGCACCTGGGTGGCTCAGTCCATTAAGCATCTGACTCTTGATGTAAATTTAGGTCATGATCTCACAGTTTGTGAGATTGAGACCTGTGTTGGGCTCTGCACTGACAGTGCAGAGCTTGCTTGGGATTCTCTCTCTCTTCCTCTTTCTGTCCCTCCTGCTCTCTCTCTTTCTCTCAAAATAAACACATAAACTTAAAAGATAATAATAATAAAAGAACAAGGAAGCCAAGGAGAGATGTCTTAAGTCAGTAGGTGGATGTGACAAAGCTAGGACCAGATCCCAATCCTCTAGCTATATAGTGCTTGTTTCTACCATAAACTAATATCGAAGAATATTCATTTGTTGCTCCATCAGTAGTTTTATGTTGCAGAGTGAAAATAAATGTGGATTATAATGTTTCTTATGCTACTTCTAAACCATGCTGTTTCCCTTTAAAAATATAAGTACACAGCCATTCTGTATATGTTAAAATGGAGAACATTAAGCGTTAAGAAAAAGCACTTTTGTAATAATAGGTTTTGCAATTATTGAAATGCAGATTAAGGTAAGACTGTTCTATTTTGGGATGAAAAGCTTTATGGGCAAAAGAGGAAAGTGCTAAAATTTATACTCAAACAAGATTAATAAAATAAGACGAGTAAGATAGACAAGCATTCCATATGTAGCTGAGGCTCTAACTCCATAAACAATTAATTAATGATTAGATGATTAATTAGATGATTTTAAAATACTTTGGCACATTCTTTTTAATGATACAAGTGTGCATTAATTCATTAAAAGTCTCTAAATCAGAGCCTATTTGTTTGCTATTTATGGCTGTTATTGTAGTGCCTGAAATGAAGTTGACTTATGGGAAAACAGATTTGCTAAGTAAATAAACAGTGTTAGCAATTTACCTAATTAAGAGAATTAGCCATTTTCAAGCAAATTATAAGCACTTAATCATAACTAACATAAAATGTGGGAGGAAATTCTAAAAAGTAAGCCTTTTCAGTTCTCATGTGGCTTAAATTCATATATTAAAACTTGCACAAAATTCTCAAAAAGATACTTAAGAAAGGAAAACTAATCTAATTTCTAAGTCAAATTTTGCATATATATAATATATACTAATATATCTGTAAAATAAAAGAGGCTGATTCTAAAAGTCTTTCATGAAAACCAATTCAATTAATTGCTGTGACACTTTGTAGTTGTGTGGTTGTAAAGGTAATGACTATGAATTTAATTGTACAGTTTGGCATATTAAAAATATTTTTAAATGCTTCCATTTCCCTTTTCCTTTTAGTGAAGATGATGTCTGCGAAAGACATGGTTAAAGTCATGGTGGTCATGTTTGCAATTTGTTTTCTTGCAAAATCGGATGGGAAACCTGTTAAGTAAGTAACTTAAGCTGCTCTGCATGGTGAGGACATGGGAGTTGGATTTTTAACATTGGCTTTATGACTGGGAAGGGGGGAACTAACGGAGCGGTGCTCACCATTTCTCTTCCCTCCAGGAAGAGGTCTGTGAGTGAAATACAGTTTATGCATAACCTGGGCAAACATCTGAGCTCCATGGAGAGGGTGGAATGGCTACGGAGGAAACTGCAGGATGTACACAACTTTGTTGCCCTTGGAGCTCCGATAGCTCACAGAGATGGTGGTTCCCAGAGGCCCCGAAAAAAGGAAGACAATGTCCTGGTTGAGAACCACCAAAAAAGTCTTGGAGAAGCAGATAAAGCTGATGTGGATGTATTAATGAAAGCTAAATCCCAGTGAAGACAGATATATCAGAGCACTGCTATGCACAGGATAAGGCAACAAAATTACATGCTGCTAACATTCTCAAGCTCTGAAGATTACCAAATGCCAATATTTACATCTGATCCATTGCTAGTCATGATAGCCGAAATTTTAATTGATTATTTTGATTCTACTGTTATTCATTTAAGAGCTCTTTTAATTATTCCATTTCTATTGTTTATTCTTTTTAAAGTATGTTATTGCATAATTTATAAAAGAATAAAATTGTACTTTTTAACCTCTCTCCCATCTTACCATGCAAAATAAAAATCTAATGATCATCATTTTAAATAAAGGAAGTGAAGTATTTCTCACTTGTTATAAAAACGCTTTCATGGCTTCTGGGTGGCTCAGTCGGTTAAGCGGCCAACTTCGGCTCAGGTCATAATCTCCCAGTTGGTGAGTTCAAGCCTGGTGAGTTTGAGCCCTGAGTCTGGCTCTGTGCTGACAGCTCAGAGCCTAGAGCCTGCTTTGGATTCTGTGTCTCTCTCTGTCTCTCCTCTGCTCACGCTCTCTGTCTCTCTCTCTCTCTCAAAATAAATAAATAAACATTAAAAAAATTTAAGAACGCTTTCTGGGGTTATGACTAATACCAAAATCTTTAAATTGATCATGAGAAGGAAGAATAATGCAAAATGTTTTTTTAATTATGTCTCACATTCCCATATTTTGGACATCATCCTTTTAATGTTACCAAAGTACTAGGTCCCCAAATCCTCACTAGCTGGATATTATTGCTCTCTTCATTACAGGAAATTAAATGCTTTGCAAGGAAAGGCAAAAAAGTGGTCTGAAACTCGAGAAAACATTTGTCTATACACAAACCCACTGATTGTATTTCTAGTCTGGACCCCAAATTTTAAGGAACTGAATTTTTGCATTCTTCAGGACATGATTTTGTTCATTTGTCATTTAACAAATATCAATTTAGTATCCTTTATTTGTCATGTACTAGATTAGACACTGGGCATGAACTGGTACATAAAATAGACACAATTTGTATCTGAATGAGGCCTATAATTTAGTAGGAAAGACGGATATTAATTCATTATTAATTTGATAAACATTACGAAAGAAAAATATGAGATCCTCCAGAAGTATAAAATACAGACCCTGTTCTACTTAGATCAATGTTGTCCAACAGAACTTTCTGTGATGATGGAAATGTTCTATATTCTGTGCTGTCCAATACAGTGTCTACATGTGCCCTTAAAATGTGCCTTGTGGGGGTGCCTAGCTGACTCAGTCAGTAGAGCACACAGCTCTTGATCTTGGGGTTGAGAGTTCCAGCCCGATGCTGGGTGTAGAGATTACTAATAAAAATAAATAAATAAACTTTTAAAAAATGTTTAAAAAAATAAAATATGCCTTATGTCCCTGAAGACTAAGATCCCATCCTGGCCTCAAAGAGTTTGTGTTCTAAAGAGGAAGACAGAGATATAATCAAGTAATTACAATATTACAGGTGAAATGCAAAACACAATGATACACAGAGAAGGAAACAGATCTTCATGATGTAGGGAACAATTGAGATGGGACTGAAAAGGCAAGTAAAATTTCCAAAACGTAGAATATTAACAAATGTCTGGCATCCTGGTAGAATCAATCAGCCTTTGGTTTAAACGCAGAGAAGATTCTGTCTCTCTCTCTCTCTCTCTCTCTCTGCCCCTCCCCCACTCATGTTCTGTTTCTCTCTGTCTCGATAATAAAAATAAACATTTAAAAAATTTTAAAAATATAAAAAAAATAAATGCAGAGAAGAGAAGCTACATCAATTAGTTTATAGAAAGGGATTCATTATAAAATCATTGAGAATGCTGATGAAAACAGACTCTATGTTAAACTTGGAGGAAAAACTCATAAAGTCACCAAGAGATTTGTTCTCTCTTCTCATATCAGCAGCTGACTGGTATTATCCTGAGACTGTCCTGATCAGGAGACAACTGCTTCCTATTGCTGTTCCAGAAGCAAACTATACCTGCTATGACCAACCGCAGCAAAAAAAGACTGCAAGCCCTTTGCATCTTGCCATCTAGTGTGCCTTGTTGCTAGAATCTGGTAACACTAGCACAACAAAATCAAACCTCTCCACAACAGTGCTTGCTGGCAGAAAGGGAGAAGTGGCAGAATCACTTTACTTATGCCTGTCCAATCTCCCAGGAATGCATATGATTGGCTGAAACTAAATCTCTCCTAGAACCTTAGTAGCAGAGGTATCTGGAGAAGGCAGTTTTTAGATTTCCAGTTTACTGTCTAATATAAATAAGCACTAGAAGATCGTATGGACGGTGCCTCCAGCTCCCTTGTAGCGTCAAGCCTCAACGAGTATTCTTAAATATGTCTCCTGATGAAACTGTGTGAGAATTTCCCTGGATATTTACCCATGGGTGGAATCCTGATACATAAACAAGCTTTGCAAAACTCTGTGAATCACACATGCAGTTTCTATTCCCACCAGCAGAAGTAGGCATTTCTATTTCCACCTACAATTGGAAGTATACACATTTATAAAAAGTTGTGTCACATTGATGTTAAGTGGTAGCCCATTGTTTTAATTCGCCTATCTCTGAATACTAGTGAGATTGAACTTCTTCTCTCTACAATCTGGCCACTTGGGCTTCCTTGTCTGTGGACTGTTTTTGTTTTTGTTTTTTTAATATCCTTTGCCAAATTTTAATTGATTTTCTGGCCCTGTTAATTCTGAGTTATTTGAATATTCTAATATAAATTCCCTGTTGGTTTTATTTTTTATTTTTATTTTTTGTTTTTTAGATGGAGGGAAGGGGCAGAGGGAGAGGGAGAGAGAATCCCAAGTGGGTTTCCATGCTGAGTGTGGAACCTGATGCGGGGCTCGATCTCATGACTGTGAGATCATGACCTGAGCCCAAATCAAGAGTCAGATGCTTAACTGACTGAACCACCCAAGCACCCCTGTGTTTGGAGAGTCTTGTTGAAGAAGTCTTTCCCTAACCCTAGGTCACAAATTATCTCTTATAACTGCTTTAGTGTTTTACCTTTCACTTTTAAGTATTTATTGTTTTGGAGTCTAATTTTGTGTATGACAAAATGTTATGTTGGAACTTTATTATTTTTTATATGGACAGTTAGTGTTCTAAATACCATTTCTCACTGTGCCTGCGTGGCTCAGTCAGTCTTGATTTCAACTCACATCATGATCCCAGGGTCATGGGATTCTTTCTCTGCCTCTGCCCCTCTCCCCCATTCATGCTCTCTCTCTCTCTCTCTCTCTCTCTCTCTGTAAAAATTAAATAAATAAATAATAAACAAATAAATACCATCTATTAAACAATTATTTCCCCACAGCTTTATAGATACTTTTATTTATTTTTTAATAAAATTTTTAATGTTCTATTTATTTTTTGAGAGAGAGAGAGAGAGACAGCGTGAGCAGGGGAGGGTCAGAGAGAGAGGGAGACACAGAATCTGAAGACAGGGTCCAGGTTCTGAGCTAGCTGTCAGCAAGAGCCCGACGCAGGGCTCAAACCCACAAATTGTGAGATCATGACCTGAGCCAAAGCCAGACGCTTAACCAACTGAGCCACCCAGGCACCCCTGGAGATACTTCTAAAAATCATATCTTAAGTTCCCATGTAAGCATAGTTTGTTGGTTTGTTTATTTATTTATTTATTATTTTGGGATAGTGAAAAATTGCTTTATTGTGCTCTTTGAATCAACATTCAGTCCCTGAAAGGTCAGTCTCAGATGGGGTCTCACAGTCACTCTTCCCTGACTTTCTCCCACTGCTTAACTTAATCCTTGGATAACGTGTTTCTCTGAATGTCTTTACCCCTTTCATTTTCCTCCCCATGTGGCCCGTACACCAGAAACCTTCCTTCCCAAGTCTTCAGGGATTGGGCCTGTAAGTATCCAATCTAGTCTATACAGAACTCAATAGAAACAAGTTCTTGGTTCCATTTGGAAGCAGCAGTTCATGGAAGTGGACCCAGGACATTCTGGAGAAGAAGCAACCTGCCCCTAAACAGTGGGTCTGTTTGGTCTAGTTCAACTTCATCCCAAACAAAACCCGGTATTTGGAATAGTCAGGTTTTAAAATTAGTGATTTATTTTTGCAATTCTTATCCTAAAGCTTCCTTTTCAGCAAAACAAACATATAAACTCCTGGTACTATCAGAAGAGCTCAGGAGTGTATGGTCTATCAGTTTCACTCTATTTGCTCTTCTTTTCGGACAGAGATTACATCTCCTTGAGAGGACTATGGCCAAATTGCAAAATCTGTAGCTCCTTGGTACAGATCTTCATAGGTCATATGTTCTCACCTTCTTTTAGGATCCCAGGACAGAAAAGTGATGAAGAGATTCTGAGGTAGATATGTTTATGGAGGTGCATGCATGGAAACCATAGATGGCATTGAAAAATGAAATGGCTTCCAGGTTACAAGCAGGAAAATCGCCATCTCTGCAAGTTTGGGTTCACGTGGACAACAGTCTCAGTTTCGGTGCTGGCAGTGGCTTCATGTCCCTTCTTGAGGCTCATGACCCAGAACCCCAGATCTGAGGATACCAGGAAAGATTGTGATATGCAGATGACCTGTAAACACTCACAGCCCATTCGAGTGTTTCATCAATTTCCACCTCCCAGCAGTGGCAGCCAGAGGTGAAGTAGGAGGACCTCAGGACAAAGCAACACAGATGAATGTTTAGGCATTCACTGGTGGTCTCATCTGGGTCTACCCACATCCAATGCTCTGCAGGTCATTAAGAATGTGAGGAAGTCATTGGCTGTGGCTGCATCCAGAATCATATTCACATAGAATCTCAGCATCTAGCAGCACGTGCTCATCATACACACCATCACTTTGATTTCAGCCACCCATTTCCCTAGGACCATGTTGATCTGGTTTCTCTGGATCCAAGAGACGTCAAGACTCCAGGGACAAGTGAAAAGGCTATCCTGATTCTCCGTTTCCAAACGCCTGAAGCAGGTGGAGCAGAAGTGCTATCTGCAGACTGTCAAATAGACATTGCAGAAATAGTTTTGGCAGATGGGACATGTTGATTCTTGTCTAAGTTTTTCTGCTATGGCCACCATTTCAATGTGGCTGTTCTGAGTTTTGTGCTTCTCTGGGGTACTGCAACTTCTTAACTGGATGCCAGACTTCTCATAAAGACATTTTACTCTGTACATCATGGTTAAATCCGTGTTTCTGTAAAGGGATGAGGGCTGAGGACTTTCTATTCAACCATCTTGCTGAAGTCATTAACATAGGTTTATTTCTGAGCTCTGTTTATTCTATTCTATTGATGTGTTTGTTCCTGCAATTTAGAGTACACACACACTCATCCTTTTTTATGGACCCTTATTCTAGCATACAAATTTTATAAGCTTGCTGAGTTCGTTCCTAAAAAAAAGTACAGTTCCAGGTGTGCCTGGGTGGCAGTTAAGCATCTGACTCTTGATTTCGGCTCAGGTCATGATCTTGCAGTTCATGAGATCGAGCCCATGTAGGGCTCTGTGCTGATGGTGCAGAGCCTGCTTGGGATTCTCTTTCTCCCTCTCTCTCTGCCTCTCTCTCTCAAAATAAATAAATAAACTTAAAAAATAAATATAGCTCCTCAGGGTGTCTTGGGTGGCTCAGTTGGTGAAGCATTTGACTCTTGATTTTGGTTCAGGTCATGATCTCAAGGTTCGTGAGTTCAAGCCTTGCACGGGGCTCTGAGCTGACAATGCAGAGCCTGCTTGGGATTCTCTCTCTCCTCTCTCGTGTTCTCTCTCTCTCAAAAAAAGAAAAAAACTTAAAGAAATACAGCTCCAATTTTGATTTGGATCATACTAAAATAATGTGTTAATTTTAGGAAGAATTGTTATCTTTATTATATCATCCTATCATCATATAGTAAGGCTCTTTATTTATTCTGATTTTCTTTTATGATTTAAAAAATTCTTTTAAAGTTTATTTATTTTTGAGAGAGGGAGAGGGGCAGAGAGAGAGAGAGAGAGAGAGAATCTGAATCAGGCTCCAGGCCCCATGATGTCAGCACAGAGCCCAACTCAGGGCTCGAACTCACAAACCACGAGATCATGACCTGAGGTGAAGTCAGACACTTAGCCAACTGAGCCACCCAGGTGCCCCTTATAACTTTTAATAGAGTCTAGACATTTTTTCTGGAAAATTTTATGTATCCTTTGTTAGTTGCTAAATACTATACAGTTTATTTATTTAGTGACAATTATTTTTTTAATGTTTGTTTATTTTGAGAGAGAGAGAGAGAGAGAGAGAGAGAGCTTGAGCAGGGGAGGGACAGAGAGAGAGGGAGACAGAGAATCCCAAACAGGGTCTGTACTGGCAGCGTGGAGCCTGAAGAAGGGTTCACACGGTGAGATCATGACCTGAGCAAAGCCAAGAGTCGAACACTTAACCGATTGAGTCACCCTGGTACCCCAATGCTACATAGTTTTATAACAATTGTGAAAGATATCTATGTTTGTATCACATTTTCTAGTTGGTTATTTTGGTATAAAGGAACATTATTCCTTTTTATAATCTTCTCTTATATCCAACAGCCCTCCTGAACTGTCTTATTAACTCTAATAGTTTGTCTCTTGATTACATTTACCTTTCTATGTAGATGATCATATAATTTCAAATAATAACATTTTTATTTATTTTCTTCATCTAATTACATTTGGTGTTTTTCTTCTTCATTTGTTACTGTATTATCCAGCCCTCTAATACCATGTTAATAAGTGATGATATTAGGCATCCTTATTGTATCAAGAACCTTAATGGGAGTATGTAATTTCTCAACAAGACAATGGTCTTTTACAAACTGATGACATTCCCTTTTATATCTAGTTTTCTAAGAGTTCTTCTGAAATTATGAAAGGGCATTAAATTTTATGAAATACTGTGTCTCTAAAAATATGTAATTTTTCACATTGATGTGATAAATTAAATATTTTTGCATGCCTGGGAAAAAAACTACTTGATACTGATATGTTTTCACTTTTTAAAATAGTGAAAGTTGGGGCACCGGGGTGGCTCAGGTCATGATATTGCGGTCTGTGAGTTCAAGGCCCATGGCAGGCTCTGTGCTAACATCTCAGAGCCTGGAACCTACTTTGGATTCTGTGTCTCCCTCTTTCTCTGCCTCTCCTCCTCCTCTCTCTCTTTCTCTCTCTCTCTCTCTCAAAAATAAACACTAAGAAAATTAAAAAGATAAAATAGTAAAAGTTATTGTACATTCAGAAGCATATATGTAGATTTTTAGAAAAAAAAGAAAATAAACACCAATTACCTATTACTCAGGTTATTGCCAATACCCTGGAAATTCCTTATAAACCCTTCCTTAGTCTCACAACCTACCGTTCATTCTTATTTTCTTACTTTTATATTCATCATTATTCCCTTACTTTTCTTTACAGAAAACCAATCAATCCTTTGATTCAGATGGCTAGTCTAATATTTTTTTCAAATGCATGCTGTTGCATTCTGTCTTCCCAAACTGTGATATCTATTTTCTCCCCCTCCAATATGGCTAAACCCCTGCTCCATATTTTTAGGTTTTTGCTAGTCAGCATGTCATTTAGAGGTACTGACTTCTGAATTAGTTAGGGTAGACAAATTGCTGTAACAGATAGATCCCAAATGTATAACCACACAAATTAAATGGAAGTCTATTTCTTAGTCATATAACATTACTGGAATAAAACTAATATTACTAGGCAGGTTAACTATTCAACGGGGTGGCTAGGGACTCAACTTGTACTATGGCAAACACCAGGGTTGTCTCCAGGTAGCGGGAAGTAAAAAGGGTAGGAATGCCATGTGAGAAGTTTTTACCAGCCAGGCCTGGAGAGGTAACATCATCCCTTCACATCCATTGTCTATGATATAGTCACATAACTACACCTAATATTGTAAAGTGGGGTGGAACAAGGCAGTTGGAAAATGTAGTTTCTGCCTCGGTAGATACTTTCCAGTGACCATTTGACTCTAGGAAAGCACTGGTTTTTGGTGACAAGCTAGACATCTCTGCCACAATTCCATAATATGGAATTCCTTATATGGATATATATATCCATATCCATATTGTCACAATGGCAGAATTTCCTTCTTTTCAAGGGCTGTATAATATTCTATTGTGTATATGTACATGTCATATACAATATTTTCTTTATTTATTTGTCAACGGATATTTAGGTTGACTCCATATCTTGACTATTGTGAAAAAGCTGCACTAAACATGGGCGTGCAGATATCTCTTCAAGATCCTGACTTCATTTGTTTTGAATATATACCCGGAAGTGGGGATTACTCAATCATATGGTGGTTCTATTTTTAATTTTTTGGCAACTTTCATACTGTCTTCCATAGCGGCTATACCAATTCACATTCCCACCAAAAGTGTACGAGGTTTTCCTTTTATCCACATCCTAACCAGCTCTTGTTACTTTTTGTCTTTTGATAATAGCCATTGTAACTGGTATGAAGTGATAGCTCATTGTGGTTTTGATTTTTCACTTCCCTGTTGATTAATGATGTTGAGCACCTTTTCCTTTACCTGGGGACTGTATATGCTAAGATAGGTCCCCTTTTAGAAACGTCTGTTCAAGTCCTTTCCCCATTTTAAAATCGCGTTATATATATATTTTTTGCTATTAAGTTGTATGAGTTCCAGAAGTCTTGGTGGTTTTTTTTTTTTTTTTACTTATTTATTTTTGAGAGAGAGAGAGAGAAAGTGCGCACAGCTGGGGAGGAGCAGAGAAAGAGGGAGAGAATCCCAAGCAGGCTGTGCACTGTCAGCACAGAGCCCAGTGTGAGGCTTGAATTCACAAACTGAGAGATCATGACCTGAGCGGAAATCAAGTGTCAGAAGCTTAACTGTCTGAGCCACTCAGGTGCCCCCAGAAACCTTTTTTAAAACAAACTAAAACAGGGTGGTTATAAAAAAAAAATTGGATCCAAAGAATTAACTCATATCCAATCCACAGGATTAAAGTCCTTTTTTCCCCTTTTTACAGTCTTACTGGGGTATAACTTACATAAAATTCACCTATTGAATGCAGTGTTACTTAGTATTCATAGAATTGTGCAACTATCATCCATACCGTTTTAGAAGATTACCGTCACTTCAGTAAATTTCCTTGAGCACATTTGCAGGCAATCCTTGCTCCCACTCAAAACTCCCACAACCATGGATCAGCTTCGTGTCTTTATAAATTTGCCTTTTCTGGACATTTCACCTACATGAAATTATACAGTGTGTAGTCTTTTGCATCTGACTTCTTTTCACTTGGCATACTGGTTTTGAGATTTATCTATGTTGTAGTACATATCAGTACATCATTCCTTTTTATTGCTGAAGAATGCTCCATTGTATGAATATACCACATTTATCTATTCACCCATTGATTATTTTTAGTTTTTGGCTACTGCGGATAATGCTGCTATGAACTGCACACATAGGTTTTTGTGTGGACATATTTTTTTGTTGTTGTTTCTTTTGGGTAGATTCCTAGTGATAAGGGAGCGTGAGGTAGGCTCAGGGCAAAACACAAGCTAACACCTTCCCCCCAGGTGGGACATGTGTGATATTCCTGGGACACTCCTGGCTACCTCAAAACAAGAAAGGACAAAAAACCAAATGGTTAAACTGATAAGAGTCTCCCCCAGTTTTGCAGAAAAAGGCAACCCCATCAACAGCCTAAAGTCCAGGAACTCCCTACTGTCCAATGTTAATGACTTGCTAGAGGGAAAAACAACTTTAGCTTGACAATAGCTAGTCCTCCAGCAAATTTTTAGCATGTGAAAAATCTCTTTGGAAACTCCCTCTTGACTTTATCTCCCCAGACTCCATAAAATGGTCACCCCTCCCCCCCATACTTACAGTGCAGTTCTTCCTACCCATGGGTTCTGTTCCCATGTTTTAATAAAATCACTTTTTTGCATGAAAGATGTCCTCAAGAATTCTTTCTTGGCCGTTGGCTCTGAACCCCACGAACACCCCCCCATCACCCCAAAACTTCATCACTAGGAGTTAAGTTGCTGGATAGTATGGTAAATTTATATCTAACTTTAAAAAACTACTGTTTTCTAAAATGGTTGTAATTTATGCTCACATCAGCAATGTATGATGGTCAGGTTTATCCCTATCTTCATACAGTCATTGTTTTCATTATAGCCATTAGAGTGAGTGTGCAGTTGTAATTCATTTCATTGTAGTTTTAATTTCATTTCCTTAATAACTAATGACACCGAGCACATTTTCCTGTGTGCATTAACTATTTGTATATCTTCATAGACATGTCTGTGCATGTCTTGCTATTTTTGAATTGGGTTGTCTTATTTAGTTGTAAGAGTTCTTTATGTACTATAGATACAACTCCTTCATATGATTTCAAACATTTCCTTTCAATCTGTGGTTTTTCTTTTCATTCTTTTAATGCTGTCTTTTGAAGCTCAAGGATTTTCAATTTTACTAATTTTATCAGTTTAAATTTAAGAATTACATCTGTCAATTTTTTTAAATGACTTGTCTTTTGGTGTCTAGGACTTCTTTGTCTAACCTAATACCATGCAGATTTTCTTCTCTGATTTCTTCTTTCAAATTTATAGTTTTTTTTTTTAAAGTTTATTTATTTATTTTGAGAGAGAGAGAGAGAGAGAGAGAGAGAGAAAGCACGTGAGCACAGGGGGGTCAGAGAAAGAGGGAAGGAAGAGTGAATCCCAAGCAGGCTCCACACCACCAGCACAGAGCCCTATGTGGGGCTCAAATTTGTGAACCATGAGATCATGACCTAAGCTGAAATCAAGCGTCAGATGCTCTACTGACTGAGCCACCCAGGTGCCTCTATCAAATTTATAGTTTTACTTTTTATATTTAGGCCTATGATCTATTTAAGGTTAATATTTTTGTGTATGATATGAGGTAAGGATCTAAGGGTTTATTTGTTTGTAAAGACTATCCTTTACTCATTGAATTATCTTGGCACATTTGCTAGAAATCAACTGACCATAAATGTAAAGGCTTACTTCTGGACTCACAACTTATTCCATTTAGCAATATGCTTAGCTCTGTGCCAACACCGCACCGTCTTGATTCCTATAGTATTGTAATAAGTTTTGAAATCTTGAAGTGTAAGTTCTCCAAATTTGTTCTCTTTTTTTTAAATGTTTACTCATTTTGAGGGAGAAAGAGACAGAGCATGAGCAGGGGAGGGGCAGAGAGAGAGGCAGACACAAAACTCGAAGTAGGCTCCAGGCTCTGTCAGCACAGAGCCCGATGTGGGGCTCAGACTCATGAACTGTGAGATCATGATCTGAGCTGAAGTTGGACACTTAACAACTGAGCAACCCAGGCATCCCTGTTCTTTTTTTAATGCATGTTCTAAGACTTTTGCATGTCTATGTAAATTTTTAGATCACCACCTCGATCTCTACAAAACAAAGCTTAATAGGAATTGTCAAAAGCTGTGAAAGTTCTGAGATTTTTACCCTATTCAAGCTAAAAAGTTACAGAAAGTTGGCAGACCCCTACTTTAACCCAACATTACAGGCCATTATGTCCCCATTCCATTTTACTTTTCTCACGTTACTGTTACTTCCTATTCATTCTTTTGAATGGCTCATTATTGCCCCTAAAGGTACATAGCTTGGCCATTTATATGCCTTTGTTGATCTCTCCATAAGAATATCTTTTCCTGGGGCATCTGGCCGGCTCAGTAGGTAGAGCATGTGACCTGATCTTTGGGTTGTGAGTTCAAGCCCCATGTTGGGCGCAGAGTTTACTTAAAAAAACAAAAACAACTGTTTTTTCCTATTGTCTTCATGCACGGATCCTATCTATTCTTCAAGGCCCCAAATCAAACATCCACCCTCTCCCTTTCCTGCACCTTCATCTCTTCAATTAGAAGTAATCTTTCCTATCTGACTCCTCACGGCACATTACCTCTATCTCCTTGCCACCCAGCTTTCTTTCCTTTTGTTACTTACACATCTCATTTAAGACAGTAGAAATATTGCAGGATGTTTTTTTTACCTCAATACCCAGGATTCATTGTCTCACTGCATTGAAGAATGAAGAGGTGGACACAAAATAAAATGAGCAGCAGGCAAAAGTTTATTAGAATATAACGTCAGAAATTAAGCATTATATGAATGCTCTCTTTATAGAGAGGGGTCATTCAAAAGTAAATGCCAGAGACTGTAGGCAAGGAACTATGTTTTATAAGGTTTTTATCAGTTCCTTTCCTTCCCCTTTGTCCCTTCTCAGGTTTTACCCTTATTTGCTAGATAACTCTAAATGCCTAGTCATTCGTTTTTGGTTGGCTCATTTCCATTGTATGAGAAGTGGTCTATGGCCAGACTGTTCCTTGTGGGTCATGTTTTATGGTCTACTACTTATTTTTAGTTCCTTTGTCAAATTCCTGAGGGAAACCTGAGGGGGGTAGGTGGTGTTTGTTACATTCTTAAGAGGGACCTTATTCCTGAGGGAGTTTGCTAGTGTTCAGATACTCCCAGCATTTTTTTTTTAACATTCATTTTTGAGAGACAGAACATGAGCGGGTGAGGGGCAGAGAGAGAGAGAGGGAGACACAGAATCCGAAGCAGGCTCCAGGCTCTGAGCTGTCAGCACAGAGCCCAACGCGGGGCTCGAACCCATGGACCACGAGATCATGACCTGAGCCAAAGTTAGACGCTTAACCAACTGACCCAGGCGCCCCCAGCATTGTTTTAAAATAGTGTTTACCCTACCCCACCAGGGACCTTCAAGCCTTAGCCTCTCCCTTTCAGCTTACTGAATCTTACCTTTTCCTATTCTAGAACCTATATATTAATAATGCCCATACTTCCCCTAGTATTCTTACATAGGTTCTTAATCTATAAATATGTTTGCTGAATAGAGTTTTTTTGGGGGTTAGTGTGATTTTCTTGTTCCTGTCATTAGGTGACAGTGCTCAAACCTTATAGCACCAAGAAATCCCAGGCTTTAAAGTTAAATGGGATTCAGGTTCTTTGGCTTACTAATTTGTTGAGCAAGTATTTAACTAGAAGTCTTTTTTTTTTTTTTATTTTTTAGTTTATTTATTTTGAGAGTGAGCGAACGGAGGAGGAGCAGAGTGACCCAGAGAGAGAGACTCCCAAGCAGGCTCCATGCTGATGCAGGGCTCAATCTCACAAACCATGAGATCATGAGGTGAGCTGAAATCAAGAGTTAGATGCTTAGCTGCCTGAGCCATACAGGTGCTCCTAACTAGAAGTCTGTCTTATCCTCTGCTGTGAAACAATATTGTCTTACCATATTACAAGGTGCAATAATACAACCAAAGTAACTTATTTGTTCATTGCTTCTGTATAAAACTCCTCTTTATTTGTATTGATCTCTTTGGTGCATATTGTGATTGATATTGTAGAAGAAAGATTTTTGTTAGGGGTCTGAATCTTACCTCATTCAGTCAGCTAGCACTTACAAATCATGGTGTAGGCCATTTGTGATGATCTGAATCAATGGAATTACCTACTAGACATATAGATGCTACCAATGTTCCTCAAATTAATATTTGATAGGTTAACTGTTTTTAAACAAAGGATGGTGATAGTTTTGTTAGATTTTCAGTCCTTGCTTCTCCTTTCTTTCTTCCTTCCTTTCTTGGAATTACAGAATAAAATGGACTACAGTCCCCTCAAAGCAAGGTAAATGTTTTGGCCAGATTCCAGCATGGATCAAAGTTTCCATTTTTCATCTAAAATCTTTGCTGACATAATTCCTCCAATGTTTCCTGGAGAATTTCTGGAACTTGGACTAGAACTTGTGAATTATGCTCAGGAGAGCACCGGATTGGCCCAGAGCAGAGTTAGAACTACTTTTTGTTTTCCTATTAAGTATTGGGCTTATTTGTAGGGAGAGGGAGGATAGAGTGAGCCAAACGACACTATTGTATACATAAATATATTTAATAAATATGAAAGTAATGTGGTCTAAAGGAAGATTGGTGGAAACTCTACAGAATATCAGAGACTTTCTGTAGGAAATCATAGCTTCTATTTTGATACAGGGAAATGATTCCTGTTTGACAGACCTCTAAACCTAAGTTGGACTATAGAATTACCTCCCTTGATCTTAGCTTACAGCAGAACATTTTGATAATAAATCAAGATTGGAGAGGTAGAGGTTTTTGTTGTTTTGTTGCCAGAGGATGTTTCTGAAGTTTCTCCATGAGATTCCCTGTATTGCAACATTTGTTAAATCGCTCTTCTTAGAAATTCTCAAAGAGTATTGGGAATTTCCAATTTAACAGAATGTTGGCAGTAACGATTGGGCATACTAGGACAATAACCTGTTTCCCTTTAGGTCTTTGATATGTGAGTGTACTGAGATGAGGACGAAGATATTCACTAGCCTGTACTGTGCCGCACAATTCATCTCCTTAGCATAAATCTTGGTTTGGAAAACACGTTATCACACGTGGGAGCCTGGGAGTTTTTTCTCTTCTGAACTAAACAATGATTACAAACTTTTCAACAACGTTCTTTCCGCAAGATCGGTTTTCACACCAAATTACTCAAACCAAGTCCTCTTCCTCTTTGCTTCCTCGGCTTGCAACGCCCCTCCCACTCTTCTCAAAACTGGGGAACTCTTACTCATCCTTCCAGATTCAGCTCAAATGTCACTCCTTGGTGGAGGCTTCCTCAACAAGGCAGGCAGAGCCGGTTACTCCCTCTCTGCTCCCGTAGCTCTCTGCGAGCTACCTGGTTTTTATCACAGTGGGTATGCATTTTCGGGCGGATCTTGCCCCCATGGTGTGCGCTTGCAGCGCGGAGACCGCGTCTCTTAGTCCCTCCTCCCCCCAATCCCCGTGTGGATAGCCCAGCGTTTGGCACATGGTAGGCTCAGAGAAGTTGGATGACTGAAACTCTTAGTAATTGGCGACCTTCTGACCACAGGAGCAACATGCGATCCAGAGTCCTCCCGACGTGGGATAGGCGGCCCAAGTGAGGGAGGAGTTTCAGCAGGCACCCGGTTCCCGCCAAGCCAGTTTTTAAAAACAAACAGCTGCGGAGGCCGGGGTATAGAGGGTGGGCCTCCCGACGACCGCCTTTCATGAACCTAGGTGGGTTAAGTCCCGCCAGCTGAGGCCGCTAAGGCCATTTCGGAGTTTGTTCAATTAAGGGAAACATTTTCCCAGAGCACTAGGGGTCCCAGAGCTATTTCTCTAACTCTGGGCGCGAGACGCCATCCGTTTTTTTCTAACGGTGACAGGAAGTCGAAGGAAAAACGTGGGATTCAGAGGTCTGGGGGTAGCTCTGCTCGCGGCCACTCAGACACGAGGACCGCCGAGGATCCGGGGCTGACTTCTGTGAGGGCCGGCGCCCCGCACTCTGCTACCCCAGCCACTCGGCAGAACCGCCACCGCAATCGGCCGCTCCTTCTTTTGCCCTCACCCTCGGCGCCCCGCCCACTCCCGGGTGCTGAGCCGCCATTCTCGCGAGAACACTGCTAGCCTCGCCTCTTCGGACTCCGGGCTCTCGCGAGAAGAGGCTTAGGAGCCGGCCTGTAACCTGCCCCGGCGGCTCTGCTGGCCGCAGCCGCCTGAGTGGCCGCCGCCACAGACACCTCCAGAGGGACACAATTGAGGAGGAGGCGGAGGTGTCGCTGGCCCCCGCCTTTGCCTAGGTCTTCCGTGGACACTCAAGAGGGACTTGCAGGTTCGAGGGTGACTGGACTCAGCTGGGGAGCTCGGTGGGGGCGGCGCCGGAGGCTGGGCTTGGCTGGGCGAAAGGAGGAAGGGGGCGGAGGGCGAATCTGGGCTTGAGCTCCGGGCTGCTGTGGCGGTGGTCCGGGCGTCCCAGACCCTGCTGGGAGGCGGTGGGTGGCGTTCTGGGCTCCGGCAGCTGGCCCCCGATTCGGAGAGGCAAGGATGGGACTTGGGTTTTCGGGGTTGCTGTTTTTGGGTTGGGAGTCCCAAGGCCTTTCCCCAGGGAAGAAGGCGATACCCTCATCCTTCCCGGGGCTGAGTAACCTCGTGCCCCGCCCCTTTTTCTGTCACCACTGGGCTAACGCGGCGACATCCTTAGGAGGGCGCATCACAATAGGGGACTGAGTGGTAGGCAGTCTCCCTTTGGGTGAAGAGGAGTGAGACTCCAAAAATGTGCTGCGTGGTTTTCTGCTGTAAAGTATCACGGATGGTAAAGCTATGTTTTCCCAAATCCTACGCAGAAAAGCTGCCTGTTTTTTTCCTCTTCAGGTGCAAGTCCCGTAACACCTCTTTTCCTCGTTAATGGGGTGCTGGGACACGAGACATTATTTGATAATTTGTTAGTGTGGGGGCAATGTGGCCATCCCTGGGTCCCGTAGATTTGGTTCTGTAGTTGTCAGTATTTAGAGTCCATGATGAAAAGTCACTAGTCCACACTTGCTAAAGATAGAGCCTCACTTGCTTGTCCCTGTGCACTTAGCATATAAAGGTTATTTAACTTTTTTAAGTCTTTTAGTCTTCATGCTTTTTATTTAAATGAACAATCTCAATGAAACAGCACAATATTTTGATTTTATTTGGACAGTTAGGCACCCCTCCCTGCACACAAGGCTTTGATCAGGGCCTTTTAGAGAAGGGGATTAGGGATAAATTTTGAATGAAATAGATCATAGAGAGTGGAATAAGAAGTCTAATGAGGAATGCAACCATAAGGGCCAAATAGAAGTTTCTATGCTGGAGAGCGCATCCAGGACTGAAGTCCAAGCCTTGAAAATGAGGACTGCAGTTGTCATTTGAATGTAAATTTGAAAAGCAGTAGAAAATATTTGGGGAAGGATTTGATGGTTGTTAAGACTGTTAAAAAGTGTGAGGATAATAACATTTGAAGGTGTAAAGTGTTTTATAAATTTCCCTAACATTTTTCAGAGTTTATGACCTATCTGCTATTGTTGTACATAAAGACAAACTAAGGGGGGATTCTGAAGCATGGAGAGTGATAAGAAACCATGGAGTTAACATAGTGTTGAATCAGGAAAGCTTTCAGTAACTCAACAATGTTTTTGAGTTCTTTCCCCTTTTTTGCTCACTTCCAAAAAGCTTTCAGATGGGCTTTTTAACTTCTGGTGGTCACCTTTCCACCAGTCTGAGTTTTTTTCTTTGTTACACTTTTCTTAAAACCTTATGAAAAATTATTTTAAAATATTTTTATAATGTTTATTTTTGAGAGAGAGAGCAAGTGCGCTCGAGTGAGCACAGCAAAGGCACAGAGGGAGAGGGAGACACAGACTCCGAAGCAGGCTCCAGGCTCTGAGCTGTCAGCATAGAGCTGGATGCCGGGCTAGAACTCAAACTGTGAGATCATGACATGAGCTGAAAATTTATTTGTTATTAACTATTAAGTTGCAAACCAGCAAGATCTACTTTGTGTTTTTTTTTCCATTGAGGTGACTTGATAAAGTATGAGAGTGGCCTGGAAGATAAGCAGCTTTCATAGGAGTACATTATGGATAGCAAACTCCTATGCCTTCAGGTACTAGGTAGATGAAAGTAACTGCACTAGAGAGTTTATGCTTCATCTTAGAAGGACATCCAGTTCTCAGTTCCACCTGTTTAGTGCCGTACTTGAATGTGGGCCCAGTTTTCAGCCTTCTTTAATAGAACACAGGAAATCTAGGTTTTTGCTTGAAGTCTCTTGATTGTTAAAAATACTGACGACTAATTAAAACAATTAAAAATAATTTAATGTGGCCCAATCAAACCGAAACCTGTCAGTAGTTGTATCCTGCTTTCCAGTTTTGGACCTCTGTTATAGGCAGAATGAATAAATTTTACAACTGAAAAATAAGAAAGATTTAAAGCAAGTATGCCAATTAGTTTGGAATTTCAAACCTACGAGGATTTGGGAAATCTGTCAGGTCTAATTGAAAACAGGTAAGTTTAATAGCCAAATTTAATAGTCTTTAAATACAATAGGGCAAATGGAACTGGTACTTATTAACATTTTAACCACAGAGACAGCTGAAGAAGTAACTTCTCAGTATTTATGGTTTAATGACTCAGGATTCTTTTTTTGTTTTTGTTTTTTTTTTAAATGTAATTTGTTGTCCAGTTAGCTAACATACAGTGTGCTCTTGGCTTCGGGAGCAGATTCCCATGATTCATTGCTTACATACAACACCCAGTGCTTGTCCCAAGTGCCCTCCTCAATGCCCATCACCCATTTCCCCCCATCAACCCTCAGTTTGTTCTCCATTTAAGAGTCTCTTATGGTCTGCCTCCCTCCCCCTCCCCCATGGTCCTCTGTTAAGTTTCTCTTGATCCACACATGAGTGAAAACATATGGTATCTGTCTTTCTCTGACTTGTTTCACTTAGCATAATACCCTTCAGTTCCATCAACGTTGCTACAAATGGCAAGATTTCATTCTTTCTCATTGCCAAGTATTATTCCGTTGTATATATAAATCATATCATCTTTATCCATCAGTGGATGGACGTTTGGGCTCTTTCCATATTTTGGCTATTGTCAATAGCTTTGCTATAAACATTGGGGTACATGTGCCTTTGTGAATCAGCACTCCTGTATCCTTTAGATAAATTCCTAGGAGTACTATTCCTGGGTCATAGGGTAATTCTATTTTTTTAATTTTTTTTAAAATTTTACATTTATTTTTGAGAGACAGCGTGAACAGGGGAGGGGCAGAGAGAGAAACAGACACAGAATCTGAAGCAGGCTCCAGGCTTTGAGCTAGGGGTTAGCACAGAGCTCGACACGAGGCTCAAAACCATGAACTGTGAGATCATGACCTGAGCCGAAGTCAGACGCTCAACCAACTGAGCCACCCAGGTGCCCCTTGGGTAATTCTATTTTTAATTTTTTGAGGAACCTCCACCCTGTTTTCCAGAGCAGCTGCACCAGTTTGCATTCCCACCAATAGTGCAAGAGGGTTTCCATCTCTCCACATCCTTGTCAACATCTTTTGTTTCTTGAGTTGTTAATGTTAGCCACTCTGACTGGTGTGAGGTGGTATCTCGGTGTGGTTTTGATTTGTATTTCCTTGATGAGTGATGGTGAGCATCTTTTCCTGTTTTTGCTGGCCATCTGGATGTCTTTGGAAAAGTGTCAGTTCATGGTTTTTGCCTATTTTTGTACCGGATTGTTTTTCAGGTATTAAGTTTTTTTATATATTTTGGATACTAACCCTTTATCCGATATTCCATTCTGTCAGTTGCCTTTTAGTTTTGTTGATTGTTTCCTTTTCAGTGCAGAAGCTTTTTATCTTGATGAGGTCCCAGTAGTTCATCTTTGCTTTTAATTCCCTTGCCTTTGGAGACGTGTCGAGCAAGAAATTGCTGCAGCTGAGGTCAAAGAGGTTGTTGCCTGTTTTCTCATAGGGTTTTGATGGTTTCTTGTCTCACATTTAGGTCTTTCATTCATTTTTAGTTTATTTTTGTGTATGGTGTAAGAGAGTGGTCCAGTTTCATTCTTCTGTATGTTGTTGTCTAGTTGCTCTACTTGCTGAAGAGACTCTTTTTTCTGTTGGATATTCTTTCCTTCTTTGTCAAAGATGAGTTGGCCATACATTTGTGGGTCCAATTCTGGGTTCATTATTCTAGTTCATGGTTCTATATGTCTGTTTTTGTGCCAGTACCATACTGTCTTGATGATCACAGCCTTGTAGCATAGGCTAAAGTCTGGGATTGTGATGCCTCCTGCTTTGGTTTTCTTTTTCAAAATTACTTTGGCTATTTGGGGTCTTTTGTGGTTTCATACAAATTTTAGAATTGTTCTAGCTTTGAGAAGACTGCTGGTGCAATTTTGATTGGGATTGCATTGAATGTGTAGAGTGCTTTGGTTAGAATTGACATTTTAACAATATTCTTCCAATCCATTAGCATATTTTTCCATTTTTTGGTGTCGTCTTCAGTTTCTTTCATAAGTTTTCTATAGTTCTCAGAATACAGATCTTTTATATCTTTGATTAGGTTTATTTCTAGGTATTTTATGGTTCTTGGTGCAATTGTAAATGGGATCGTTCTTGATTTCTCTTTCTGTTGCTTCATTATTGGTATATAGAAATGCAACCAATTTTATACATTGATACAATCCTGTACATCGATTTCATATCCTGCGACTTTGCTGAATTTACGTATCAGTTCTAGCAGCTTTTTGGTGGAGTCTTTCATGTTTTCCATGTAGAGTATCATGTAATGACTCAGGGTTCTGAGCAAAGCTGATTTATAGTTATCTTGTAAGGAAATCAATTTATTGAAAAGTCCTTTATTGTACTTGGAATTAATATGTGAAGTTAAATTCAGGAAACCGTCTACAACTCATCTATGGTTTTGAATGTTTATTGGTTGCTCTGCCATCCCACATTGTCTTCCCAGTCATTGGCTTTTGCCGGAAGCAGTATTGGTTCCTTGGATTCTGTTCCTGGCAGGCGGGATGAGGAGAAGGTGCATAGTGATAGAAATGGGATGGGGAGAGTGTGATGTGATGCTGGCATTCGTGTTCCTCTTCTTTACATTGTACATTTAAAAAACTAATTTAACTAGTTTTTCTTGTAAGAATAGGTACTTTGATGAAACACAGTGCTTTTATACATTGTAGAGCTTGGTGATATTTGTAGAATTGAACCCTGTGGATTAAAGCACCTTTACCCATTAGTGTGAAATACTTTAATCACATAATCTGATTCATATTTAGTTGGTCTGAAGGGAATGGAAGTTTAGAGGTCAGACCAAGAAAAAAAGTGGACCTTAGGTATATTGAAGGCAAGGTGGAGGGTCTTTGGGTATAAAGGTGTGAGAGGAGGCTAGGTAAGGTAGAGAGTTTTGAAAAGGAAGATAAAATGGGAAGTACCCTTTTGTCTACTGTATAGTTTTTCAAAGTTTTTCTAAATTTACCATAACTCATAGAAACAAAGAGTACAGAGAATATTGTTTTTTTTACCAAAGGACTGCTTTAGTAGTTTGAAGACTTGATTTTCTACCTTTTAGCTCAGTCTTCTCAGATCCGACTAGTCTACTATCTCTTCATCCAATCCCTCCTCTCTCTAGTATAGGGAGTGAAACAGGCACTATATAATGTATTATGTTTGTGACATGTTGCTGTTTGATAGTTTTAAAAACATTCTGAAGAATCTGTTGTATATTTGTGGAGATTATGTTTGTTGAAGAGGGAAACATTTTCGCCTTCCTGTGTTTCTACCATGAATTGTAAACTAGAAAGTTCTCTTTTGGAAGTAGCTTTCCCCTTATGTCTACCTCCTGAGATGTCTTCCCAAGAAAGCATTAGGTGAAGCTAGGAGAAGGGAGTGAGTATGTTCTTGCTCAGTGCCTTTTGGTTCTGATTTTGGAGCTCCCAATTCTTAGGATATACATTCTCTGCTTGTGTGTATGGTCGATTTATCTGAGCAGGCTGGGTCCTAGGAGGGAAAAGGAAATGGAAAGCTACAGATCTAAGTAAGTTTAATTTATGTTTGAAGTAATTGGAAGCTTTTTTGGCCACTGGTTTTAGCTGTATTTTTATCTTTGTCTGACTCCTGTATTTTGTTTCTTTGTTATGAACCCACAGTAAGCCGGGGTGGGGAAGAGGTAGTTATAAGTGTTCATTAAGGGAGGAAGAACTATTTAATATTTTTTTCTCCTTTTGGATAGAATGTTTATTAGGGTTCAAGTTAACATTGCATTTCTTCTACTATGGCTTGCTCTGGTTTACTTTGGCAGCCTTGAAACACACCTTGCTAAGCAGGAGATGGAAGGCAAGCAGTCAATTCAGAGATCCTCCCTGAGAGAGGATTAAGAGGTTAATAAATACTAGTGGTAGGTGATGGGAATACAGTGAGCTGAGTACTTGAAATAGTCCAAACATGAACATTAAACGAATATTTTATGTAGAATATGTGATCTCATGTCACAGTAGATTGCTAAAGATCAGTAAGATGTTAAAAGATATCTTTGCCATTCAAAACATCTTTCATTGCCCTTAATTAATACTTTATATTTTCTGATTGAAAATGTAAAATATCTGGTATTTGGTTGAAATGAGTTATCAGTATTTTTGTCACAAATTGAAATTAACATTTAGTATTTGGCTGGGGATGAGAGTCTCATAGTGAATCACTGATTGAAGTACTTTATTAGAAACTATGAATAACATTTTTCTGAGGTCATTTTAATTGTAATCATACTTTTCTTCTTGTACTACCTTACTTGGGTTCATTTAGATCTGAATTTAAAGACAATTGTTAACTCTATGAGGTTACTTAACCTCTCTGAGCCTTTGTTTCTTCACATGAAAAGTGGAGATAGAACACAATTATCATGAGTTTAAGAATGAAATAAAATTATGTAAAAATGCTATGTAAATAGTAAAGTATTACTCGTTAGTACTTTTTTCCCTGTGTTTATGCTTTGAAAATAGCACATATCCATCAGGTATTTACGTTTAGCTATCTTGTTTGGAGGGAAACAAGTTCAAATGGCTGTTTACAGCTTCGCTATATGGCTCTTTCACTTGAAATTACAAAGGTTTTTTTTTTTTTTAAATTCTAGTCAACATTGAACAGTAGGAAGCTCTTTTTCTTGCTTTTCTTGTAGGCATGCATTGACTGATTATCTGAAATTCTATGTAATTTGAATGCCAAATGGAATAGTAGAGAGTAGCATATAGTAGAGAGAGATGGTTTGGCCTTTTAAAAATCATCTATTTGGAATGTCTGGGTGGCTTAGTCAGTTAAGCATCTGTCTCTTGATTTCGACTCAGGTCATGATCTCAGGGTCAATAGATCTAGCCCCACATGTGGCTCCGTGCTGGGTGTGGAGCCTGCTTAAGATCCTCTCTCTCTCTCTCTCTCTCCCTCTCTCTCTCTCTCTGCCTGTCTCCTGCTTGTTCTTTCTCTCTCTCTCTCTCTCAAAATAAATATATAAATAAAAATAATCTATTGGGAAATTGTTA
Organism: Cryptoprocta ferox; assembly: GCA_028646485.1. Taxonomy (NCBI): domain Eukaryota; kingdom Metazoa; phylum Chordata; class Mammalia; order Carnivora; family Eupleridae; genus Cryptoprocta; species Cryptoprocta ferox. The sequence continues at coordinate 42,618,693 of CM053575.1, forward strand.
TCTACTTCTAAAAAATAAAATCACTTTTATCAATTTGGATTGTTTCCCTTTTGTTTCTTTGATGGTCATTGCTATAGCAGGTGAGTAGAAAATTGTCCTATGTTTTCTATTTGTAGATTACATTAAATCTCACCTTAAAAGTAAGTTTTAAAGTTCAGATACCTCAGAATATGAATCTAAGATCTCAGGTACAAAATTGTGCAACTAAGTATTTTGATAATTTTCTTCTTGGATGATCATACAAATAGTGCTGAATTATTTTAAAGTCAATTATTTAATTCAGGGCAGTGTGCTTTATACAATGCAGGATTGAATTTGATTTTTCTCACATCTGGAGGGCAAACAACACAATCTGCTCAGTTCTTTTGGTTCCTTATTTGTTAATTTAGACTTTTTTTTGAAGAAGTTCCTGTAAGATGGTAACAGGGGCACTGTTGTTTCCTTCTTATTGAGTAGTCCGAATTGTCTGAGTTTCTCTTTTAAAAGTGAATGCTGAGATATTAGAAAGTGGTGGAATGAGAAAGCCATAATGCTGGAAGTACTTTAAATCAGTAATACTCTAATTTTTGGAAGAATAAACTGAAGTACAGAATAAATCCTCTTATTGATTTTGATAGAAGTTATAGGCTGGTAGTGGGAAAGCCGAGACTAGAATACAGATCTGCTAGTCTTCTGATTCTGAGTGGTTTATTTCAGTTATCTCCTTAGTGGGTTGCATGTACTTCTGGAAGTGTATGGAAAACTTGTTTGTTGTGCTATTTGAAAGAAAAATAGAACTTCCATTTAATATACTTTACTCAGTCCCTTTTTTATTTCCATTTTGTGTTTATGCGTATAATACTGGGAGGCAGTATATGTGCGTTATTTATATATATGTGTGTACATATGTTGCTGTTAAATTAGTTGAACTCAACATTAAGAAAGGGTAAAAGTCATTTTAGAAGAGAAGTGGTGTGACATCTTTAATTGCTTTCATTTGTCATTCATCAGTGAATATTATTTAACAGTGGTCTTGAACAGTTGTTGGTTTTGAAATTGTTTTACAATGAGTACTTTGAAAAATTACTTATAAAAGTATTTTTTTGAAGTAATTTATTTTCGACCAAAAAAGTATAATGCAGTGCATGCAATTTGGGACATTTAGCAAAGAGCAAGGAAAAAAATGACACTGAAATCCTATGACATGACCCAAAGATAATTGCTTCCAGAGTCTGTCTGTCTGCCTGCCCCCCCCCACACATTTATTCTGTATGTAATGACTCAAAATTTTTAAGAAATTAAAAGAAAATTTGAATAATATAACATATGTAATTAGATTTAAAAATTAACATTTCTTCCCTCCTCTTTTCCCTCCCCTTCCTCTTATCATCATAAATGCTTTGATAAACAATATTTGTTAGGATAAGATTTTAAAAGGCTTCTTGTGTGAAAGTGTATGATACCCTACAAGTTTTACAATGTATATTCCCACAAGCTTGAGTAGCCATCACTGTTTGTCATTAAAACATACTAACCAGCAAACCTTCGACAATTTGATGGGTCAAACATCTCAGATTTAACTTGGGTTTCTTATATTACCAGTGATGTTGAATATTCTTCTTTTCCCCTTTTTGGGCACTTGTATTCTTTTTGTAAATTGCTAGTTCATGAACTTGGCCCATTTTTCCATCATAGTGTTTAGGTGCTTTAATATGGATATGTAAATATTCTGTGTTTATTTAAGATTTTTAATTTTTTATTTTGTATGTAAAATCTTTCATAGTTTTTCATTTATATTTATTTGAATTCTATGTAGTCTAACCTAATCCTTCTTGAAGCCTGTGTGCAGTCCTATTCTGATCCCTGATGAAATTTTTACTAGTTTTTGTTGAGAATGTTAGTTTAAATTGGCTGGCAGCACATTCCTGTTTCTCATACTAGCAGTCTTTGGCTTGATGGTTTTTTTTGTTTTTGTTTTTGAGGTTTAGAAAGGTTTAGAAATCCCTTCTTATTCTAAGTCAGATAATTATTCACTTATATTTTCTCCTTGATTTTTTTATAATTTTATGTTGTACTTTGAAATTTTTAATGTGGAATTTAGAAAGGATCTTCTGCTCAAATAGGTAAGCAGTTAATTTTTTTTAGAACCTGTCTAACCTTGAATCTGTCTGTAATCCAGTTATCTATCTCTTAGTGATTTGAAATGCTACCACTAGCATTTTTTATTTTCTGGGTATAGCATTTGGTTGTATATTAAATTTGAGAGAGTATATAGTATGTTGGAAAAATTGAATTTGGCTACAGAGGTATGTATCTGTGTCTTAGCTTATTTATTAGCTATATGACATTAGGCAAAGAACGTCCCTTTAAGCCTAAGCTAGTTTCTCAATTTTTTAAAAAGGTATCATCTTTATATAGTAGAAGATACCTCTTATGTCTTATAGAATTGATATGTGGATTAGCATAGATAATATATATGAAAATCCAACCTATTATCCAAGGTTTCCTGAATTAGATGCATCTAGCCCCTGAACCTCCATCCTACTTGAAAAGTCTCATTAAATATTTTGCTGTACCTCACTTAGTGCTGAAACATATTTAACCTACCACTAGTCTGGTAAACTTCCTAAACGAGGATGGCTCCACCTTTTTCTTCAAGAACCCATTTTGATATGTCTTAGTCATTGCTTACTATTCTAGATGGAGGTATTTAATAGAGGAGTTGAATGAATTTGAGTGACATGGCAGTCCTTTTCATTGCTACTAAATCTGCACTTAACGTTTATAATGTACATGTTTATTTAAACAAAACCGGAGTAACATTAAATGTTGCAATTTAGAACATGCTAATGGTAGGCCTTTTATTTATTTAGAGTACATAAATTAACACATGGTTCAAATATCAAAACTAAAAAAAAAAAATACTCAAAAGCCTTGCTTACATATGTATTGCTGTCACCCCATTCCTATCTGCCCCTGTAGGTAACCATGTCTATTAGTGTCTTGTTTATCCTTCTAGAGTTCTTTTTGCAAAAATAAATACATGTATTTTTGTATTTATGTATAGATATATGTGTATATTTAATTTGTTCACAAAAGGTAGCAAACTGTGTACTATTCTTCACTTGTTTTTTTCCCTTCATTTAATAATATGTCTTGGCTATATAGTCCATAATTCTACATAGGGATCTCCTTATTTTTGTAGATGCACCACAGTTTATTGATTTAGCCTCTTTTGATGTAGATTCAGATTGTTTTCAGTCTTGTGCCATTACAAATAATGCCACAGTGAATATATTTTGAATATTTTGTTTTGTATTTGTGGAGTTGTATCTTCAGGCTGGAGTCTTACAAGTGGGACTGGTAAGCATTTGTATAATTTAGATATTGCAAAATTCCTCTCCAGGGGAGTTATAGTGTTTGTTTTTCATTATCAGTGTATGAGAATGTAGAGAATATCTGTTTCTCTTCAGTCTTACCAACAGAGTATATGGTCAAAATTGAAGATATTATTTTGCATTTCTCTTATGAGTTAGGTTGAACATACTTTCATAGATTGAGGCCATTTACCTTTATTTTTCTCATAATTTCCCATGTCTTTTGCGCACACTCTTTTTTGTGGTGGGGAGCTGTGGGGTTTTTTTTTCCTCTGTTTTTAAAGTTTTTTTAATATAGTAAAAAGTATTTTTTAAGTTTTGTTATTTCTGCTGCTTTTTGTAGTGCAATGGTGTTTATTTTTATGTAGTCAAATAAGAAAGGCTGTACCTTTTTCCAGGTTATAAAGGAAATCACTGATTTTCTAGTATTTGTATGATTTCAGTTTTTATAATAGCTGATCCATTTGGAGTTTATCCTAGTATTTGTGAGATATGGGTTTAATTTTATGTCTTCCTAAATGTTATTTATCCGTTTGTCCCAATACCACCTATGTGTGTTTTCCTCAAGTGATTTGAGAAACCACTTCTTTATCATTTATAAAATTTCATTATGTTTTAGGGATCTATTTCTGGACCTTTTATTCTGTTCTGTTGGTTTGTCTATTCATATACCAGTATCACAGACTTAGTTTTTGAAGTAAGCCTTAATGATCTCTGAATATAAGAAAATAATTTTTATATTATTTATTAAAAAACGTTTTCTAACGTTTATTTATTTTTGAGAGAGGAAGAGAGCACAAGATGAGGGGGGGTGCGGGGGGTGACTGAGAATCCGAAGCAGCTCTACTGTCAGCATGGAGCCTGATATGGGGCTTGAACTAACAAACCACAAGATCATAACTTAAGCCGAAGTCAGGTACTTAATCGACTGAGCCACCCAGGCGCCCTGAAAACAATTTTTATTTTATTAAAGGGTAACACTACCTGTAATATTAAAACTCAGATATATATATATATATAGTGTGTGTGTGTGTTCAAGTATTTTGTCTCAAGGCAAATTTTAGATTCCTTAAAATGAAGCATTTAGAGGAAAAAACTCTTGGTGGGGGAGGCTCTGATATTCTGCCTCTGACTGTGCTGGCATATATGGTAGTTACTAGCCACATATCGCTATTTAAATTTAGATTAATTAAAATGGAAAATTAAAAATTTCCTTAGTTGTAGTACATTCTAAGTGCTTAATAGCCACATATGGCTAGTTGCTACTTTTTGGACAGTGTAGACATAAGCTGTTTTCATTATAACACGAAGTGCTGTTGGGTAGCACAACAGTCTAAAACTTGAATATACTTAGGGCTTTTTCTGGCCTATTGAGTTGATGGCAGATAAGCAAAAATCTGAAAGGAATAGAAGGTAATGGGAATAATGAACAGGGCAAAATGGAACAGTATGATAAAGATATGAAGGAAATATATGACTTATTTAAAAAGTCTCAGGGGAAAAAACATTGTTTAAAAGTCTCTTTAAAGGGTCATGGAGGAAAAAAGAAAACTTAAATTTAAGAGTCTTTGTTTAAAGGGTGCTTATTCGTAGGAATTGAATATAATCTCCTTTGATTTAGGCTCTTCATCAGCTTATTGGAGATTTGCCTCTATTAAATTTTATGTCAAGATGATTTGCCTCAGTTAAGATGTTTCCAGTTTTGAAGGCAATACTATTTGGTCACACAAAAAAAGGAAAAATAGGGACATATACACAGAAAACAAAACTTAAAAATTTTTTTAGAATATCAAAAAAATCCTAGGTCTTTCAGTGAGTTTTAGGAATTTAGCACTATAAACAGCATCTAGTTCTTTACAAATGCTATCCATGTAATACAGGTACTTAGAAAATGCTTAAGATATGGAAAGATTTTCAAACATTCATTGATCTGGTTAAGATCAGATAAAACAAATGAAACATTTCTTGAAGTGTTAATGCCTTGAATAAGCAGTCAGCAGAATTTGAATAGAAATTCTATAAAAGCTGTAAAATCAATTACCTCAAAGATTTTATCTCCAGTAGCCTCTGGAAGATCAGGGGCTGAATGTGAGTTGGTTTTGGAAGTCTTACATTTTAGTGTATTAAATAAGGAGGCAAAGAACCTTACTTTTAATGGAAATTCCATGCAATTTTATTAAATCTGTGAGTATCTCTAGCAGTTAGCAAAATGCCTGAAGAGGTGTTAAGTACCTAATGAATACATTTTGAATGAAAGCATTAATCATTTAAATTTGATATCATGGAACTAGTTACACAAAATTTAGTCAGACATAATCTAGTATAAAAATAACCTGAATAAACTTCTCAGCTTTATTTACTTGCCTTACTTTAATTGCAGCCACTCAGAGCAGGGTAAGCCTTGACCATTGATTGAAAGGGCTTCCTTCTGTGAAACTGACAGGCAGCTTTGAGGAATATTTTGGGGAAACTTAAGGGTCATTTGATAATATTGTTAAAAATGTTTTCAGGGCTATATCTTATACTTTCCCTCCTTTAACCCACTTTCTTAGTATATATTTCCTGAGAGCAAGTGTTGGCATTAGAAATTGAATTATTATAATATTTGCTCATTTGAGGATAGGATTCACATGATTGGTGCTCCTTACCATAACTAAAACATGGGTATAATTATATGATACTGTTCTTTTTTAAGACAAGCAACTAAGTTAAAGACTGTCCAAAAATCTTCATAATTTGTATTTCCCCTTTACTAGTGGATTGTATTAAGTGAATTGCCTTTCAGTTTCTTTCGTCTTAACATTAAAACATTTTATAAAAGCTTATATACAAGTTGTACTAAGCTCTGGGAACACACATAATCATACTTTGTTCTTGTCCTCGGGGTTTTTACAGTTTAATGGAAGACGCATGGCAGAAACATTCTCCCAATGCATAATGATGGGGCTCTAGGACATGCTACCCCAAAATGTGGTACCTTGGCATATCGAATACTTTAGGATGAAGGAATGTGAGAAATGGCATGTATAGGATGGACTTTCTGACCTGTCCCTTAAGCAAGTCGAAAAACCCTCATGAGAGTTATCTTCGTTTACCCAGAGGAAAGGATTATCCTTATATCTGAAGATGAAGGGATACAGAGAGGAATCTGAGGAACAGGCAGTTTGCTATACTTAGCTCATACTCTTTGTCCTGTTAGATCTTCCAACAACTTTCCACTCTTCATCACATAAGAACTAAATAAGAACACTCAGTTTTAATTAATTTCTTCAGGTCTTCATTTCTTTATGAAGGCTCCTGTGTCATGTAAAACTTATATTAAGTAAATCTATATGCTTTTCTTCTGTTAATGTCTTTTGTTACAGAGGTTTCAGTTGAGAACTCACAAGGGTAAAGGAAAAAGATATTTTTCCTCTTCTACAATATGTATTGACCATATTTAAGCAGTCAGAAACAAAGAAAACCTGCACTTAAGCAAGTAAAATTAAACAGGGAAGATAATTTCTGTAACAGAGCCAGTTCCAAATACTTTATTGTAGATAATGCAATATTATCATTATGGAAACAGCATGTGTATAAGGAATAGTGAGAAGTCTCTCAATCCAGCCTTTCTGCAGAGGCAACTAGTCATAAGTTTTATGTGATATTTATAATGATTTTAAAAACATACGCATGCATGGGTGTTTGCCTATATATTTTATTTATTTTTTAAGTAAGCCCTATGGCCAACAAGGGCCTTGAACTCACAACCCTAAGATCAAGAGTCATATGCTCTACTGACCGAGCCAGCTAGGCACATTGTGTTTGGTTTATATATATTTTTTTATTTTTTTAAAGTTTATTTTAATTTATTTTGAAAGAGAGAGCAAGTGGGGGAGGGGTAGAAGGAGACAGAATCCCAAGCAGGCTCCGTGCTGTCAGCACAGAGCCTGGTGTGGGTCTGGAACTCACAAACTGTGAGATCATGACTTGAGCTGAAGTCAAGAGGCAGGTGCTTAACCAACTGAGCCACTCAGGTGCCCCTGCGTATAAATTTTTAAAAAATACTGGTGTACATGATGCACATCTGTATCTTGCTTTTTAGTATAACATATCTTGGAATGTTTTCCTAATTAGTATACATATTATCTATCTCATTTTTACTGATTGCATGATATTGTGCAGATTTTTAACCGGTTTGTTTTTGATGAACATTTAGATCTGTGAAGTCAAGGAGAGAAAATAGATGTATGCTTTTTGGGTGTATGTGTATGTTAGTATAGTGGTATGTATAATTAGAACGAAGGGCTGAGCAGAATCTTAAACTTTTAGTGTAATACGTAGACAGATGTATTGGATAATATGGCAGACAGACTCTAAGGTAGTTCCTATGATCCCTGCTTGCTGGTGTTCATGCCCTTGAGCGTGAGCAGAATTTGTGATTTCCTTTTAACCAGAAGAATATGTTAAAGGTAATGAGATATTCCCTAATTATAAAACTCCATTTTGCCAGCATGTTTGCTCTCTCTCCATCATTAGTTTTAAATCCTACTACTGTGAGGAAATGAACTGGGAAATGAACTATTACAGTCGCGGTAAGCTTGGAAGTGGATCCTTCTCTAGTTGAGCCTCCAAATGAGGATCTAGTCATGGTTGATACCTTCATTGTATCCTTACAGAGGACCCAGCTAAAATCTGCCAGATTCCTAACCAACAGAAACTGAGAAAATAATATGTGTGTTGTTGGAAGCCATTGGGTTTGTGGTAATTTGTTATGTAGCAGGGAGGCTTTTATCTCCAAAAGGGAGAAGAGTTTAAAAATTTTAAGCTTCTTGGATGCAGCAAGAATACTATGATAAATATAACTGAAGGAGTTTTAGAAACGAGGATGATGGGTTTGTTCTTCCATGCATTAAAATTTACGTTTAAGCTAACAGTGAAATAATTGTTCTCATCTAAGTACTACAGGAATGACATAAGGTTTTGATTTAGATCCTAAAACTGTTATCAGCAGTTTTGTCCAAAGTACCTGGTTCTTTGATGACCCTGAAAAGTCTAAGGTATTTGTGATGTTAAGTAGAACAGGGAGGGTCAGTTCCCTGGAGAAATTAAGAAAATTGAAAGTGAATGGAAAGCCTATCCCTAATCATTCATCCCCGGCTCCGGCTCCTGTGTTGTGCTTATTTTGGTGTTTTTTTTTTTTTTTTTTTGAACCAGGACATGGATGATACCATTTTTACCTTTTTATTCCAACCATCTGGCACATTATAGGTGCTCGGTAATTGTTGAGCAGCTACCTAGGAATTCTCATTGTTTTTTGTAATCTCAAAAGGCAAATAGAAAGTCATGAATGAGCTAATGAAATATTATACAAAATTTGCATTCAGTAGTCTACTAGAGAAAGTCAGCCATGTGCCCAGCACTGTGTTATTGTATAAGGTTTCCTGACTCATCTATTTTTTTTAAGTTTATTTATTTTTTGAGAGAGAGAGAGAGCACACGCTTGAGCAGGGGAGGGGTAGAGAGAGAGGGAGAGAGAGAATGCTAAGCAGTTTCCTTGCTGTCTGCGCAGAACCTGACTCAGGGTTCAAACTCACGAACTGTGAGATCATGACGTGAGCCAGAATCAAGAGTTGGAGGCTTAACTGACTGATCCACCTAGGCCCTCCCTGACTCATCTATTTTTTTTATAACAATTTGATTGGCAATTATAGGTAATAGATAAAATAATGGTAATGAGAATTATGTTATTTTTTCACATTTAAGGAAATTGAGGACTTGGAAGTAAAGAAACTTCTACAAAGTCATACAGCTAGTTGTATCTGATTCCAAAATCTTTTTGCCTTAGTCACTTACTAAGTAGAAAGGTTCCCACCAGTTTTCATGATCAAAAGTTATGTGTGTCATTATGGCAGTGAGCAGTGGGAAGATAGCTATTAAGTATCCTTGTGATGGTAATGGGGGCAATATTTAGGTTTTTTGATTAAAAATTGTTTTAAGTATGTCGTGCTGATATGTTTGATTATAAATATTAAACATCTCTGCTAATTTTTTCATTTTCTTTTTGAATTTCTTTGTAAATTTATATCCAATAAAATTCTCTTTTTGGTGTACAGGTCTTATGAATTTTGACAAAGGCATACAGTTCCATAACTGCCACCACCTCAATCCAGATATAGAAAGTTTCATCATCCCCCCTGCCCCCCCAATTGTGCTGTCCCTGTGTAGTTACCCAAGCCCTAGTCCCTGGCTCTTCTGTTCTGTATCCCCATCTTTCCAAGAATGTTATATAGAAATGGAATCGTCTGGTATGGAACCTCTGAGTCTGGCTTCTTTAGCTTACCATAACGCTTTTGAGATTCCATTTTGTTGAGTGTCTCAGTAGTAACTCCAGTTACTTATATGTTGTATCGGGAGATGCTTTCCCACCTGTATTTACAGATACTTTCATTCTTTTTTGGTCTGTCTTTCTCTGTATTCTATGGATTGGATAATTTCTACTGATCTGTTTTCAAGTTCCCTTATTTTTTTTTCTCTCATCTTGTCTGCAGTTCTGCCCAGTGTAATGAAATTTTTATTTTAGGTACTGTTCTTTTCAGCTGCAGCTGAATTTTTCATTTTTTGATAATTTTCATTTCTCTGTTGAGAATCCCTTTCTGCCATTCATCAAGACCACCTTTTTGTAGTTCTTTGAATATATTCCTTTAATTGTTTTAAATATGTGGTTTGAAGTCATTCGCTAAATCCTGTATCTGGGCCTACTTGGAGTCACTTTCTATTGATTGCTGTTTTACTTTTTTATTTATTTGCATCTCATAATTTTTGGCAGAAACCAGGGCATTGATTGTAATGTTCTTATGAGCATAGTTTTTTTGTTTTGTTTTGTTCTAGTAGACTGTTAATTTGCCTGGACTCAATCTGCAAACATTCTTTCCCAAGCAGTGTATACCAGCTGATATCTGTGCTTAGTTCTTACTTCTTCCAGCTACTTGGTTTTTAGTTTGGTCTCCTGGGGAGTGAGTGGAGGAAAGGTCTCCCCTACGTATGTAATTTGGTGGTCAGCCAAAAATTTGGGCCTAGATTACATTCGGATTTTGGAGCTCACCTTCCCTGTGGTTCCTCTACTTCTGGTTATTCCCTCTTAAATTTCTAGCTTCTCTGCCTCTGGTGGTTTCTGCCCTCTGACACTCTAAGCCAATAAGGGCTTTAACTGTCTGCTGCTTGGGCTGTGTATGGTTGGGGAGCGTACTCAGTTTTAAAAGCGTCAAAGTCCTAGATCTAATGCCGTGCAGCTTTCAAGGGTAAATTCATCTACCTGGGAGTCTCTCCTCCATGCATGTGTAATATAGCTGAGCGGACTTTATCTTTAGATTTTGGGGTCACACCTCTGTGTGGTTCTTTCACTTCCAGTATGTCTGACTTAAGTTTCCAGCTGCACTTGCTCTGAACTGTTTTCTCTATTACTTTGAACTGTATGGTGGGCTGGTTTCCTTCACTATGTTTATAGGGGATGGGAAGGGCACTCAGCGTAAGAACTTCAATCTGAACTCAAAATTCTGTTCCCTTTCAGAATATGCTCTTCTTTCACTCCTTTATGCTTTGGGACATTTGCCAGTGCTTTTAAACAGTAGTTAAAAAAATATTTTATCCAGATTTACAGGGCGCCTGGGTAGCTCAATCAGTTAGGTGTCAGAATTCGGCTCAGGTCATGATCTCACGGTTTGTGGGTTTGAGCCCTGCGTTGGGATCTGTGCTGACGGCTCAGAGCCTGGAGCCTGCTTTGGATTCTGTGTCTCCCTCTCTCTCTGCTTCTCCCCTGCTCGCACTCTGTCTTTGTCTTTCTCTTTCAAAAATAAACGTTAAAAAAACATATTTTATCCAGGCTTAAATCATTGTTATCTGTAGCAGGCTTACATGATTGCTTAACTTGTCTGCCTTTACAGGTTTCTTTTCACCCCTCTGGTTTACTTTTCTTTTAAAAGTTGCTTCTAGGGGCACCTGGATGGCTCAGTCAGTTAAGCGTTGACTCTCAAGCTCAGCTCAGGTCGTGATCTCAGGGTTCTGGAGATTGAGCCCCATGTTGGGCTCTGCGCTGTTAATGTGGAGTCTGCTTGGGAATTCTCTCTCTCCCTCTCTTTTTCCCTCCCCCTCTCAAAATAAACTTAAAAAAAGTTGCTCCCACCTGCTTTTTATTATTTTTTTAAGGTTTATTTATTTATTTTTAGAGAGAGGGGGAGAGAAAGAATCCCAGTAGGCTCCACACTGTCAGTGCAGAGCCCAGTAGGGGGCTCGAACTCACAAAGCATCAGACTGTGACCTAAGCCGAAATCAAGAGTCTGAGGCTTAACAAATTGAGCCACCCAGGCTCCCCCCCCTCCCCCCCCCCGACCTGTTCTTTTTCTTTCATAATTATCTGTAGCAGTATTCAGTCTCTCCAGCCTCTCCAGTTACTGATGTAGTTAAAATATCCTCTGGATAGTTGGCTTTCTCTGCAGCTGAAGGCAGTCTTGTCTTGGCTCCTCGGGCTTGTATCACTGTGTGATTTTGTTCTTTTCATTGTTTTTCCTCTTACTTATCTGGTCTTTCTCTCCAGTAACCACCACACTTGAATTACTTTGTTTGCAAAGTTTGAGAGATAAAAACAATTTTCTGTTAATAGGAAAGTTCTCATATTATGACACTATTTAGAGTGAGATTTCAGTAGGATGAACAAAGTCACAAGAAGGCTGAGGTTTAAAAAAAATTCTGCTGGCAATAGGGAGCAAATGTATGAATTTCTGTATACCTAGCTTGGTATGTTAGAAAGAACATGGGCTTGGGGCACCTGGGTGGCCCAGTTGATTAACATGGACTCTTAATTTCAGCTCAGGTCATGATCTCACGGTTGTTGAGTTTGAGCCTGAGTTGGGTTCTGTGCTGACAGGCACCTGCTTGGGATGCCCTCTCCCTCTCTGACCTGCCCTGCCTGTGCGTGTGTGCTCTCGCTCGCTCGGTCTCAAAAAAAAAACAAAAAACAAAAAACTTAAAAAAACAAACAAACATGGGCTTTCTGTTAGACTGGGATTCTAATCTTAGCTCTAAGATCTTTTCATCTATAAAACATTATAATATTAGCTTGTTTTGAGCTTTAAATAGGAGAAAATTAAAGTTTCTAGCCCATTGATACATAACATAGTGAGGACAGAATAAAGTCTCCATATATTATCCTTTTTTTAAAAAAACAAAAACAAAACCCTTCTGTGGATCATTGCCATTAATTAATACTACCTGGAAATAGTATCCCAAAGACCACTTATTTGTGTTATTGTAGTCTTGAAGATTCTGTTCTCCCTCTCCCCCTTTTTAAAATGGTACTGTATCCAAAGGAAGAGAAGTAATCGAATTGCCTTTTTCCTAGTTGACATGGCAGTCTCCTGAATGCATGTCTCTAGCCAATAGGCCCAGTTGTTCCTCCTTCTACAAATTATATCTAAATTATTTAGAATTTAGATTATTTCTGTCATGCCTAAAAATAGCAACGAACTGTGACATGTTTTCTAAGAACTTTGTTTCTAGTAGTCCAGTAATTATTTGTTTGATGATTACAAGATCCATACAATAGTGAACTTTAGTTTTCCATATATGAAGTATAAACTGAGGAGCCAAGAGTCCTATTTTAAAAAATCTTTTTATGGTAAGGAGTTTAGATCAGGAAATGGAGAGCCATTAAAAGTTTTTAGAAAGAATTTTGATTACAGGGCAGCAAGTATGGACTGAATGGTGATAAAGAGGTCAACCAGAAGCCTTACTGATAACATATTAAGGGTTCAAGTGAAGGCAGCTGCCTTATGAATGAAAAGGAAGAGAAGGAGTCAAAAGAAAATTTTGAAGTAGACTTGATGTTGGGAAATGAGAAGTCAAAGATGACTTCAGGGTTCTTGAGTTAGTGAATAGAGAGGACACTAGCTGATGTGGGAGGCCAAGATAGAGTCTGGCATTGTTGAATTTGGGGTGCTTATTGAAGAATTCAGATAGAGATAATGAAAACAGAGTGTGTGTAATATGTAAAACCTGGTGTTCTCAAGGATTTGGTCCTCATGTTTTTTTTTTTTTGTCTGCTGTCTCCCTGGATCCAGCAAATGAAGATGGAGTCCTAAAGAACACCCAAGCTTTAATGGAGATGAAGAGTTGGGGTAATAGTGCAAGAATGATGTAGGTAGGAGAGAGACACAGGAGTAAAGTGGTATATGGAGCCATCAACTGAGGCTTTTTTCCTTTATTAGGGTGAGTTTTGGAGCACAGGAATAATGCCCAATTTGATTTAGCATCTGACAAATCTTAGTGTATCATATGTGGTTTTCAGTAAGTTCTTGAATGAATGAATGAATGAAATAAAATATATAATGTGATGCAGAGATTGGTTAAAACAGAAGAGATTATTAGGCATTTCAAAATAGTGTATAATGTGTGTCATTTATCTTTTATCTATTTGTAGTCTTGTCTATAGCTTAGTGATGACATTTGAAAGTATTCCAGCACATGTAGGCAAACACAGGCATATTTTTTCCAGATATCTCAACTTGAATTTCCTTTGTTTTTAACATGTTTGTAGTCTTCACTGTTGGGACTAAGGATTGGGAAGAAGTCTTTCACATGGTGATACCCAAGTTTTGTTGACAAATGTAAATATGATTTTCCAGTTGACCTTTTTGATAGCTTTCATTGGAAATTCTTTACTTTCTTGTGTCTTGCTGTAAAATACATGCTTATTAATTTTAATAGGATTGATTAGTAAGACCTACTGGTATTTCCCTTCTGCTAGCTACATGCTACCCACTGTAAAATGTTGGAAAATGTAGATCTGAATTTGCCTTATGTATTCTTTGAGGTTCTATTTTTTAGTCACTTTCTCCCTCATTCTTCCCCCAGTGGACATCTTTGGGTATTCAGAGGGGTGTGTCCTATAGTTAAGAGTCAGGAGGAGATAAAATGCTCTTGTAAAGAAATGTTAATGCCTGAAATCGCTTATTGGAAGACCTATAAAGTAATGAAAAAATTCTAAATCTCATTCTACACAACCTACTAAGTCTCTCTACATCTTTATTTTTCCTTTTTGTTAGTTTTTTCTTGACACTCGTTTTACCTTTTGTGTGTTTCTTGCTCTGTGACCACTTTTTTTTCTGACATTTTGCTTTGTCTCTGATTTGTTTTTGCTTGTCTCTTCTGTACAGATAACTAGATATAATACAAATTGAAGTTTTAAAGAGTTCCTTTTTTAGTAAATACATTTTTATAATTAAAGACTGAAGTGAGATTAAATATTTTGGGTGTTACTTTTATTTCACTCCTTGATGTACCTACATGTTTACATGTTTATTGTATTAAAGTGTTCACTTATTGTAAGATTTCAGTTGTTTTTGGAAACAAAGTACTAATTAACTATGAAGAAAGAAATTATAAAATAGCAAAACAGTTTCTCTAAAGTAGAAAATTTTTTAACCTTTTATTTTTTATGGAAGTGTTTCTTTTTATGAGCTCTGAGATTCAAAAATTTCTTTTTGTTTTTTTAGTGTTTATTATTGATAGAGCACAAGCAGGGAAAGGGCAGAGAGAGAGGGAGACACAGAATCTGAAGCAGGCTCCAGGCTCTGAGCTGTCAGCACAGAGCCTGACGCGGGGCTAGAATCCAGGAACCGTGAGATCATGACCTGAGTTGAAGTCGGACCCTCAACCGACTGAGCCACCCAGGCAACCCTAGATTCAAGATGTTAGTAAATTTATCTTTGCAATTTTTTGTGAGATTGTACAAAAATACTATAGAAAAGCTATAGTATTTTCTCAAATCTGGATTCCTTTTAATGTTTATGCACAACTCCCCTCACTTCCCTCTATCAAATCCATCTTGGAAAAGTATATAGGAAGCATGCAGGAATGGGTGTCAGGAAACCTATGATCTGGTCCAAATTAGGTAACTTTGTTCTGATTGTCTACCTCATTTAGTTTTTCTTTTGCTGTTTGGAGTCTCAAAGTCAAATTTGACTTACTGTTTCCAAATAAAATACTCCAGCCTGAGCATTTTTCAAGATCAAGACTTCATTCCGTGTAATAAATTCTCATTGTTCTTTATAATCCTGCCATTTGCCAACATGTGACCTTTGGCAAAGTTACTAAACTACTGAGACTGTTTTCTATTATGTTTATGATTATAATGCCCACCTTGTAAGGTGGTGTGAATATTAAATTGGATAGTGAATATACTTTAAAATACTTAGCTTAGGTGTTCTGTAAAGCTACTATTAAGTTAGTTTTCTTACAATTTTATGACTGTACTAGAAAAAACAGTCACAAGTCTCATATGTGAAAAGGCATGAAGTGTATTAATCACATCAGTACTATATTTTTGTGGTAATTAAATGTAAGGAAACATCACGATGTTTACATACTTTAATTTTTGAGCCCATACTAAATTTCTATACAGGGGGTTTTAACTTGGTTAAAGAAATAACAGCTTTGTTACTTGGTTTTACTAGATGATTTGTTAAGCATCTTAAAACTTTTAGTAATTAAGATATGTTTTCCAGGTGAAATTTTGTCCAAAAGACTCATTCTGTGTGGAATTGCTTTGCCTTTTTTGGGTCTATATTAATGTTTGGAAACTTGAGGTACCCAGAGGGCAGATAAGTGTATTTGCTAAACATAAATAGCACACTGTTAAACTGTCGCATAGGTGTAAGCAGATTTAAAAGAAGAATCAGATGAAAAGTCCCTAAAAAGACTTCTGGTGTTCGTTTTAATCTCATATGTGGCAGTTTGTCTGATATTTTATAATCCTGTTCATCACTTTAAAAATCTGTCACAGTAGTATCAGAACGCATGTAAAATTGTTGACTATTTTACTCTGCGTGGACTAGATTTAAAGGTCAACACTACTCTTTCGTGTAGGTTATGGGTGCTACATATGCTTTCAGAGCAGTAGTGTGAGGAAGCTTGAAGTGGGATGGCAGGACGGCCTCATCCTTATGACAGTAACTCCAGCGATCCAGAGAATTGGGATCGGAAATTGCATAGTAGACCTCGTAAACTTTATAAACATTCAAGGTAGGTAGAACATATGTATTTCACATATCAAAGCTCTGGTAAAATTGACTTTTATAAAGAACCAAACTGCATTTGGTTGTGGCAAGTCCTGCAGGGGATGGGGGCTGGTTTACAAAAAATAATGTTTGTATTCCTCCTTAAACTTGTACGGAAATATTTCTTCCTTTTAATTTTCTTATATTTTTATTTGAATTTTTGTTTCTGTTTCTAAGTAATGTTAAATTTTCCTTAGTTGACCCTGTGAATAAATGCTATAATTAATTTAACTGTGAACCTGGACAAGATGGGTTGGTTCTTTGTTTTTAAAACTCTCTAATTGAGACTTGTTTTGTGTTCTAAGTATATTGCCTGTGTAGATTATATATAATAATTTACAGGCTATGTCATATTTTGTTGTCATCTCGATACTAATGGGTAAATCAGTTTTTCTGCAATGACTCTACTGGTTCATCTAAAGTTTGATGCATAAATGAAATTCATCTCAAAAATTTCAGCCCATAATATATATATTATATGTAAGCTTTCATTTTGTGCTTTGTGACTTAATGAGGAATACCTCATTTAGAACACTTTATCTACGGTGTTAATTGGCAGCTCTTAAACCACATATTGCAGGTATGTAAGCATGTTTTCCTATAGAGTATTGTGCTTTGTGAATATTTACTTAGGGAATATTACCAAGCATTTAACCTACTTGAATGTAAAATTCTAAAATCACAGATAACTGTTACTAGTTTTCTTAAAAATGCCATGATACTGAAATCCTTTTTGTAGTGTTTTTTTGTTTTGAAATCCTTTTTAGAATTTTAAAGAAATAATTCAGGTACTTTTAAACCATAAACTGTAGCTAGAAAATAGAAATTTGTACTCTTTTTAAAAGTCTCCTGACAAGATGTCTATCTTTATTGTGGACTTTTAAGGTGATGAGGTCTTGAGTGACAAAGTTGAGTTGACTTACTAATTTATAAGTGCACAGCAATGATATGTGTGCTTTTTGGTTTATTCATTTTTTGGGTGTGTATGTGTGTGCTTCAACTGGTGCTCTAGTACTTTTTCTCTATCTTGCTTACATGGATAATTTTGTCTGTGAGATTAAAGAGAAATTAGTTTTATCTCATTAAGTGTGGGCTATTTATATCTGCTATGTTGTGTACATTTTCCAGGTGAATTCTTTGTTTTCCTTCCTAGTTCATAATATTTTTTTGCTAACATACAGTACTGCATTGTATATGAAGTGGTGACAAGGTGAAAATAAGCTATCATTTGTTTTATAAAAGGTACATGCATACAATGAGGAGAATTTATAAAAACTAAGAGTACTTTTTTCATTCCCATTATTTTATTTCAATGGCAAATATCATAGCTCTTCTTGATATCTGTAGCATCGGTAACTTTTTGGTGCTCTTTTCAGGTAGACTGCAGTAATACTGGTTGTTTATGTAAAAAATATTAAGGAGAAATAGAAAATAAATACCAATACATTATTTGTTTTAAATGGAAAGACCATGAACTTCTTTGAGCTTATTTTACCCACATTTATGGAAATTCTGCCCAAGGGAAAATAGCTTACTTTTAGAGACCTCTTGATCTTACACAGTTAGGAACATATGACTTAGGATACTTTAAAAATATATACAATTTGACTTTTTAAAAGTCAAATCGATATTAAATTAATTGGGAGATTTTAAAAACTAACTATCAGCAAATATTGTCAAGAACTTGTACTCAATGCAGGAGAGATTCAGAAGTTTGTCAGGGTTCAGGTTGCCTGGGTGGCTTGCGCGGTTAAACAACTGACTCATGATTTCTGCTCAGGTCATGATTTCACTGTGAGATCAAGCCCCACGTTTGGGATTTTCTTTCTCCCTCTCCGCCCCTCCCCCACATGCATGTGTGTGCATGCATTCTCGCAAAATAAATAAAATAAACTTAAAAACCTAACCACTTTGTCAGGGTACCAGCCTAGAATGCTTTATAATATCCACATATGAAACAATTAAAGGACAGCAGGGCACCGAACTGTAGTAGTGAGTTGCAGTAAAATAAGAGTTCAGAGAAGCATTCAGTATCACTTTACCTAGAGTAGGTGAAAATGAGACTTGAATTAATCCTTGGATGATTATGTAGATGGAGGACATTCCTTCCAGGGACTTTCTGTAGATAACCTTGACTAGATTTGAAGGTGGAGCTCTATGAATAGTATTACTGTCCCCATTTGACTGATGAAAAAAAAATGAGGTTAATAAACTTTCATAAGACCATCCAAATTCTAAATGGCAAGCTAAAATTTA
The DNA here is from genome assembly GCA_028646485.1 of Cryptoprocta ferox. Classification (NCBI taxonomy): domain Eukaryota; kingdom Metazoa; phylum Chordata; class Mammalia; order Carnivora; family Eupleridae; genus Cryptoprocta; species Cryptoprocta ferox. The sequence goes on from CM053575.1 coordinate 42,637,396, forward strand.
TAAATAAGTTTCTCATTCTTTTTATTTTTAAAGTTTTTCATAACTTATTATGGTACGTTTTAAATATATGTAAAGTAGAGAAAACGGGTATAATAAACCCCTCTGTACATATCTCGCAGCTTAAGGTTATATTAACTCATGACCAGTTGGGTTTCATTTATGTTTCTACCTAATCTCATCCTTTTTTTGGATCTTGTGTATTTTATTTAGGGATGTTTAAGTGAAAGAAAGCCAGACTAAAAACTGGCTTAAGTTAGAGGTTTATTTTCTTTCTTCACAGGTAGGGCTTGATGTGGATTTAGTGGTGTAAGTATGCTAGGATCAAAAATCTCTGATATTCTTAGCTTTTCTCATAATTGGAAGATGGCTCTAGCCATCATGTCCACCTTCCAGACAAGAATGAGGTAGAAGGGAGAAGGGGACAATGGGAAAGGGGTTTCATTTATATTACGAAATTAAATTTCTCAGAAATTTCCAGCAAGCATCTGCTTATAAATCATTGGCTAGAACTATGTCATATGGTCATCTCTGGATCATAGAGGCTAAGAAATATAGATGGGCATGTTGCCACCTCAAACAGAGTTGGGGATTTAAATTTATAAAAAGTTAATGTCTCAGTCTGTTCAGGCTGCTATAAGAGAATTCTGTAGATCAAGTGGCTTATAAACAACAAATTTATTTCACATGGTCTGGAGGCTAGAAAGTCCAGTATTAGGGTGCTGGCACATTTGATGTCTGATAAGGACTCCCTTCCTGGTTCAGACAACTGTCTTTTTGCTGTGTCCTCACATGATAGACTAAGGGGCTAGGAATCTCTCTGGGGTCTTTTTTATAAAGTACAAATCCAATACATGAGGGCTTTGTCCTCAACCTAATTACCTCCTCACCTCTAAATACTATCACATTGGAGGAATGCATTTCAACATAGGAATTTGGGGGGACACATTCAGTCTTTAGCAGCAAAGAAATAAGCATACCTTACTCCTTATTGATTCAGCTTTTACACATAATTTAAAAAGTTGTCTTGTTTAAACTTATATTTTATTCTAGTCACCTTTTGGAATTGCCTGCAGTTTTCAGTCTTTTTTCTCCCCCACTTTTCCTTACTGGCAAGTGTAAAAATAAATTTTTTGAATTCTATTACTATATATGTGTGCTTACCTGTGAGGTTTGAGGGTTTAGTGGGCATTGGCTTGTGGTTTCATTTCCATCTAATAAACTTTAAGGTACTTTCTTTTCTGAATTTTCTTTTGAATATAGATTTGATATGTATAGCACTGTGATATAAAAGACAAGACAAGGAAGCTAATCTCAACACAGATGTACTTGAGGGTGTCCGTGTTCCCTTTGGCTTAAGCAAGTGCACACAAATAAATGAGTTAATAAATTACTGAACTTTCTTTTTGAGTAGTGTGTAGTTAATACGTGTATAGAGGAGTTTGTAGCTTGCTGGAAGGTTAAAGATCATTTCAGCTGGAGTGTGTTTGGCCTAAATTGCAACAACTTTCCTTATAAACTATAATTTTTGTATTTAAAAAGGGGAAAGAACATCTTTTCTGTACAACTAACAATAAAATGGCTAGATTGACAGTACGCTTAAAGGCTCTTGAATATTTGAATTGGGTTAAATACAACTATTTAAAACTCAGATCTGCAGTCTGCTCAGGTTACTAAAGATAAATGTATCATACATTCAATATCAGACTTTGCTGCAAGGTTTCATTCCCACATACAAGTACACATGCTCATTTCTTATGAGACTGTGTGAAGATTGAGCTTTACAGTTTCCTTTTTAAGTCACTTCGTAGTCTCAGCAGTAGTTTAGAAATGGAAAAGTTTGGTTGCCTTAAAGAATAGTTCTTGAGTGGATTCTTAAAGTGCAAATAATATTTTCCTTTGTTTTTAAAGAGAAGCTTTACTGCCCAGAATGAGTACATAATAAAATATTGAAAGGAAAAAAGAAAGTTAGCTGCATCCTAGTTTTCTAAAACCTGGCAAGCTGGCAGAGCTAGAATTAGCATTACAGATGGCATTTGGCAACATAGCTACATATCACTAAGCCCTCCTCTCCTGAGTTTTCTTCAGCCTGTCTATCAATTACAATATCCAATCACTGCACAGAGATGGAGAAATGGGATGATCACAGCTCACACGATGCTGTTTGGTTAGAAACGTCAGTGCTGCACAACCCACGGCTGAGTCAGTGTCTGTGAGAAAATGAACTGAATTAATACATAGAGGGGGTTGTGTCTCTGAACATTTGCAGCCTAAATAACCGCAGTAGCATTATTACATAGTAGAGGGAGGAAAGCTAGAGGAATTCTGTGGACAGGTGAGGTAGGGGGAGACTGCATATTCTGATTGTTCAGAAGAATCTTGAAGATGATGGAAATATCAGATGTGCTAAAGTTTCCTAGTAATGCCCAAGGATGCTGACCTGGCTTTCAGTGCTGCATTGTTTGAAAAAGCAGAGTCCCTTTATACTCTGATTTCAGAATTTTTTTCTTGTTTTTGTGTGTCTACCTTGGCATATACTAAAGTAAGGTGTGTATTAATTTATTACATGCTATCACTGGGTTATAATTCTATACATCTATGAATATGAGAGATTGAGAAAGATGTTTGGCCTTTGTTTCATTATGATCATTTACTTTTCTGGATGAAAAAGATCATATGTCTTGATTGTCAGCTTAATGGCAAGTTATTTAAAAATAAATGGAGTGTGTTTTTTTTTTTTTTTCATGGGTTTGATGCTTTGTTTTTTATTTTGTTTAAAGTGTTAGTAGAATCTTCATGTAACTTGAGAATGCATTATGTTTGGTATTTTTTATGAATTAAAAAATTTAAGGAAAGACAATTTAAAATATTTTTAATATGTTTGAAAATTCAAGATATACAAATGAAATAATTGAAATAATTTCTTAAAGGGGGTAAATGTATTTTTACTTTTGGATGAATTAATCATTAGTTGAACCACTTACATGTAGTAGTATTTTACAAAACAACACATTTGAATGATAAGTTTTAATTGGTTAAAAGGACTTTTTTGCTAGTCTTTTAGAATGTAGACTCTGAATAGATGATCTAGATGCTGCCATTGAAATAGAGAGTAAATCAGATAAGTTTTTGGATTATTGCAAAGTGATTTTCAACCAGACAGAATTTATAAGTAAAGATAATTGTTCTTGCTATGAGATTTTCAATCTTAACAGGTAACATTGCTTACTTTATTTGGAAATTTTAGCTCAGTATTAAACAATTTGACTAATTTTGTTCTTTTGTCTTCATTATCCCTAGCCTACTGACCCTTCATTTTTGGGGGATTTTGGAGGGGCTGGGCATATACGTTTTTAAATTTTTAATGGTTTTAAATGGTTCATAACAGCCTTTCCTTGAAATGATGGAAAATCCTTGTGATTTCTCCTATTTAATTTCTAAAAGTTTGAATGGTCATCTTGAGGGTTGTCACACTTATTTATATATTTAGGCTGACTAGTGGTATCTTGTATTGACTTTTTTTGTGGTTTAGTGTCCAGAAATGTTTTTCTAAGCTTGTTTTAGATATAGAGTTATAAAAGCAGAAATCTCAAGCTAGACCTTTCTGTCTTATACTTTATAGAATATTTTCTCTGGTTTTGTTGGTTCTTTTAAAATAGTAATGCCTGTGTTATTGTAAAAGTGATATATATTCATTGCATGAATTTATAAATACAGAAAGCACATAGAAGAAAACAAAAATATGTTATGCTGTGATCAAAAGAAATAGTACTTTAAATATTTTTGCATATGACCTTTTTTGTGTATATATAAAAATATAAAATCATACATATATTTGAAAGTGGTTTTGAATTACTACTGTATACACTGTTATATAACCTTTTTAAAAATACTTAATCATGAACATCCCTATGTCACAAAATAGTCTTCCATAGCATAATTATTAAGAACTGCATAGTGTTTTGTGTGTACATATTTTTTTTAACTTGCCAATTTGAGTTTTCCTAACTTTTGATTAGAGAAAAGATCAACATGATTCTATATGATAAATTTCTCTTAAAAAGGAAGAATGTCTTAGGGAGTTAAGTAAAAATGTAATTTTGATATTTTTCAGACAGAAAAAGATCCTTAGTGTGATTACACAATAAACTCCTTAAAGATATGCACTACTTTTAAAACAGAGCAAATAGCTAAGATTGCCATAATAAAGTTTATAAAAAATAAATCTTTATAAAAATTAGGAAAACAGGAGCTCAGATGAGCTGAGACATTAAAAAAATGCTAAGACCAACCAAACGTTTCTTGTAATATATTTTAAAAGGTAATCAAGGGAATTGTAATAATAATGCCTGGCAACGAAGGAAGAAAAAAAAAATCCTTAGCTCTTAAGAAGCTTCTCTTTTAAAGAGGAAGAATAAACCACCACTACCACCAATAATACATAATAACAAAGCAAACATTGCTATGAAGGACATTTAAAAAAAAACAACACATGGGTATAGAGGTAAAGAATGCATCTAGTTAAATAGATTACCTTCTCAGCCAGTTGAAACATCTTAACATTTACAAAAGGAAATGCCTATAAAATTTTAAGCTTATTGGTATTATTTGTGGTTTCTAAAGGTTTTAGGAGAAAACAAGAAGTACTAAAAGATAGGGGAATCTAGTTCTAATTTTGAGAAGTAGATTTTAGAACAAAAAATGCAAAGAGTAGTTTTATGACTAACTTGAAGAAAAATAGGTTAAAAATGATCCAGAATGGGTTTGCTAAAAATAGATGGTCAGAGCAACTTTGATTTTTTTTTTCTGATGCAGTTGTTAGACTAGCAGCAATATCATGTATTTGGACTTAAGCTTAGTTTTTGGTAAAGTCATTTTTTATGTCCTTGGGTGTATGGTGAAGGAAAAATGAGTTAGTTACAAGTTGATTATGTTAACATGATTTTGATTTTGAATGACCCTACCCACGATTATTGATCTTGGAAGGTGGCTTTGTTCTTGGCTTTGTCTCTGTTGCACATCTGGAAAAGGCAAATGATCAAATTTATAGGTGACCATGAACAAAAGAAGGACAGTACATGATAAACTAAATGATCCAGTATGCTCTCTGAGTTTGTATTGTTGGACTAAATTAAAATGAATTTTTTTTTTGAAATCTATGTAAGACCTGAAAAACACTCACACATATTAAGTTAGCATGGCTTTACAACATTGCACATGGTATTACTGCCATCATCCCATTTTCTCCCTCACCCTCCCTGCTAAAAAATCATCATACTTAATGGGAGAGAAGGCTAGAGCCACTCTGCTGTTAAACCAAAGTATTGTCTTTAGTTCTATGTATATTCAGAGGAAGGATGTGAAGAAGTTAGAAACCTTGTAAGTTTAAGGAACTGATTAGAGGTCTTGGGGGCAGCTCCGATTGATATTAAGGAATCTAGTTATAAGAGGCATCTTCAGATATGTGAAGAGTTTGCCCTTTGGAAATGACATTAGACTTGGTTTGAGTCAGACTCGAGGTTGAAGGCATGAGCTCAGAAATTGAACTGCTTAGTTCACATCTCAGACCTGCCATTTAATTTGGTATCTAATTTTAGGTGAATTCCTTAGCTGCTAAGCTTCCATTTTCTCAACTGGGGATGGTTTTGAGGATTAAATGAAAATATATGTAAAGTGTTCAGAATTGTGCCTGGCCAGTATTAACTGTTCAGATCTTAGTGTTGTTGTTGTTGTTGTTGTTGTTGTTTAGTCCTAGTAGATAGGGCTAGGGCAGTGATTCTCACTGGTGAGAGGCATGATTTTGCAATGTCTGAAGACGTTTTTGGTTGTTAACAGCTGGGAAGAGGGTATGCTACTGGTGCCTAGTGGGTGGAGGCCAGGGGTACTATTAAACATCCCGCAACGCATAGGACAATTCCCCACAACAAAGAATTAACTGGTCCAAATTCTGAACTAGGGTCTGATGACAAGGTTTAACTAAGCTTATTGTTAAGAAAAATTGTCTAAGAATCAGAGCTTTCCAAAGATGGAACAAAACTGTTAAAAAGAAAAACCAAGTTACCTTCCCTGTCATTAACAGCAATAGGTTAGCCAATTCATGAGGACTTGGTAGATGAGATTCAGAAATTAGATAGGTGTTTGGAATACATTTTCTAAGAGTTTTCCTGAACTTAGATTCAGTGTTTCTATGGGTATTTCTTATGGTAATAGTTAGGCATATTGAATGCCCAGTATCAAAGGGCCACTGATGTAAATTCCCTCATTCTTTAATTTTATCAATCTAAGTTTAGTTTAGCAGGGTAGTGTAGATTTTTAATTTAATTTTCGTTTATATTTTTAAAGTTGTTTTTTTTTTTTTTTTGAAGCACAGAGACAGGACCTGTGGGCAGAAAGAGCTGCCTAGATTTTTAATTTTAATTCTTTTACTGCTTAAAATTTTAACATGAGGCATAGAGAAGAGAATTTAATGGAATAAGTCTGTTTTCAAAAGGACATTTGGGGGGGCGCCTGGGTGGCTCAGTTGGTTAAGCATCTGACTTCAGCTCAAGATCATGAACTCATGGTTTGTGAGTTCGAGCCCCGCGTTGGGCTCTATGCGTGAGAGCTCAGAGCCTGGAGCCTGCTTCTGATTCTGTGTCTGCCTCTCTCTGCTCCTCCCCAGTTCATGCTCTCTCTGTCTCTCTCAAAAAAAAAAAAAAAAAAAAAGGACATTTGGAAGTACAAGTGATTGTGGGGTTGCTATAATTTCTCTCTAGAAACATATTTTGTGAAACTCTTTTGTTAAAATATTCACAATTTGATATATATTTCTGAAACTAATCTTGTATTTGTACTTAACACCTTTCCCCCCCCACTGGTTTATTTTCCCCCCTTTAGTAATAAGTAGGATAGGTACTCCATATTTATTTTTAAAAAATAATTTTGAAGCACCTTTAACAGTATATGATTATGCATTATAATGTTACTCTCAATGATGAATCGCAACTGGCATAAAGTGTTCAGTAAATATTTGTTGAATGAATGACTAATCAGTAGATATAAAATATATCTGACCATTAATTTACATCTGTGAAGTTTATAATAGTGATTAGTTATATTTTAAAGCTACATTATAATTTTCTATGGCAGGGAGTTGCTTAAGAATATCAAGTATATGGAGATTTCCAATTTTTAAATTTTTATCTCTAACCTGGACCTTTCCCCTGAACTTTAGACTTAGGTGTCTAACTCCTTATTTGATGTCTGCGTTGGCTGTTGAATAAACATCTCATTCTTTAACATATCTAATATACATGTATCCTTTCCAAACCTAATCTTCCCACTCTCATTCTCATGTAGGAAATGGAACTTCCATTCTTTTATGTTGCTCAGACCAAAATCATAAAGTTCTCCTTGATTCCTCTCTCACATCCTACATTTGATTTCTGAAATTTCAAGGTGTTTTTTTTTTTAATGTTTATTTGAGAGAGAGAGAGAGAGAGAGAGAGAATGAATAGGGGAGGGGCAGAGATGGGGGGTGGGGTGGGGTGGGGGTGGGACAGAGGATCCGAAGTGTCAGCGCATAGCCCCACGTGGGGCTCGATCCCATGAACTGTGAGATCACGACCCTCCCCAAAGTCGAACACTTAACTGACTGAGCCACCTAGGCACCCTGACATTTCAAATTCTTATTCTTTATATAGGCTAGTCCACTCTTTGCCATGTTTGCTGCTAGAACCCTGGTCCAAGTCACTTTTAGCTCTCACCTGGATTATTTGCAGTAGCCTCTGAATTGGTCACTTCATTCTACCTTTGCATCCTTTCTTCCATTGTCCGTTTGATCTAACATAAGATAAATCATGTAATTTTCACTTGTACCCATTTCACTCAGATCAACAGCAAAAACCCCTGCATTTTTTAATTTAAATTCAAATTAATTAACATACAGTGTAGTATTTGGTTTCAGGAGTAGAGCCCAGTGATTCATCACTTACATATAACACCCAGTGCCCATTCCAACAATTACTCTCCTTAACGCCCATCACCCATTTAGTACATCCCCCTAGTAACCCCCCAAGTTTGTTCTCCATATTTAAGTCTCTTATGGCTTGCCTCCCTCTGTTTTTATCTTCCTTTTCCTTCCCTTCCCCTATGTTCATCTGTTGTGTTTCTTAAATTTCACATATAAGTGAAATTATGATATTTTACTTCCTCTGACTTATTTCACTTAGCATAATACACTTTAGTTCCATCCACATTGTTGCAAATGGCAAGATTTCATTCTTTTTGATCCCAGAGTAATATTCCCTTGTGTGTGTGTGAATCTTTTATCATTCATCAGTTGATGACATTTGGGCTCTTTCCATAATTTGGCTATTGTTGACAGTGCTGCTGTAAACATTTAGGTGCATGTTCCCCTTCGAATCAGCATTTTTGTATCCTTTGGATAAATATCTAGTAGTGCGATTGCTGGGTCTTAGGGTAGTTCTATTTTAAATTTTTTAAGGAACCCCATACTGGTTTCCAGAGTGGCTGCACCAGTTTGCATTCCTACCAACAGTGCAAAAATGTTCCCTTTTCTCTGCATTCTTGCCAACATCTGTTGTTTCCTGAGTTGCTAATTTTAGCCATTCTGACAGTTGTGGTATCTCCTTGTGGTTTTGATTTCTATTTCCCTGATGATGAGTGATGTTAAGCATCTTTTCATGTGTCTGTTGGCCATCTGTAGGTCTTCTTTGGAGTATTGTCTATTAAAAAAATTTTTTTTAATGTTTATCTTTGAGACAGAGACAGAGCACAAAGCAGGGGAGGGGCAGAGAGAGAGAGACACACAGAATATGAAGCAGGCTTCAAGCTCTGAGCTGTCAGCACAAAGCCTGACGTGGGGCTTGAACTCATGGACTGTGAGATATGACCTGAGATGAAGTTGGATACTTAACTGACTGAGCCACCCAGGCGCCCCTGGAGAAATGTCTGTTGATGTCCTCTACCCATTTTTAAATTGCATTATTTTTTTGGGTGTTAAGTTGTATACATTCTTTATATATTTTGGATACTAACCCTTTATCAGATATGTCATTTGCAAATATCTTCTCCCATTCTGTTGGTTTCTTTTTAGTTTTGTTGATTGTTTCATTCACTGTGCAGAAACTTTTTATCTTGATGAGGTCCCAGTAATTCATTTTTGCTTTTGTTTCCCTTGTCTTCTGAGACATGTCTAGTAAAAAGTTGCTGTGGCCAGGTGAGAGGTTATTGCCTGTTTTTTCCTCTAGGATTTTAGAAAATTAGGTCTTTTTCAACCATTTTGAATTTGTGTGCATGGTATAAGAAAGTGGTCCAGTTTCATTTTTCTGCATGTTGCTGTTCAGTTTTCCCAGCATCATTTGCTGAAGAGACTGTCTTTTTTCCATTAGATACTCTTTACTGGTTCGTCAAAGATTAGTTGGCCATACATTTGTGGGTCCATTTCTGAGTTTTCTATTGCGTTCCATTGATTTGTGTGTGTCTGTTTTTGTGCCCACACCATACTGTCTTGATGATTACAGCTTTGTAATATGGCCTAAAGTCCGGAATTGTGATGCCTCCATCTTTGATTTTCTTTTTCAACGTTACTTTGGCTATTCTAAAAACCCTGTAAACATTGTTTTAAGGTCCTTCATAATCTGGTCCTAGTCTCTGAGCTCATCTTTTAACATTGTCCTTGCTTTCTGTGCTTCAGCTCTCCCGACCTTCTTGAATGCCTTGAAAAAAGCCAAAGATTACTCTTGTCACAGGGTCTTTGCTTGCTCATATATTCTCATAGTTCTGTTTCTCTCTTCCTTAGAACTCTGCTCAGACATCTCCTCAGTCCCACCTTGACCACTCAATGTAAAATAGAACCTCATTTCTCAAGATGATGAGTCTTTGCCCTCTTTACCCTGCTTCTTTTTTTCCTCATAGCACTTATCACTATATGATATTTAATGTATTTATTTGTATATGTTCTGTGTTTTTCTCCCCTAGATTGTATTAATGTTGAAGGGCAGTCTTTCTTGGTTATATCCATCAGAACTAGAATAATAAGTAGCATACGATTTGTGTTCAGTGAATATTTGGTATATTGAATGCATATTAAAACAAATTTTTAGGAAAAAGGATGGGGAGTAAGAGTACTTTTAGTTACTATAGGGTTTAGTTGTCATTGTATATTGTAAGCATCTGATACCTATTGATGAATTAAAACTTATTTTGGGGTGCCTGAGTGGCTCAGTCAGTTGGGCCTCCAACTTCAGCTCAGGTCATAATCTCACAGTTGATGAGTTCGAGCCCTGTGTCGGGCACTGTGCTGACAGCTCAGAGCCTGGAGCCTGCTTCGGATTCTCTGTCTCCCTCTTCTCTCTGCCCCTTCCTCCCCTTCTCTCTCTCTTTCTCTCAAAAATAAACATTTAAAAAAAACTGTTGTTTTTTAGAACTGAAAAAATTAGCAGTGTAACATTTAGATATTATAACTTCAGTTCCGAGACTCCTGTTTGGAGAGGTTCTTGCCTAGCAACATCTTCCTTTATTAAAAATTTAAAAACCAGCAACAAAGTAATAGACATTTTGAAAGTTAAAGAAGCCTCTGGCTCCTTTGCTGTTTGTGTGAAATTAGTTTTTATCAGTTGGGAAAACTTTTACCTTGGTAGTAAAATATTAAAGCTTTGCCCTTATGGGGTACTTTCTGTTAGAATTTTTAGTATCTAGGTTTTTACTTGACTTCACAGAAAAGGTGCTCTTAGAATAGTCACGCAACAATAAATGAAACTTCCCTTTTTTAAAATTCGAGTGTAATTAACATACACTCATATTAGTTTCAGGTATACAATATAGTGATTTAACAATTCTATATATTACTCATTGCTCATCAAGATACTCTTCTTTATCTATTTGTCCCATCTCCCTACTCCCCTCTGCCAACCACCAGCTTGTTCTCTATATTTAAAAGGGTTTTTTGTCTCTTTTTTATCTTTGTTTTGTTTCTTGAATTCTACATATGAGTGAAATCCTACGGCATTTGTCTTTCTATGAATGACTTATTTCACTTATGGCATTATTCCTTCTAGGTGCATCCGTGTTGTTGCAAATGGCAAGATTTCATTCTTTTTGATGGCTGAGTAATAGTCCATTGTATGTATGTATGTATGTATGTAAGTAAGTAAGTATACACTGTAGATACCCCATTTTCTTTATCCATTCACCTATCTCCAGGCACCTGGTTAACTCTCTATCTTGGCTATTATAAATAATATTGCAGTAAACATAGGGGCACATATATCTTTTCAAATTAGTGTTTTCATTTTCTTTGGACAACTACTCAGCAATGGAATTATTGGGTCATAGAGTAATTCTGGTTTTAATTTTTTGAGGAAGCTTCATACCTTCATTTCTTGTGGAACCTTTCCCACTATGGCTGCACCAATTTACCTTCCCACCAACAGTGTACAAGGGTACTTTTTTCTATGGAACTTTCTTGCTGCTTCCCCTGCTGCCTTACTAGACTTGTTGACTATCTGACAATGGGATTTTTAGGAAGAGAAAGATGTTAGGATTTAGGACTAGTATTAAAACTATTCTTGGGCTATATTTCTTGCTAAAGTTGTCTTTAGTGGGGAAAGCTGCCATTTAAGTATCATTTAAAATATTTCTATGCAAAAAAATGGATCAAAGAATAGACTTACAGATGACCTTTGAGAGCATAGTTCGGTCCTCAGTTGAGAGCTTCCCTTTTCAGTAATTAGCCTTTGTTCCTTGGGAAACTGACAATATATTAAGCAGAACAAAAAGCTTATAGAAAGGCTAATTGACCAAAAAAGGGGGAAAGAGGAGAGAAATTTGCATTAAATCCGTTGAAAATAGATTCAAAAGTTTGATAGCATTTCTTATATCATCACAGTTACAGTGTAGAAATGGGAAACATTTTCTGTAAAGGGTTGAAGAGTAAATATTTTTGGCTCTGTGGACTATACAGTATCTGTTGCAACCACTCAGTTTTGCCATTATAGTGTGAAAACAGCCATAACAATGTATAAATGAATGGGCATAGTTGTGTTTTAATATTACTTTATTTACAAAATCAAGTAATGGGTTGCAGTTGGTCCATGAGCCATGATTTTGCATCTCTTAACACCTTAAAAATTCTTATAAAAAGCATATACAGATTAAGTGCTTAAAATACATTAATATGAAATCATTTAAAAGGCTTAGTTAAAAGCTAAAACATAAAATATGATACTTGTTATAGTAATAAAAATATTTTAATTTTTCTCAGAATAAAATTAGGATTTAAAATACTGCTTCAAGGATGCCTACCTCATTTTTAAGAAAAGATATGTGTTAAAAGCTTGATTAAATGTTTAAAACATCTTATAACCTGTAAAGCTTTATATCTCTCCGTACACACACACACACACACACACACACACACAGCAAGGAATAAACAACCAATGAAGGGAAATGCTTACATATTATATATACCCTGAAACTTCATCTAAGTTCAGCAAACATTAATGAGATACACCAGGTTATGATGTTAGTTGCTGAAAGTGTTTAAAGATGGGTGATATAATTACTCAAACTGGGAAAATGCTGTCACATAAGGTTGTACCATGTGTGTACTACATAAGGGTGTCATATATAAATGAATATCATTCACTTTATAGATATTTTACTTTTGTGTATTTGTTAAAACTAATTTCTCTTGGATAGCAGCAGCAGTGCTTAGTAATTTCAGTTACTTCTGGAGATTTTTCATGTATTATTTCCCTCCATTTTCTCTATTCTCTCTGGACATGTATTATTTGAATGTTGACCTCATTCATTAATTCTCTAATTTTCTCATCTTTTCTCTTCTTTTCTATTCTTTGTCTTTCTTTTATTCCCAGTTTTATCTTTCAGTTCTTCTAGTAACCCTTTAAAGCTTCTGCTATTGTGTTTTGAATTTCTAAGAACGCTCAGTCTCTATTTTTTTTTTTTAAACAGTATCTCTGTCCTTGTTTTATGGATATAGTATTTTTTCAAATTTCTGAGTTTATAATTATGGTTTTGCTTTTTTCCTCTACATTGTTGCCTTTTTTGTTTATTAAACTTTTTATTGTGAAATAGTTTTAGATTTATTAGAAATTGCAAAAATTGTGCAGAGTTTCTGGGAACTCTTCACCCAGCTTCCCTTAATGATAACATCTCATATAGGTGGAGTATATTAGCAAATGGACATTGGTACAATACTATAAACTATAGACATCAGGTTTTAGATAAACATTTTTTTTCTAGTTTATATTCTGTGATATTTTGTCAAATACATAGATTCATGTAACTACCTTCACAATTAGGAAACAGAACTATTGCGTCACCACAACCAAACTCCTCCCTCCTGCTATCTCGTTAGTGTCACACCCTTTCCTCCCATCATTAGCCGCTGGCAACTGATGTGTTCTTCATTGTTATAATTTTGAGAATATTATATAAATGGAATCAGATAGTGTGTAAACTTTTGGATTTGGGTTTTTTTTTTTCATTCAGTATAATGCCCTTGAATCCGTTCACATTGTTGTATGTAACAGTAGTTCTTCTTTCTATTTCTGAGTACTTCTCCATTCTGTGGATGTACCATATAGTTTATTTATCCTTTCAGAGAGTGCAATACTGTTGGATTTTTAAAATTCTATACCTATTACTTTACTATTTTCCCCCTGCAGGAGTTTTTTAGTTTTATTGAACAAAATAAAAAAGACCCTTAAATTTCTCTTCAGTTCTTAGGAACTTGCCTGCCATTGGAATCTGTTGCTGAAATTGGAATTTTGAAACAAATTAGGTGGCAAGATAATCAGAAATTCATACAAAACAAATATTCTGAAGCTTGATATAAATAGATACTTGCTTCTGAGAGTGACCAATTTAGTGAGCTTTATTTTGGAGGGGGGAGACTTGCTCTCTGTTGATTTATCTTCTGCTTCAAAGCATGATTTTGAAGTTAAGTGAAAAGTTGGTATAAGATAAATCGGAAGCATAATTAGCTTATAAAGTTGCAAGATTTAAAAATGGGAATATTTTGGCAGTAGGATTTATGTTTAAGATTGGTTTATTTACACAGTGAGGTGCTGTGAGTGATATTATTGATGAAAATTGTGATCTTAGAGGATTCATGATTATGGATTCTGATTTGGGTTTCTAGTAATTGTTGGGTAATAAATGCTGATCTGTGAGGTTTTCAAGTGATCAATTGGAGATGGTAGTTGTTTTTAATCTTGTAGAAATGCTTATGGTTTCATGAGAACAAGAACCATGTTATAAGAGGGAATGCAAGAATCTGTGTTGGTTAGTGAAAAGAGAATTTAGAGTTTATTAGAAGAAAGGCATGATTTTTATTACTTAAGTGTAATTGAAATGACTAAGTAGAAACTTCCTGAGAGGATAGCCTTAAGCAAGCCATGTTTTAGCTAAGAGGTCAATTCTGGTGTAGAGTTTGATAAGTTTTGATATAGGTATGCACTTAAGAGACCTCACTGCAATCAGTAAATGAACATATCCATCACACCCAAAAGTTTCCTTGAGGTCTTTTTTTTCCTTTTCAGTATTGAAGTGTAATTAACATACAATGCTGCATTAATCTCAGGCATATAACATATTGATTCAGTAGTTCTGTACACTATTCAGTGCTCACCAGGATAAGTGTAGTCACCATCTGTTACAATACAATGTTATTACTACAATATTATTATTATTTTTTTTAAATTTTATTTATTTTGAACGTGACAGAAAGAGAGGATGAGCAGGGGAGGGGCAGAAGGAAAGGGAAAGGGAAAGAGAATCCCAAGTAGGCTCTGAGCTCCACACTGAGCCTGATGTAGGGCTTGCTCTCAGGATGGCGAGATCATGACCTGAGCTGAAATCAAGAGTCAGATGCTTAACCAAACTTAGCCACCCAGGTGCCCCTTCAATGTTATTGACTATATTCTTTATGATGCACTTTCCATCTCTGTGATTTACAATTGTAAGTTTGTACCTTTTGGGGTGCCTGGGTGGCTCAGTCAATTGGGCATCTGACTTCGGCTCAGGTCATGATCTCGTGGTCTGTGAGTTTCAGCCCCGCATTGGGCTCTGTGCTGACAGCTCAGAGCCTGGAGCCTGCTTCAGATTCTGTGTCTTTCTCTGTCTCTCTGCTCCTCCCTCATTCACACTCTGTCTCTCTCTCTCTCTCAAATATAAATAAAAACATAAAAAATTAAAAAAATAACAAAATTGTAAGTTTTTTATAAATTACAAATTTAATGTAAGAAATTACCTATTTCTCTCATCTCACCTACCCACCTCCCTTCTGGCAACTACCAATTCTCTATATTTCAGACTCTGACTTTTGGTTTTCGCTTGTTTTTTAGGTTCTACATATAAGTGGAATCATACGGTGTTTGTCTTTCTCTTTCTGACTTATTTCACTTAGCAGTATACCACCTAGGTTCATTCATGTTGTTTCAAATGGCAAGGTCTCATTCTTTTTATAGCTGAGTAGTATTCCATTATAGTATATATACTGCATTTTCTTTACCCATTCATCTGTCGATGGATACTTGGGTCGCTTCCATATCTTGGCTCTTACAAGTAACGCTGCAATAAACATAGGGATGCATATGTCTTTTCTTCCTCTCTTCTTCCTTCCATCCTTCTTTCCTTCCTTCCTTCTTCTCTTTCTTTACCTCCCTCTTTCCTTCCCTCCCCCTCTCCCTTCCTCTCTCTCCCCTCCTCTTTTTCTTTCTTTCTTTCTTTCTTATTTTATTTTTAGGTAATCTCTACACCGAACATGGGGTTCAAACATACAACCCTGAAATCAAGAGTTGCATCTACTGAGTCAGCCAGCCAGGCGCCCCATGGATGCATATATCTTTTCAATTCTTTTTTTTTTTCTTTTTTTTTGGGGGGGGGGTAGTGGAATTGTTGGATCGTATGGTATTTGTATTTTAATTTTTTGAGCAACTTCCACCACTGGTTTCCACAGTGGCTGTACCAATTTACATTCCCGTCAGCAGTGTACGATGGTTCCTTTTTCTCCACATTTTCAGTGGCACTTGTTACTTCTTGGTTTTAGCCATTCTGACTGGGGTAAGGTGATCTCTGTTTGTGGTTTTAGTTTGCATTTCCCTGATGATTACTAATGCTGAGCATTTTTTCATGTGCCTGTTGACCATCCATATGTCTTGTTTGGAAAAAAAATGTCTATTCAGGTCCTCTGCCCTTTTTTTAATCTGGTTATTTGGGTTTTTTTTTTTTTTTTTTTTTTTTTTTTTTGGTTGTAGAACTTCTTCATATATTTTGGGTATTAATCCCTTATTGGATATATCATTTGTAAATATCTTCTCTCATTCAGTAGGTTATCTTTTGTTTTGTTGATGGTTTCCTTTGCTGTACAAAAGCTTTTCATTTTGGTATAGTTCCAATAGTTTAATTCTGTTTTTGTTTTCCTTACCCAAGGAGACATATCCATAAATGTGTTTGCTAAGGTTGATGTCCAAGAGATTACTGCCTGTGATTTCTGTTCGGAGTTTTGTCCATCTCACATTTAGGTCTTTAATCCATTTTGAGTTTATTTTTGTGTATGTGGTAAGAAGGTGGTTCAGTTTTATTCATTTGCCTGTAGCTGTTCAATTTTCCCAGCACCATTTATTGAGGAGACTTGTCTTTTCCCCTTTATACTCTTGACTCCTTTGTTGTAGATTAATTGAATACATAAGCATGGGTTTATTTCTGGGGTCTCAATTCTGTTTCATTTGTGTGTGTACTATTCTATTTTGATTACTACAGCTATGTAGTATATCTTAGAACCTGGGGTTATGATACCTCCAGCTTTGTTATTCTTTTTCAAGATGGCTTTGGCTATTCAGGGTCTTTTGTGTTTTGATACAAATTTTAGTATTATTTGTTCTGGTACTATGAAAGATGCTGTTGGTATTTTGATAGGGATTGCATTGAATAGATTGTTTTTGGTAGTATGGACATTTTAATGATATTAATTCTTCCAACCTATGAGCATGGAATAGATTTCCATTTGTGTCACTTTCACTTTCTTTCATCAGTGTTTTATAGTTTTCAGAGTACAGGTGTTTCACCTCCTTGGTTAAGTTTATTCCTAGATATTTTATTCTTTTTGGTGGAGTTGTAAATGGGATTGTTTTCTTACTTTCTCTTTCTGCTACTTTGTAGAAATGGAACAGATTTCTGTATATTGATTTTGCATCTTGCAACTTTACTGTTCATTTACCATTTCTAATAGTTTTTTGGTGGAGTCTTTAGGGTTTTCTGTATCATGTCATCTACAAATAATGAGTTACTCTTCTTTACCAGGGGTTGCCTTTTATAATATTTCCTTGTTTGATTGCTGCAGCTGGACTTCCAGTACTATGTTGAATAAAAGTAGTAGAGTGGATATCCTTGTCTTGTTCCTGATCTGAGGACAGGCTCTCAGTTTTTTACCATTGAATATAACCGTTAGCTGTGGGTTTTCCACATACGGCTTTTATTATGTTGATATATGTTCCCCCTAAACCTGCTTTGTTGAGAATTTGTATCATGAATGGATGTTGTATTTTGTCAAATGCTTTTTCTGAGATGATCAAATGGTTTTTATCCTTTCTTTTGTTAATGTGATGTATCACATTGATTTGCGAATATTGAACCACCCTTAGGTACCTAGAGTAAACTTTACTTGTTCGTGGTGAATTGCTTTTTTAATGTTTTGTTGAATTCAGTTTGTTAATATTTTGTTGAGGATTTTTGCATCCATGTTTATCAGAGATCATGGCTTGTAGTTTTCTTAAAAAAAAATTTTTTTTTACATTTGGCCTGTAGTTTTCTTTTTCTGCAGTATCTTTGTCTGGTTTTGGTATCAGGGTAATAATGTTGACCTTGTAGAATGAATTTAGAAGTTTTTCTTTCTCTTCTGTATTTTGGAATAGCTTGAGATGGATAGGTATTAGCTCTTCATGTTTGGTAGAATTTATTTTTGAAGCCGTCTAGTCTTGGACTGTTGTATGTTGGGAGTTTTTTGATTGCTGATTCACTTTCTTTACTAGTAATTGTTCAGGTTTTCTATTTATTCCTGATTTTGGAAGATAACATGCTTCTAAGAATTTATCCATTTCTCCTAGATTGTCCAATTTATTGGCATACTTCTTTGTATTTCTGTGGTGTTATTTCCCCTTTATTTCTGATTTTATTTATTTGAGCCTTTATCTTTTTTTCTTGAAGAGTCTGGCTAAAGGCGTACACCAGACTCATCAATTTGGTCTTTTCAAGGAATCAGCTCCTGGTTTCATTGATCTTCTCTGTTATTTTTTAATCCTCTATTTCTGCTTTAATCTTTATTATTTCCTTCCTTCTGCTAGCTTGGGGCTTTGGTTGTTCTTTTTCTAGCTCTTTTAGGTGTAAGGTTGAGTTGTTTGTAAGGTTGAGTTATTTGAGATTTTTCTTACTTCTTGACGTAGACCTGTGTTGCTATAAACTTCTCCCTTACAATTGCTTTTCCCGTGTCCCAAAGATTGTGGACCCCTGTGTTTTCATTTTCATTTGTCTTCGTGTATTTTTATATTTCTTCTTTGGTTTTTTGGTTGACCCATTCATTGTTTAGTAGATGTTGTTTAGCCTCCATATATTTGTGTTCTTTCCAGATTCTTTCTTGTGATTGCTTAAAAAAATTTTTTTAATGTTTGTTTTTGAGAGAGAGAGAGAGAGAGAGAGAACACAAGTGGGGGAGGGGCAGACACAGACACAGACACACACACACAGAATGCAAAGCAGGCTCCAGGTTATGAGTTGTCAGTGCAGAGTCCAACACAGGGCTTGAACTCACAAACTGTGAGATCATGACCTTGAGCCAAAGTCAGTCGCTTAACAAACTGAGCCACCTAGGCGCCCTTTGTGATTGATTTCTAGTTTCATACTGTTGTGGTTGGAAAAGATGCTTGATATATCTGTCTTCTTAAATTTATTGAGACTTATTTTGTAGCCTAACATCTGTCTTGTAGAGTATTCCATGTGCACTTGAAAAGAATGCATATGTTGCTGTTTTTGGTTGGAATGTCCGTAAATATCTGTTATGTATGTCCATCTTGCCTAATATGTCATTCAGTCACTGCTTGATTTTCTGTCTGGCTGATCTATATAATGATGTAAGTGGGGTGCCAAAGTCCCCTACTATTATTGTATTAGTGTCAGTTTCTCCTTTTATGTCTGTTAATAATTGCTTTATGCATTTAGGTGCTTCTATATTGGGTGCGTAAATATTTACAGTCATTATATCCTCTTGTTGTATTCTCTTTGTCACTGTGTAGTGCCCTTCTTTTTCTCTTGCTACAGTCTGTTTTATTTTTGTTTTATCTTATTGTTTTTATTTTTTGCTATAGTCTGTTTTGAAGTCTCTTTTGCTTGGTATAAGTATTGGCACCTTGGCTTTTTTTTCACTTACATTTGTATGGTGTATGTTTTTCCATTCTTTCACTTTTAGTCTATACATGTGTTTCGGTCTGAAGTGAGTCTCTTGTAGGCAGCAGCTATAATGGGTCTTGTTTTTCTTATCCATTCAGTCATCCAGTGTCTTTTGATTGAAATTTTTAGTCCGTTTATATTTAAAGTAATTATTGATAAGTATGTACTTACTGCCATTTTGTTAATTGCTTTCCAGTTGTTTTTATAGTTCTAGTTCTCTGTTCCTTTCTTCTTCTCTTGCTCTATTCCTTCCTGGTTTGATGGTTTTCTTTAGTGTTATGCTTAGATTCCTTTCTCTTTATTTTTTTGTGTATCTATTATAGTTTTGGTTTGTGGTTACCATTAGGCTCCTATATAACATCTTACATGTATAGCAATTTATATTGAGTTAATGGTCACTTGAATTCAAACACATTCTAAAGCTCTAAATTTTTATTCCTTCTTCCACATTTTAGGTATGTGATGTCATGTTTACATCTTTTTGTGTATCTCTTGACTGATTTTTGTGGATGTAACTGATTTTACTGCTTTTGTGTTTCAACCTCCATGCTGGTTTTATAAGTGATTAATCTACTACCTTTGTTATATGTTTGCTTTTATCTATGAAATTTTTCTCCTTTCATAATTTTCTTCTTGTTGTTGCCTTTTCTTTCTACTTAAAGAATTCTACTTGGGGTCCCTCGTAACTCTTTTCCTTCTGCCTCTTTCAAAACCCATATTCCATGCCCATATAAGCACCATTATATTTTCTGACACTGTACTTTCCTTTATGTTTTCTAGAATTTGATATGAATATTCCCTTTTTTTTTTAGGTGGTGTAGGGATCGAGCTTCTTTCACTCAGTGTAATTTTGAACTTGATTCATGTTGTAATTTGTATTAATAATTTGTTTCTCCTTTTTGTTGAGTAATATTCCATTGTATGCATACACCACAAATTGTTTATCCAGTTACCTATTTATAGACATTTAGGCTGTTTGCAGTTTGGGGCTTTTACAAGTAAAGCAACTAACAATGTTTGTATCTTTTTATTGACATATGCCTTTATTTCTTTTGGGTAAATAGGTAATATAGAATGGCTGGATCGTATATATGGGTAATATATATTTAACATCCTAAGAAACTTTCAAACTATTTTCCTAAAACGGTTTTCAAAGTGGTGGTACCATTCTACAGTATCATAAGGAATATGTGAGAGTTTGATTTCATATACCTATTCATCAACCCTTGATATGGCCATTCTTTTTATTTAGCCAAAGAGATGTGAAATGGTGTTACCTTGTGGTTTTAATTTGCATTTCTTTAAGAGTGGTGATGTTCAGCATCTTTTCATGTACTTAATTTTTTTCATCTGTATATATCAAGTTTTTTGCACATTACTTTGATAGTTCTTCATATTTCTAGATACATGTTCTTTATCAGATATGTGATTTCATTCTGAAATTTGAATGAAAATTCAAAATTCATTAAAAAATGAAATTTTTGCTCTTTTGAAGAGTGAAATGTTTTAATTTTGATGTAGTCCCTGTCCATCAGTTTATTTTTTAATGAATTGTGTTTTTTTTCTGTCAGAGTTTTATAATTTTTGGTTTTGGATTTAGGGTTGTGATCCATTTTCATTTCACATTTGAATATGATGCAAACTTTAGATCAGAGTTCTCTCTTACTTTCCTGCAACTCCCCTCTTTCCAGGTGCGGGCAGTGGAATAAACATTTATCTTCATTTGTTTCAGCACTATTTGATCAAAAGACTCTTGAATTAACTTTGAACCCTTGTTGAAAATGAGTTGTCTATGTATATATGTGGGCTCTTTCCTGATTTATTGATCTAGTTGTCTGTCATTATGCCAATAGCATATTGTATTCATTCTTATAGCTTTATAATCCTTGAAATTAGGCTATATTAGTGTTCCATGTCTGTTCTTTTTAAAAAGTTACATAGATTATGTTGGTCCTTTGCTCTTCTAATGAATTTTTAGAATTCATATAGAATTCATATTCTCAGTTTTTGATTAGAATTATAGTGGATCAGTAGATCAACATGGGGAGAATTGCTGTCTTAACAATATTGAATTATTTGACTTGTGACTGTGGTAAACTTTTCCATTTATTAAGGTCTTTTTAAATTACTCCCCGCAATGTTTTGTAGTTTTCAGCATGCAGATTTTCCACATCTTTGGTCAGATTTATCCTATAAGGATATATATATTTTAAATATATATATATTTTAAGTTTTTAAGGCTATTGTAAATGGTGTTGTTTTAAAATTTTAATTTCTGATTATTTTGTGCTAGTATAGTTGACTTTGGAACAACATGGTCTAAACTGTGTGGGACTACTTACATGTGTATTTTTTTTTTTCCGGTAAATACACATAGAGTACTGTAAATGTATTTCTGTTTCTTAGGATTTTCTTAACATTTTCTTTTCTCTAGCTTACTTTATTATAATACAGTATATGATACATACAACATACAAAATATGTATTAACTGTTTATAGGTAAGGCTTTTGGTGAACAGTCGGCTATTAAGTTTTTGAGGAGTCAGAAGTTCCATACAGATTTTCATTTGTGCATGGGTTGGTTCCCTGTGTAACCTTGTTAATAAACTAATTAGTTCTAGTAACTTTTTGTACTAGAGTCTACAATCGGTGATTGTATTGTCTGCAGATAAGGTTGGTTTTACTTCTTTTCCAATCTGGATGCTTTCAGTGTCTTTTTCTTGACATATTTCTCTGGCCAGAATCTTTCATACATTGGTGAATAAAGTGGTGAGAGTGGACATCCTTGAATTTTTCTTAATGTTAGGTGGAAAACATTTGGTCTTTAACCATGAAGTATAATGTTGGCTGTAGGGTTTCCATAGATAACTTTTGCCCAGTTCATGAAATTCCATTGTATTCCTACTTTGCCGAAGGCTGTTTTTCTTTTTAATCAGGAATGGATTTTGTATTTTGCCAAATGAATTTTGTATGTACATTGAGATAAATTTTTCTTCATTAATTTGTTAATATGGTGAATTATATTGATTGAGGAAAGAGTTTTTTATTGGAGTATAATTGACATTGTAATTGATTTTGAGTATTCAAACATTCTTGCGTTTTTAGAATGAATCTCATTAGATCATGATGTATTGCCATTTTTATATATTGCTGTATTTGACTTACTAAATTTTGTTTAAAATATGCGTATTCTAAGGGTTGTTGGTTTGTAGTTCTCTTGTAAAGTTTTTGTCTGGGTACCTGGGTAATGCTGAACTCATAGAATGAATTAGGAAATATGTTTTCTTCAGTTTTCTGGAGGAGTTTATGTAGGTATTGGTATTATATCTCAGGTGCTTAGTAGAGTTCATCAGTGAAGCCATCTGGGCCTGGAGTTTTCTTGGAAAGTTCTTAATTACAAATTCAATTTCTTTAATAGAAATAGAGCTATACACCTTATCTATTTCTTCTGGAGTGAGTTTTAGTAGTTTGAAATTTGTCCAGTTTTTCTAAGTTGATGAACTTATTTGTATAAAGTTTATAATATTCTTCTATTACTTTTTAAATATAGGTGACCTTTGTAGAAATGTCAACTTTCTGATTTCTGATACTCAAAATTTGTATCTTCTCATTCCCCCTCCCACCCCCACCCGGTCTGGCTAGAGGTTTATAAATTTGTTGTTGTTATTTTTTTTCCACCAAAGAAACTAGATTTTGTTTTCATTGATTTTTCCCTATTTTTCTGTGTCTCTTATTTTGATTTGTACTCTGACCTTTATTACTAATTTTTATACTTCGGTTATTTAGGTTTTGTTTACTTTCGTTTTCTTTTTTTAATGTTTTTTTATTTACTATTTTAGAGAGAGAGCGCGCGCAAGAGAGTGCATGCGCGCTCACGCACACGCAGAAGAGGGGCAGAGGAGAGAGGGAAACATAGAATCTGAAGCAGGTTCCAGGCTCTGGGCTGTCAGCACAGAGCCCAACATGGGGCTCAAACCCACAGACCATGAGATCATGACCTGAGCCGAAATCGGATGCTTAACCAACTGAGCCACCCAGGTGCCCCTAGTTTGTTTAGTTTCTTAAGGTGAAACTGAAGTGATTTTTTTTTTTTTTAGCAGTTTCTTTTTTTCTAATATAGGCGTTTAATGCTATAATTTGCTCCCTAACCACTGCTGTAATGTCATGCCATTCTACAAATTTTGATTATGTTGGGTTTTTTTTACTTAGAAAAATTCCCATTTTCCCCTTTGCTTTCTTCTTTGCCCTATGGGTTATTTGAAAGGTGTTAATTTCCAAATATTTGGGAAATTTCCATATATCTTTCTGTTATTGAATTTTAATCTAATTCCATTGTAATCAGAGGACAAATTATATATGTTTAAATTCTTTTAAATTTATTGAGACTTGTTTTGGTGGCCAGAATATAGTCTGTCTTGATAAATGTTTTGTGTGGATGTGAAATAAGTGACTTTTTTGCTCTTACTGGGTTAAATGTTCTATAAATGTCAGGTCAAGGCAGTTGTTAGTGTTCAAATTTTATTCATCTTTCCTGATTTTCTGTCTGCTTGCTGTGTTAAGTATTACAAGAGGGTATTGAAATCTGATTATAATTGTGGAGTTCTGGTAATTTTATATTTGTAGTTTTTGCTTCATGTATCTTGAAGCTCTATTATGAGGTAGAAGAACTTTTGGGACATACTTTTATTTATTTTTTATTTTTTATTTAATTTTTTGGGAGACCGAACACGAGCAGGGGAGAAGGGCAGAGGGAAAGCGAGAATTTCACACAGGCTGCATGACCAGCATGGAGTCTGATGTGGGGCTCGATCCCATAGTCCTGGGATCATGACCTGAGCTGAAATCAAGAATTGGAAGCTCAGCCAACTGAGCCACTCAGGCACCCCTGGGATGTGCTTTTAATGAATATATCCCTTTATTTTTAGGAAAAGCCTTGGTCATGTTCTTTGTTCTGTGGTCCACTTTGATACTAATATAGCTACTTTTGCTTTTTCTTAATTAGTGTTAACAATGTTTTTTATTATCCATTTATATTGAACCTCTTTGTACTTTCATATTTAAAGTGTGTTTCATGTAGGCAACACATAGTTGGGTCTGATTTCTATATCCAGTATGATAATCTGTCTTTTATGGGTTGGGCCACTTATTCTTAATGTGATTATAGATATGATTAAGGTTAAGCCTGTCATCTTGCTGTTTATTTTCTGTTTGCTTTCTTGTTATTGTTTCCCCATCCTCCCCGGTTTTCCTTTGCCCTCTTTTAGATTTTTTTTTTTTTTACAATTTCATTTTTCCTTCTTTGTTGGCTTATTAGCTATAATTCTTTGTTTCCCTACTTCAGTGGTTGCTTTAGGGCTTATAATACACGTCTTTAATTATCAGTCTATTTTCAAATGATATTATACAACACAAGAAATGGTTTAAGAGCCACAATAGTGTACTTCCATGGCTCTCATCCCAAACTATGCTATTGTAGTCATATGTGTATGTTATAAACAACATGCTGTATTGTTATAATTATTGTTTAATCTTTTAAAGAGATTTAAACAATAACTGCATGGGAAGATATCTTTTTATTTCCAGTGTTCTTCATTCCTTTGTGTAGATTCATATTTTCATGCAGCATTACTTTTTCTTCTGACTGAAGGGCTTCCTGTAACTCTTCTTATAATGCAGGTCTGCTCATGATGAATTAATTTGTCTTTGTGTGTGTGCCTGAAAATGCATTCCCCCTCTTATTTTTTATTGATGTATTTATTGAAGTTTATTTATTTATTTTGAGAGAGACAGAGACTGTGAGCAGAGAAGGGGCAGAGAGAGAGGAGGAGAGAGAGAATCCCAAGCAGGCTCTGCACTGCCAGTGAGGAGCCCGATGTGGGGCTTGAACCCACAAAACTGAGATCATGACCTGAGCTGAAACCAAGAGTCGGAGGCTAAACTGACTAAGCCACCTAGGCACCCTTTTCCTTCCCCTTTATTTTTGAAGGGTGTGTTTTACTGGATATAACAAACTTAGGTTCACAGGGTTAAAAAATTTTTTTTCTTAAAATGTGTTTGGGATTTGTTGTATATGTTAGTTACATCTGCAGGTTTGTAGTTTCTATTACATTTCAAAACATTCAAATATTTTTTCTTCACTGTTTTCCCTTTATGGACTCCATTAATACCTATATTAAGGCACTTGAAATTAATCTGCATTTCAGTCATGGTTCCATTTTTTTATAATATAATACCCATTTATTTTGGATATTTCTTCTTATTGTGTGTTCAGATTCACAAATCTTTTCTTCTATAATGTGTAATCTTCTATTAATTTCATTCAGTGTGTTTTTCATCTCAGGTACCATTTTTATCTCTGGACGTTTGATCTGTATCTTTTTTATCATCTATATTTTTACCTAACCTTTTGGAGGAATATGATTATAATGACTGTTTAATCCCTTTGTTTCTAATTCTAAGACACGTCAGTTCCAAGTTGATTTTGACTAAGTTGTCTCTTCTAGGTTATGGTTTTCTATTTGCATGCCTGGTAATTTTTTATTGGATGCCATACACTGTTTTACTTTGGGTGCTGGAGATTTTTGTTTTTCTATAAATTTTCTTGGGCTTTGTTTTAGAATTCAGTTTAGTTATTTGTATACAATTTGATTATTTCAGATCTTGCTGTTAAGGTTTGTTAGATGTGACCAGCACAGTGCTCAGTCTAGTTCTAATTCCCATTTCAGAGTCAAGCCCCTTTAGATGTTTTCCAATGTCCTGTGAATGATGAGGTTTTCCAGCCTGCCTGAAGGAAATAGAAAGCCCTGTGTGAGTCCTGGGCAGTTTGCTCTGGTCTTTGGAGTTGGTTCTTTCCCCAGCCTTATGTTTCCTCCTATGTATTTGCTGATTGGTACTCAGCTCAATATTCCAGGAAGACTGTACAGATCTCTGAGGTTTTCTTTTTTTAAAGTTTATTTATTTATTTTTGAGAGAGAGAGAGAGTGCGTGCGCGCGCACTCGTGAGCACAAGGATGGGGGCAGAGAAGGATGAAGAGAATCCCAAGCAGTCTCTGTACTGTCAAGGCAAGCCTGATGTGGGGTCCCATTTCATGAACCGTGACGTGAAGTCATGATGTGAGCCAAAATCAAGAGTCAGCCGCTTAACCGTCTGAGCCACCCAGGCGCCCCTGGAAACTCTCTTAAGATAGTAATTTGGTGGGGCGTCTGGGTGGCTCAGTCGGTTGAACGGCCGACTTCGGCTCAGGTCATGATATCACAGTTCCTGGGTTCCTGGGTTCCTGGGTTCCTGGGTTCCTGGGTTCGAGCCCCACTTCGGGCTCTGTGCTGACAGCTCAGAGCCTGGAGCCTGTCTTCAGATTCTGTGTCTCCTTCTCTCTCTGACCCTCCCCTGCTCACGCGGTCTGTCTGTCTGTCTCTCTCTCAAAAATAAATAAAAATATTTAAAAAAATTTAAAAAAAAGTAATTTGGAGCCATTGTTGGGCTTATCTCCTTTGTTTTTCATCTTTCAGGGATCACTCTTTCTTTGCTGATGTACCGTGTCTTGCAAACCATTGTTTTATATATTTTGCCCATTTTGGTTATTTTTCCAGATAGGAAAGTAAATGCAGTCCTTGTTATTCTGTCTGGACTAGAAGTAGATATTGGGGCTGATATAATCTTTATCTCCTAACCTATCCTCTCAGTCACATATCTCCGACTCTTTTTAAATGCAACATGAAGCAGACTTATCCCCTCTGAACTTGCTTGTCCTCATTTTCTTTTACACATATTAATTATTTTTGCCCTTGGAGTGCTTTTCTGATCTAAAATTATTTAATTAAATAAAGTAGGACGTAATTAGTCTTCCATGACATCTGATTTTGAAGGTCTGATTCAGAGTACATTACATTTGGGAATGAAAAGAAAGAATGGAAGTATATTATGACAGCTTTTGCATTTATTTAAAATCTATAGAAGTGAAGCCAGTATTTTAGCAGAAGGCTTAGTGTAGTGTTCAGTGTTTCAATTATAGGGTTGTCTGGTGGAAATGCTTTTTCAGTTAATCAGTCTGCTTGGCCTTGCTCAAACTGACCATTTGTTCTGCATTTGCCTTAGTTGTAGTTGTATTTATACCATATCCATTAGACCATCAGTTAGGTTCATATTTTGAAAATGTGCTTCTTGGCACATTTAAAACTTAACAGAATAATTTGAGGAGTTATTTTTTTCAATATATAATCCTTCTATTAGTGTAGATTGCTTTCTTTTTCCCACTTTAGGACATAAACCAGAAAGTCCTTTGTTTCTACTCTAAGAGTTATAACATAAATGCAGTAGAATCTTTTCTATTCGAAGAAAAATATGTTTCAAGGATGCAATCCTAGTCTGATCTTTTTCACTAGAAAGAAGGTGGTAGTAGAATTTTTTTTCTATAGGTTTATGAAAGACAACTGAAAAAGGTTGATAGGTTGTCTTTATTTTCCTAGAAGTAACTCTTAGGGTTAATGCAAAATTGGCCTTATCTTTTATCTTTGTAGTCTATTATAATGAGGTGATAAGTGATTTTCATAATGAAAGAAACCACTAAAATAACAAAGAATTATAGGTAATAAGCCAAGAGAGGAGATGACCCTGAAGCACAGGGCATTCAAGAAGATTCAGTTTTAACTAGTGTGGTTTCAGTGATGGAGTGCAGGGTAATATTATGGAAGGGGCCCCCCTGGAATGAATCAGAAGGCTTGAGTTGCAGTGTTATTAGCATATCTACTAAATATTATGTGACTCTGAGCAGTCTTGTAATTGAACTTTAATATCTTCATCTGTCATAACTAAATAAACTAGTATTTAATGTGTGATTCTGTTGTGCCAGTTACATTGCTGGTCAGCTTGCTTATATTTTTTTATTCTCTATATTAACCTTACAAAGTAAATAGAACCTATATTTTACAGATGAGGAAACTAAGGTTCCAAAATGTTAAGTAATATTCAACAACGTTGAGCAATTAAGTATTCAAGTACAAATTGATTTTAAGTCTATATTTCTGTAAAGCTATGAAATTTCTTCTATTTTTATTTATAAAAAACACTGTAGTATTTTAAAACCATGAACCATGGTATCTAAGATGGTAAATTTCCAAATCTATTAATTATGGCTCTGTCTCATCGATGTTCCTGTCGGTTTTCCTACCTGCAGTGTATTTTGATTATTAAAATTTTATCTATTTGCCAACACTTGGTTCACCAGTGGTTAGTCTACAGTGATGTCTTCTTCCTCTGAGATCTTAAAGCATTTATTATTTGTAACTCATTTATTAAATACATGAGATACATTTAGCTATTTTACATACGAAATTTGAGATAACTGTTGACTTGTTTACATTTCCACATGTACATGTATTATTTACTGCTACACTTAAATCATAAGTTCCTTGAAGGTGCTTCTTTATAGCATTGTGCACATAGGACATACAACTTTATAAATGTGTGACTAAATTCTGTCAAACACATTAATCATCATTCTCAGTTATTCTCTTCTCATGAGCAAATTTACATAAGATGTTTTAAAATTTTAAATTCTGTGACTTCACACAGCACAGCAAAGCTTTTTAGAGAAATGATTTTGATTAAAGTTGAGAAATGAAGTTGATTAAAGTTAGCATGTAGACTTAATTTACTTGGCAAGGAGACCAGTTACTTTGCCCCATACCTCATTTTTTTTTTTAAGAGTTCCAGAAGCTGGTGTTCTTTCTCTACCTCCCCATCCCCCAAATCAAAGAGAGCAAAGTATTTGAGCAATATATAGGAGATCTCATTGGTCTCTACTACTTATACTATTACTGCTAATACTAACTCGAAAGTTAATGAGCATTTCTGGGCTTTAGTTTTGTCATTCTTAAAAAAAACTGAATTGGCTTATACGATCTTTAAAGATACAGTGTTCCAGAATTTATACAACCTACAAGTTTAAGGTAAATTACGTTTCAGATTGTAAAGTAGCATTTGATTCTTACACTTCAAAATAGTAGTAGTTTTATGTTAATTGCTTTTTCCCTTAAAAGCATTTGTAATCTCATCTTCTACTTTTATGGTTAATTTTCTTTTCTGACTTACCAGTACTCCCTCACGTGTTGCTAAAGGAGTTGTTGACCACACCAAAATGAGTCTACATGGTGCTAGTGGGGGACATGAACGATCAAGAGATAGACGAAGGTCAAGCGACAGATCACGAGATTCATCTCACGAAAGAACAGAATCTCAACTCACTCCTTGTATTAGAAATGTTACTTCTCCAACACGACAGCACCATGTTGGTATGTAAAATCCACTAATCTTCCTGACAGGTTTTATAAGCATGCAGTTACCTTTTTAAAGCAGTAATGACAGTGAATTGTGCCTACTACTTCAGGATAAAATTAACTTCTATTAAGTTGCTTCTATTTTAGCTTAGCTTCATTCTTGCTATGAAAAAATCCATTTATTAAATGAAACTTAAAAGTGAATTTTTTTTTAAGAGTCTAGGACAGACTTCTAAAAGAAGTGATTTAAAAAGACTTTAAAACTGTGACATGTAGATTTTTTAAATCTTTCAAATTGATTTTTATCTTACGAGATACATAGCAGTGGTTTATTTTTTTATATTTTTATTAAAAAACTTTTTTAATGTTTATTATTTTTGAGAGAGAGCAAGCAGAGGAGGGGTAGAGAGAGCGAGAGAGACACAGGATCTGAAGCAGGCTCCAGGCTCTGAGCTGTCAGCACAGAGCCTGAGGTGGGGCTCAAACTCACAGACTACGAGGTCATGACCTGAGCTGAAGTTGGCTGCCTAACCGACTGAGCCACCCAGGCGCCCCTATTTTTTAAAATTTGTAGTAAACTGTTAATAGGAATTCTTGGTTAATGATGCTAGAAAAGGAAGTGAAAGCTAGAATAACCATCATGTAGTAATTTATTTTGAATTTTGACAGTATTTTTAATTTAAAAAATAGAAGATGAAAAGGGTGTGAAGTGTTTTGTTTTCTTGATAAGTAGCTCAGGTCTTTGTCTTCCTACTTATTACTATAAATGAACCTTATTATACTTCAGGTAAATACATTGTGTAACTATAAAGCACCAGTCTGAAGCAGAGGTACATAAGCCATGTGAGCATGCTGATTTTCATTTGCCCCTGGAGAAGGGGGGCACATTTAATACCTTGACTTAGTATTTGAGGTTGTTTTTGATTGTTTTAAATTTTTTTCTTTTAACGTTTATTCATTTTTGAGAGACAGAGACATTGCCAGTGGGTGAGGGGGCAAAGAGAGAGGGAGTCACAGAATCCGAATGAGGCTCCAGGCTCTGCGCTGCCAGCACAGAGCCCAATGCAGGGTACTGTACTCATGAACTGAGAGATCATGACCTGAGTTGAAGTCAGACGCTTTAGCCAACTGAGCCATCCAGGCGCCCCTGTTTTTTGATTGTTATAGATCAAAATCATTCATCTTAGGGCCTACTTACACAGAGAAATTATTAATATCTAAGTAGGTCCTTAATGTCAAGCTAGCACTGATAAGCCAGAAATAAACACAAGTATAAATAAGAGTTGACAGTTTGTTACATGCTAAGTTCAGTACCTGGGAAGAGAATAGGAGGATATAATAAATGATTTTATTAATTCAGCAAAGTTTGCTTTTGGGAAGCTACCAGCATTCTGGAAACAGGCAATAAAAAGGAGGTGTCAGAATATCTCTGGAGATATAGCAAATCTAATTATATAATCAGTAAAGCTGTACAGGGTGTTCTAAGTAGCCTGAGTCATGGAGGAATTTGGCAGAAGCTGATGAATCTGATGAGATGGAGGTACATTTTTAGGTCACCTTTAAAGTTTCGTTATCTAGCCTCTAGAGGGAACTTATCACAGAATCTAATCTTAGTTTTAATTTTCCCTTTGTAGAATATTGGAACAGCTAAAGAAAATCTTCTGAATTTTAACAATATTTCCTACCTAATTAAAATTATAGATAGTAATCATATGATCCTATAAAACTTGTGGCAGTGCTTTTATTCAAACAAAAGTGATAATGAAAAGAGCAATATAGCATCAGTTATTGAAGCCAATTTATTTGGTACACATTAAAAGTCATTTGAAAAATACAAATACTCCTTGTGTCCTTAGTGACTTTTTTTCTTCCTTTGGGAGCTTGCTTTTGTGAGATAAATTACTAGTTTGGTAATGTTCTTAGTAATATGATGAAAGTCCAAAGTTTTACTTTGTGTTCTCAGAATAGTACTAATACTTTTAGAATTTAGGATAGTTAAAATTAGTATTTTTATTAAACTTCTACTAACTTTCATTGCTTACTTGAGTTGTAAGACTATTCTGTTCTTGGTTTCTGTATATTTTTAAATAGAATTATATGATAAATTTACCTTAATTTTGATCTTGGTCTGTGTCCGTAATAGCCATCAATACATCTTTTAAAAAAATCTACAAAAATTAACTTAGAAAACATTTTGATATTTTAGGTTTTATTCCTGGGAAATAATTAATATTTATGATGTTCTGAGGAAATATTGCTTGAAATCAAAAAGCAGAAATGCTGTGATTTAAAACAACTTCTCTACATCAGAATGTTTAAAAGCTATATATGAATTTCGAATTTTTTAAACAAAATTTGCATAACCTTTTTTAACATCTTTATTTCAGAACGAGAAAAAGACCACAGTTCCTCTCGTCCAAGCAGTCCTCGTCCTCAGAAGGCTTCTCCAAATGGTTCTAGTAGCAGTGCTGGGAATAGCAGCAGAAACAGTAGTCAGTCAAGTTCAGATGGTAGCTGTAAGACATCTGGGGAGATGGTGTTTGTATATGAAAATGCAAAAGAAGGAGCTCGGAATGTAAGAACGTCAGAACGAGTAACACTAATAGTGGATAACACTAGATTTGTTGTAGACCCATCCATTTTTACTGCACAGCCAAATACAATGTTGGGCAGGTTTGTATTATTGCAGTTCTTTGTATTATTATAAAGCACTTTCACAGTTATTTTATTTATTTACATTTTATAGTAATTCTCTCTTGGAAAGTTGTATTGCTATTTTACAGATGAGCTGAGCTTTGGAGGTTAAATACCTTGTTCAAGTTAATACAGCTAGAAAGTGGTAGAGCCAGATCTTGAACTTAAGTTTTTTTTTTTTTTTAAGTTCATTTTTATTTTGTATTTATGTTGAGAGAGAGTGTGAACGGGGGAGGGGCAGAGAGCAAACAAATTCCAAGCAGGCTCTGCACCAGCAGAGTGAAGCCCTATGTGGGGCTCGAACTCACAAACGGTGAGATCATGACCTGAACCGAAACCAAGAGTCAGTTGCTTAATCGACTGAGCCACCTAGGTGCCCCTTGAACTTAGTTTTATTTCTAACAATCTTTGCTGTATCAGCAGGAAAAACAAATACATATATTAGTTAATGAGGATAGGGTCCTAAATGATCTCCACAGCTGAAAACCTTAAATTGTATGTAACAAGGTGAATTTAAGAGTAATAATGTGCTTTCTTCACTTGGGGGCTCCTAAATTCAACCACCAAATATAGTGAGTATCAGCATATTTAAAGGGAAAAAAAAAAAAAAACCCCAACAGGTTAGTTATCTGAAAAGTCAGCATGAATTGTCAGTTTGATGTAGATATTTAAAAAAAAAAAAAAAAAAAGAAACGTTATTAACAAGTAGTTAGTAGAATGAAGGAGAGGTCCTAGTCATCCTCTAATCTGTGCTGGTGCAGAGTAAAGATTAATGTAAAGTTTGTAGTTGTGGGAACTGCAGTCTTAAGAATGATACAGGCAATATACATTTGATTTTTCAACGTGTCCAAAACTAGGATCAAATACCTCTTCATTGTAAAATTAATATCTTTTTCTATTCACTCTTATAAAAAGAAGGAGCATATAAATGGAATAGAAGTTTACATGTAAAAAAAAACTTGTGTTTTTTTCCTAGGTTGCATGTGAGGAACTATTTAGAATGTCTCTATGTGTACATGTGATTTCTCAGTATCTGTGTACAGAATAAAAGCTAACGTATGACACTACATTTTTGAGTAAATACTCCTTTTAACATTGGCATTTAGACTTTATATCTCAGGAAAAAAAGTAATTATGGCTTTTATGTATTTTTCATAGCACAGAGGAATTCTATTGATGGGAGGTGTCAGGAGGATGTCTTGAGACTATTAACACTTTTTATTTTTACCTAAACTTTAAAGAAACACACTTAAAAAGTAGATATTTGAATAGTTGCTTCATTTGTTATGCTACATTTAAAAAAAGAAAAAACAAAGCCCGACAGATGTGTGTGTATCCAGATTGATCTGCGTTCCCCTTTTGTAAAAAAAAAAAAAAAAAAAATTCAAGTATTTAAGGGGCACCTGGCTGGCTTAGTCTGTAGAGCATGGGACTCTTGATCTCAGTGTTATAAGTTCAATCCCCACATTGGGTGTAGAGTTGACTTAAAAAAAAATTTTTTTTTTATTTTAATTTCAAGTATTGGAGAAAATTGCATGACATTTGATTCCTGAAAGACTTGTCTTTTTAAATCAGTGAAGTTATCTTTTCCAATGTCAGTTGAGTAAAGCCTATCTTTGGGGATGAAAATTAATATTCATGGGAACTGTAAAAAGCAGTTGGCATTCTTTTGGAAACTTTGAAATAAAAAAGCTTTGTTCTTCATAGATTTCTGTGTTACAACAAAAGAGGAAACCATTTAAATTGGGAAATTGTTGAATGGAGTACTTAGCCATATTTACTTTAGGAATGATGGTATAATGGAATTCTGAGGTTCAACTTCCTTTAATCACAATTTTTAAATTTTCTTGGGAACATTTTCAAAGAGCGTATTCTGCAAGTTGCCTCTTTTCAAAATAGTTACTGTTAAAGGGCCAAGAACATTACTTGAAAAAATAGAAATTGTTATTTTCTTAAGTAAAAATTAATATTAACATTTTACTCATTTGTTTAAACTTTTCATTCCTTCCTCTCTACCCGATCATTTGATTGCTTTTATTTTCAGTGTAAGATGCAAGTGTAAGAATTTTGAGTGATATTTTTTGGATTTATAGTTAAAATTATGAAAAGTGAAACAGTCTAATCTGCCTTTTTCCTATATGTGCTGTGCTACAGTATTAACTTTGCAGTGGAGGCAGCAGTTTTAAAGAGAAGGCATAGATAACATTGTTTCCCTTTTCCTTTTTTTTTTCCTTTCTGGTAAGATTAGTATAAAAATCACCTTTCCCCCTAGATTGATTGATTTTTTTTTTTTTCCCCCTGAGAAGAAGGGGCTGGAAAGTTCTTTAGCTTCTGAAATTTGTCAGTTGATTTTGTTTGCTTGTAGGAAATCTGTACTCTGTTCCCTCCCATCAGAAAAGAAGTACTTTTAATATTTCTTCATTATTACATTTGCCAGAATAAATTGCTGATAAGAATTTTTGAGGAAGGAGCACCTGGATGGCTCAGTTGGTTAAGTGTCCAACTCTTTGCTTCAGCTCAGGTCATGATCTCACGGTTTCTGGGATCAAGCCCCATGTCGGGCTCTGGGTTGACAGCATGGAGTCTGCTTGGAATTCTCTTTCTGTCTCTCTACCCTTCCCTGCTTGTGCGCATGCTCTTTCTCTTTCTCAAAAATAAAAATAAAGAATTTTTGAATTAATCTGATAAATTATAATTCCTTTTTACTTTTGTACATGAAATCTTCTCTTTGAAGGAAGTATCCTATTGTTATATTTCTCAATTATTTACCATCATAGGATGTTTGGATCTGGCAGAGAACATAATTTTACACGTCCCAATGAGAAGGGAGAGTATGAAGTGGCAGAGGGAATTGGCTCCACTGTGTTTCGAGCTATTCTGGTGAGTGCTTGTTTCTTAATATGTATTGACTAAATCACATAACCCTTTTTTGGTAGGTACTTGGACTGGAAGCAGAGTTCTCTTTGTATATCTGTATGCAGAATATTGTTTTAAAAATACCATTTTATTCATTTTTATTTTAGTAAAGATAATACGACACAGATACATGAATTTTATGACTTTTGCACAGATAGGACAGGGGATGATTTATCTCTTAGGTATAAATAGGCAATTCTTTCGAGGGTTTAGTGGTAATACTTCTAGAGTTATGTTACTCTTCCCTCCCTAATTCTCTTAAATATAATAAATTGATCATTTTTTGCTACCTGAAAATGAAAGTGACTATATGAATTCTAATATTTTACTGCACATAACCAGCAATGTGGACAACTATGAACATGTAAGTCATCTCCAAAATGTAGTTGTTCACATAAAATCTTTTCTTGAGATTTTAAACTTTTATTTTGAGGAATATTTGAATTAGTATTAGAGTCCCTACTTGTAATTTCAAATTAGTGATAAAGATTTGATTTATAATATGTGACAATTTATTCCACAGTCTCAAAATATGGTTTCCTCAAATAATTTTGGAGGAAGTAGGCAGGGAGGATCCTGGGATACAAGATAGGAAAAGAAGTTGATCTTGATTGGGTTGTTCACTGGTGTAGCAGCTATATTAATTGTGTTATTGTGGCTCTGAACCTCAAGAAGCTTGATTTTTGGGGGAAGATCTTAATTTGGGGGATAAGTGCTTATACTCCTATTTGACCCCCAAGTAGAGGTGATAAGTAACAAATTTTGGGGCTAGCCCTTAGCAACTTTTCAAGTAAATTTTGGAAATAAGGACTATTGATTGTTCATAATAATATTGGACACAGCAAAGAATAGTATTTGGAAGAAGAATATCTGTGCATTCTGTGTACGTATTTTAATATTTGGATAGGACTTTGAAGTTCTTTATTAAGAACCATAAATTTTGCTCAGTTTTCTGGGTAATATTTAAGGTAACTTAAAATCTATCACTTTTTTTCTTTTAAAGTCTATTTATTTGTGAAAGAGGGAGAGGGAAGGGCAGAGAGAGAGAGAGAATCTGCACTGACAGTGCAGAGTCGGATGTGGAGTTCGAACTCATTAGACCCTGAGATCATTACTTGAGCTGAAGTCAGACACTTAACAAACTGAGCCACCCAGTTTGTTAAAAAGCCTCTTATCTTTCTTTTTTTAAAAAAAAAGTTTTAAAGTTTAATGATAGTAATATAGAAAAAAAACTTGCAGAGAGGAAAATACATGTGAATTGGCATGATACAGTAGAGAGAAGAAATGCATCACTAATGGGGAGACCTGGGTTCTAATCTTTCCTCTGCTATTAAATAATTATATGGCTGGTTGAGTCAGTGAACCCATTTGGGCCAAAGTTTTCATATTGGTAAAATGAAAAACTGGTTAGATGAACTAAGGTCTCATCTAACTTTAAAATCCCATAGTTCAGAAATCTCAGAGCTCCACTATTTTTGAAACTGCTGCCAGGTTAATCTTAATAAAAAGGCTTTGGCCACCGTGTGCTCTAGATATTTTACGCATTCTTTACTTTTTTTTGTAGGATTACTACAAAACAGGAATAATCCGTTGTCCTGATGGCATATCTATTCCTGAACTGAGAGAAGCATGCGACTATCTTTGTATTTCTTTTGAATATAGTACTATTAAATGTAGAGATCTCAGTAAGTATGATGTTTTGTGTGTGAGTGGGTTTGTAGAGTTAGAGCATTGGAATGAAAAGCCTGAAATAGTGCTATTTACCTAGGCATCAAATATTTAATTGGATTATAAAGCATTCTAATACCATGAAGATGATTTGTGGAAGTCTACAGAGATCTTTACAAGCTCCTTGTGCAATTTTCCAAAACTTTTAAAAAATTTTATACATGTATGTGTGCATGTATTTATTTTTTGATAGACACTCCCAGATTTCTTCTTTGACCCCCGTCTCTGTCTTTTGTTGCAAGTCTTTATCTCCCAGCTTGGGAACCCTGGCTTTGGTCAAGTATGGTATTTGGCTTTACTCTTCAGATCACATCAACCAAAAATTTATAATTTTATTTGTACTTTGGATGTGAGATAATATCCTAAGCCCCTATGGAATCCTCAAAAACAGTATTTGTCATTAAAGATCTTAAACTGGATACCTAACCCTCAATTCATACAAGGGACTGAGTGATTTTGAGAACATCAAACAGCCTCAGAGCAGAGTCTAGAACTTTGGAAATCCTAACTTTTTGATATTTTCCCCTCACTACCTCCCCAGCATCCCTCCCCCTCATTGTTATGCCATGCCTGGGGTGGGGGGGAAGGGTGATTATACACAGAAAAGCCAAAATAGAGTTTTCAAATGTTGACTTGGATGCTAAGTGGTTGAAGAAGTTCAGGAGAGGTTATTGTGGGCTAGAGGGATTAAGAAAGAGTTCTGAAGAAGCAGGTAGTAAAGAATAAATAGGAATAATTTAGAAAGGGTAGAGTAGGGAGGAGACTCTTATGCTGAAATTTTTGGAATAAAGATGCAAAAGATATATTTTGAAAACAACCTAGTTGGCACAGAGACTTTGTATCAGTACCAGAAGGAGACGAGAATAAATGGATGGGCCACATTATGGAAGGTCTTTAATCCAAACTCATGTTCGTATATTTTTATAAGGTATATGGTGGAAAGCCATTTAAAAAGTTTCCTACACGTGGTTATAGCCTTATGTTAATCTCAGCCTTATGGTTATCTTTACTTCATTAGCCTAAACTCAACACTAGCTTGGCATACCTTCTCAAAGTTTAGTGTGTTAGAAACTGGGAATGGAAATTTTATTTAAAAATTTAAGGCATCTGCTGTATGCTTAAATATGGCTATTTTTTTCATATTTAGTTAAGATCTAACTCATTGAAAATATGTGGCCTTATTAAGTCTTTCCTTAAGTACAACTTTATTATTGCCAAATTTCTTTAAAGTCTCCATAAAAAACCTCAATAAGTTGAGACAAAGTGGCTGGTCCACCTCTGAGTCCATTTCTCTGTAAATGATATTTAAAAGTTTAAAGTCAAATAGTTGGAGTGGTAGAGCATAACATGTGTAAACACGAACAAAGTTTGTTTTTTTTTCCCACATCT
This sequence comes from Cryptoprocta ferox, assembly GCA_028646485.1. Taxonomy (NCBI): domain Eukaryota; kingdom Metazoa; phylum Chordata; class Mammalia; order Carnivora; family Eupleridae; genus Cryptoprocta; species Cryptoprocta ferox. The sequence continues at coordinate 42,675,862 of CM053575.1, forward strand.
TGAAAAATGTTTTTACTAAACCATAAGCATAATTCTAATGACAGATTTTTTAGTTCATGTCTTGTTTTTTTTATTCATGGGGCCATTTTAATTTCATTTCATATAATTAAGATACTGAATTTTGGTGACTGTCAGATAAAAAAATGTGGATTTGGTTTTGTAATCCTTTGGACGTAGACCTTGTCATCACTGTTAAGTCTCATTTATTTGTTATGGAAATAAAGGTAAGTAACAGTCTTTGTATAAAATATATGCAATATGGTTTTTCTAGACTTTAGGCTTTTAATTATTTGTAACTGTTTCTAAGATATTTGTAATATATATTTTTTAAAATGCAGAGATTCTCATAGACGTTATTAAAACTGTGTAGAATTTGAAGAGACAAAATAGCCTTTTAAAAACATAAAAGGGGGGGTGCCTGGGTGGCTCAGTTGGTTAAGCATCCGACTTCGGCCCAGGTCATGATCTCGCGATTTGTGAGTTCAAGCCCCACGTTGGGCTCTGTGCTGACAGCTTAGGGCCTGGAGCCTTCTTCGGATTCTGTGTCTCCCTGCTCTCTCTGTCCCTCCCCAGCTCATGCTCTGTCTCTTTCAATGATAAATAAATGTTAAAAAAATTAAAAAATAATAAAAAATAATAAAAACATAATAAAACCATAGTATAGGTCTAGACTTGAGTCCAAAACTGAGTTTTTTTCCTGCTAAAATGTGCCTTAACTGTGTATCGGAACGGCACTTTACACTAAAATGTCTGTCTCTCTTAAAATTATACAAGTACTAAGTGTTTATTGAATAGAGAGTCCTGGGTTTCTTGGGTAAGTTATTGAAAACCTTGTTTCTTAGTTCCCTCATCTTTAAAATGGAGACAGTCATATTACTTATTTCACAGAGTTGTTGTGAAGATTAAATAAATAATGGTTGACACATAGTATTACATAAGGGTTTGGCTTTTTAAAAAGATAGCAAAATTAAGAAATAAAGGTAAATTTAAAAAATATTAAAGTATATTGTATATGCTATTTTATAGTATTTTTACATGGAAGTATATCGTGAATATATTAGTAAATATCCTTTACTAACTTAATGGCTTATGTAGTAATCATTTTTTGCATTTTTATTGAACACTTACTGTATACCAAATATCAGGTATATGAAAGGCAACAAAAAAAAGACTCCCTGCTTTCATGATGCTTGCAGGATTATGGGGAAGACAGACGAGTAAATTATATTACGGTGTTAGAGAAAGAATAGGGTACTAAATGAGAATATAAGAGCTGTATCTAACTCAGGGGTGAAGGCTTAAGGAAGCTTTCTGGAGGAACGGGAAAAGAAAGTATGTTCCATACAGAAGGAATTGTATGTTCAGATGAGTACAGGAAGGAGCTGACTTCCTAATCTTCCGTCATAGAACTTACCATATAGTGAAGGAACTCTATGGTAAATAGTTGCTCCCCAACTATGCTGTACATTTCTTCAGTGCCCCTCTTCTTGGGCAAACACTGTAATCCCATGCAAGGGTTTGAAAACCAAGGCTGAACACAGGAATGAAAATCCAGGGCTAAAAGAAATGAAAATATAGTATCTGTGGGAGAAAGTGGTATGGAAAATGAAATTTAAAGTTTGAATAAAGCACCAATTTAGAGGCCCCAAGAAGAAAGACACTGTAGGACACCATGAGACTGCAACCAAAGACTAAAACACTGAAGTTCTATCAAAGCTGTTAAGAAAGGGAGATCAGAGGTAGAGCCTGCCTATGGAGTCATGGAAACATAGAGATACTGAAATGACAAGAGTCACTTGTGTGTTCTCTCTCCCTGTCTTGCTCTGTTTTTTTTTAGTTTGTAGCATTAAACCAGTTTGAACTTGAGGATAGGGACTCTACCTTTTCAGCTTTGTGTCCATAGTGCCTGACACATGGTAAGGAAGGATTCAATACACATTTGCCAAATAAGTAAATTATTTTATCCCCTCATGCATTTTTTTAGGACCTATTCCAATTCTTGTCATCTTCTCTAGTATCATTAGTCTTTTCGTCTCTATATAATCTTCAGCCTCAAACAGACTCAGATCTGACCTATGTCTGTTGTAGGTACTAAAGAAAAATGATTTAAAATATTTTAAGGGTCTCCTGGATGGCTCAGTCTGTTAAGCGTCCAACTTCGGCTCATGATCTTGTGGCATCGGGCTCTGTGCTGACAGCTCAGAGCCTGGACCCTGCTTCTGATTCTGTGTCCTGCTGCTCTCTTTGCCCCTCCTCTGCTTGCACTCTGTCTCTCTCAAAAATAAATAAACATTAAAAACAAAAAATAAAATATTTTGTTCTTCATTGGAATTATTTGAAGTTAATGTTTTAGAAGAATTAACATATTTACTGTCTCCTTCAACTGCTGTCTATTAAGTTGTATTTTTATTTCTGCTCTGTTCTTGTTTATTTTTGGATATTTTGTATTTTTGTATGTATATATTTGTATTTTTGTTGTGTATAGAATGTTTAAATTTTCTAACTGCTAACGTATGAGAAAACTACTGAATTTTGTACATTTGTATTTAGCCATCTAACAGAATCCTCTTTATTTCTAATAGTTTTTCAGTTCTTACACATTCTTTGGTTAATTGACTCTGTTGTAAATAACACTTTATTTTTTTAATTCTTTTTTAAATGTGTTTTTACTTTGAGAGAGAGTGAGTGTGGGAGAGGGAGAGAGAGGATCCCAAGCAGGCTCAGTGCTGTCAGTGCAGAGCTTGATGTGAGGTTCACACTCACAAACCATGAGATCATGACCTGAGTCAAAATCAAGAGTTGAATGTTTTACCAACTGAGTTACCCAAGTGCCCCTGAATAACACACTCCCTCCCTCCCCTCCCTCCTTCCCTCCCTCCCCTCCCTCCTTCCCCTCCCTCCTTCCCCTCCCTCCTTCCCT